>JAQJVL010000871.1:0-264623 GCA_035578905.1 Stictocephala bisonia
AAAAAAAAATTTTTAATAATTCTTATATTTTTATTAATTAATAACGAATAATTTATGCGCAAATTAAGGTGATATTGATAAAAAAATTTTAGTAGCACCTGTAACTTAGTTACAGTAGCACTTTAGTAACTGTCTTATAGTGTTGGCAGTCAGAGTAATTAAATTAAATTTTATTTTGTGATTCCTAACTCAAGTATACAGCAGGAGAAGCTAGGACCAGGGACTGAAATGTGCAGGCAGACAAATATTCAATTAATGTTGTAGTAGACTACATGTCCCGGTAATAAGGACTTATAACGAATAATGAGTCTAAATTATCATCCACCTCTAAAATTAAATTGAACATCAACCTGTAAGACTAAACGAAAACCAGTTTCATAATCAGAAGTATGCCCACAACGACAACTTTATAGAAATGTTTACAAACGTTTAAAACCAGTTAGTAGAATGGTATTTATAGGCATGATTATAATTGTATTGTAAGAATGTTCATAAAATATAGCTTCTTACTCTACTAATTAATTTTTGAAGATGACTTCTATTTTAGGACTTATCTATTAATGATTTTTTGTACGTTTTTAGTTGATGAGAAATAAATGATCTCATGTACATCCCTGTATTCAAAGAGAGAAAATAAAGAAAAATGTTAGCTTCAATCTGATGTATGATTTCTATTCAAATAAAGGCATTATTGTTTTTAGCTTGTAGTGTTGAATAATTGTTGAGCTTATTCAAATGGATGAAAAACAAACTTGTGTTACTAGAATGAAACCACATACTGTATTTAAATAAATGCTAAACGTTTATTCTAATTATGCATCAATTAATTACCATGTGTAAGCCGGTGGCAGAGCGGTTTAAGGTGTCAGGAAGTTGAGATTGAGTTAGAGATAACGCTGGTTCGAATACGGCTAGAACTGAAGATTTATCAGTAATATTCACCTTCCACTGTACTGGTTCACCCTCCTCACTCTGTCCGAATACATTCCTTGCACAGATCAATGTATATTCACATAGCCTATGAGGAATGAGCAGAGTAAGGTTAAGAAGGAGATCGGCCTCTCTTTAAATAAAAGAAATATTATTTGATAAGGTAACGTAAGTAAAACACTATCGATTATCTTCAGCAAGTAAAACACTATCGATTATCTTCAGCAAGTAAAACACTATCGATTATCTTCAGCAAGTAAAACACTATCCTACTGATGTTAAGCTGATAAGAACAGATCAAATCATATTGCCTATATTTTTTTGATCTTAGCCAACACTATCTATATCTGCACACACTATATGTGCCTATACTTTGATCTTAGCCAAAATGCCGATATATTGGATATATTTTTCTTGTTCTTACCGAGCTACCTCACAAACTGAATGTATCTAAAATGACCGCGAAGTAAATACAACATCATACGTTATTGTACGGTAACCTTAACACTTGTGAATATCGACCTGTATTAGAGCAATCAGTGTTAAATACCAAGTACCAATAGGTGGTTGACAATTAATGCAGAAAAAAAGTTAGTTCACAGTGCATACAGAAAAGAATTACACATTTGATCGATTCACGTTCTCACAGCATTCTGAATCGATGAGAGCGCGGCTCTAGTGGCATTTAGGTGAAACAATTCACTGTCCTACAGCTACAGCGAGACATCTGTAGGGGTTTGTTAGAAGCTCTCGTTCAGTAAAAATTCTAATATTACGTTTAAGCTAAGTTTATTTTTGCTTTTTTGTGTACGTGTTGACTTTAAATGTCGCATGATGTTTAGAAGAACGTACTGGTGTTTCTTAACGACGAAAAATCAATAAAAGCCATCATTACTAGTAACTACACGTTCATGTACAGCTGGACTCTCACACTGTTTGGTAACAACATGTTTGGTCGGTCAGTCGCTGGAACCAAAAGCGCTTCACTCTGGTTTCCCTTCAAAATGTATATAAATCTTTCGCCTTTTACTAAAGATTTCCGTGGAGGGGAACACATGAGTGAGTCTATAACAAATTTTATTCAGCGCCCGATCCCGCTTACTATTGTATACGGAGGTTAGGGTGGGGTGAATGAATGTCTTTATTTAAAGGGGAGTTAGGACTATGAAGTCCTCTCTTCCACTCAACCTTGTGTATAAACTATACAAACAACATAAAATATAATTTCAAACTAAAATCAAAGAAAACTTAATTTACAAAAGGTGTAAAGAGATAAGATAAGATCTTGTATATAACAGTAGTTTATTAGTTAACCACTCTGATTGCTCTCTTTTCCACCTCGTAAGAGGCTGAACGATCATCGATGACAAGCACCTTCGGCCTCACAAGTAAGCACGGGTACGACTGAAACGAGCCTCCGAGCCTGCCTCACGCTCAGGGAAGAGAGTTATACCTCTTCATCGTGGTTGGTAAATCACTTCCTAGATTGAAGCGGTTAAATGAAGAACATACTATAGAATGATCCTAAGAGTATGATATTAATCCCGAGAGTCCACCAGTATCGGCGTACTCTTGTTATTCAATGTTTAAAACTAAGGTTGAGAGTGAAATTCAGTTATGCAAACGCTTCGTAGGCGATTGAATAAAACTAATTGCGGCAATGATACGACAACAACATAACAAAATTGTTCAACCCAACATGGCATCTCGTTAGATAAGCTAGAATTTTTAAATTGGCAAGAAACGAAGTTAATCATTTAGATGGTAAAATGTATTATACACAGAGCTATATTCACAGGCGATGTTAGCGACACCTCGCGTCAGTCACTGGATCTACTTACGTCAGTAGTTCCGTCGGTATCCGCATTAGAGCGGTTAGATCAGTTCTTCAGCGGAGCGTTTGATTTTTATCCTTACCACTTATATCGGCTATATAAATACTTAGAGTGGTCTATTTTAAATTTTTCAACGATCGAACTTAATCGGAATTGTAATATAAACAACTCGAAACGCGGAAGATAAACATCCATCTTTACAACGAGGATCAATTGACAACGTGTTAAGTTGCAACTCGGCACAATATTTAACAGTAGTCTCATACCGTACCACAGATTACGTATTACTGTTCATACTTACTAGGGATGAGAAATGTAGTTCATTAGACGGAGTTAGTTCACTCCGGAGTTATAATGACTCGGAACTAGTTCCGCGGAGTCGTTCCAACTCCGAACGTCGTTCCAGTTCAACGTGGAGCGAAGCTCAAGTGAGTCGCTCCGTGTGGATGCGCACGCATCACGTACTTCACTCCTTTGTTTTGATCGTTCCAACAACTCCGGAACTATGTTAGTTCCATGGAGTGGGGAGAGATACGTCGACACTGCAGCCGCTCTGACAGTGGTTGCGCGCGCATCTCGTTCTCACTCCTTTCTGTTGGTAGTTCCAAAACGTTAGAAATCCAGTCTATTATTGCATTGTTTTAGGTTATACCCAGCTAACAATTTGAATTGTGTATTTTATTTAATTATTGTACAAAGAAAAAGTATGGATGTCTTAGGAATTTTCCAGCAGAAAGTAAAATATTGTATATTTTATAATAATGCGTATATTTATGACATATAATACTCATTTATTCTAGTTCCGAAATGAACTAGTTCCACACTAACACTCGGAGTTGTAACTCCTTAACCGGAGTAGTTCCTTTGTTGTCGTTCACTCCGGAGTTACCCATCTCTAGTCTGAAGAACTACATTTCTCATCCCTAGTAAGTATGAACAGTAATACGTAATCTGTGGTACGGTATGAGACTACTGTTAAATATTGTGCCGAGTTGCAACTTAACACGTTGCCAATTGATCCTCGTTGTAAAGATGGATGTTTATCTTCCGCGTTTCGAGTTGTTTATATTACAATTCGAGTAAGTTCGATCGTTGAAAATTTAAAATAGACCACTCTAAGTATTTATATAGCCGATATAAGTGGTAAGGATAAAAATCAAACGCTCCGCTGAAGAACTGATCTAACCGCTCTAATGCGGATACCGACGGAACTACTGACGTACGTAGATCCAGTGACTGACGCGAGGTGTCGCTAACATCGCCTGTTGAATATAGCTCTGTGTATAATACATTTTACCATCTAAATGATTAACTTCGTTTCTTGCCAATTTAAAAATTCTAGCTTATCTAACGAGATGCCATGTTGGTTGAACAATTTTGTTATGTTGTTGTCGTATCATTGCCGCAATTAGTTTTATTCAATCGCCTACGAAGCGTTGCATAACTGAATTTCACTCTCAACCTTAGTTTAAACATTGAATAACAAGAGTACGCCGATACTGGTGACTCTCGGGATTAATATCATACTTCTCAGGATCATTCTATAGTATGTTCTTCATTTAACCGCTTCAATCTAGAAGTGATTTACCAACCACGATGAAGAGGTATAACTCTCTTCCCTGAGCGTGAGGCAGGCTCGGAGGCTCGTATCAGTCGTACCCGTGCTTACTTGTGAGGCCGAAGGTGCTTGTCATCGATGATCGTTCAGCCTCTTACGAGGTGGAGAAGAGAGCAATCAGAGTGGTTAACTAATAAACTACTGTTATATACAAGATCTTATCTTATCTCTTTACACCTTTGTAAATTAAGTTTTCTTTGATTTTAGTTTGAAATTATATTTTATGTTGTTTGTATAGTTTTACACAAGGTTGAGTGGAAGAGAGGACTTCATAGTCCTAACTCCCCCTTTAAATAAAGACATTCATTCACCCCACCCTAACCTCCGTATACAATAGTAAGCGGGATCGGGCGCTGAATAAAAATTTGTTATAGACTCATCATGTGTTCCCCTCCACGGAAATCTTTAGTAAAAGGCGAAAGATTTATACATTTTGAAGGGAAACCAGAGTGAAGCGCTTCTGGTTCCAGCGACTGACCGACCAAACATGTTGTTACCAAACAGTGTGAGAGTCCAGCTGTACATGAACGTGTAGTTACTAGTAATGATGGCTTTTATTGATTTTTCGTCGTTAAGAAACACCGGTACGTTCTTCTAAACATCATGCGACATTTAAAGTCAACACGTACACAAAAAAGCAAAAATAAACTTAGCTTAAACGTAATATTAGAATTTTTACTGAACGAGAGCTTCTAACAAACCCCTACAGATGTCTCGCTGTAGCTGTAGGACAGTGAATTGTTTCACCTAAATGCCACTAGAGCCGCGCTCTCATCGATTCAGAATGCTGTGAGAACGTGAATCGATCAAATGTGTAATTCTTTTCTGTATGCACTGTGAACTAACTTTTTTTCTGCATTAATTGTCAACCACCTATTGGTACTTGGTATTTAACACTGATTGCTCTAATACAGGTCGATATTCACAAGTGTTAAGGTTACCGTACAATAACGTATGATGTTGTATTTACTTCGCGGTCATTTTAGATACATTCAGTTTGTGAGGTAGCTCGGTAAGAACAAGAAAAATATATATCGGCATTTTGGCTAAGATCAAAGTATAGGCAGATATAGTGTGTGCAGATATAGATAGTGTTGGCTAAGATCAAAAAAATATAGGCAATATGATTTGATCTGTTCTTATCAGCTTAACATCAGTAGGATAGTGTTTTACTTGCTGAAGATAATCGATAGTGTTTTACTTGCTGAAGATAATCGATAGTGTTTTACTTACGTTACCTTATCAAATAATATTTATTTTATTTTAAAGAGAGGCCGATCTCCTTCTTAACCTTACTCTGCTCATTCCTCATAGGCTATGTGAATATACATTGATCTGTGCAAGGAATGTATTCGGACAGAGTGAGGAGGTGAACCAGTACAGTGGAAGGTGAATATTACTGATAAATCTTCCAGTTCTAGCCGTATTCGAACCAGCGTTATCTCTAACTCAATCTCAACTTCCTGACACCTTAAACCGCTCTGCCACCGGCTTACACATGGTAATTAATTGATGCATAATTAGAATAAACGTTTAGCATTTATTTAAATACAGTATGTGGTTTCATTCTAGTAACACAAGTTTGTTTTTCATCCATTTGAATAAGCTCAACAATTATTCAACACTACAAGCTAAAAACAATAATGCCTTTATTTGAATAGAAATCATACATCAGATTGAAGCTAACATTTTTCTTTATTTCTCTCTTTGAATACAGGGATGTACATGAGATCATTTATTTCTCATCAACTAAAAACGTACAAAAAATCATTAATAGATAAGTCATAAAATAGAAGTCATCTTCAAAAAATTAATTAGTAGAGTAAGAAGCTATATTTTATGAACATTCTTACATTTACAATTATAATCATGCTATAAATACATTCTACTAACTGGTTTTAAACGTTGTAAACATTTCTATAAAGTTGTCGTTGTGGGCATATTCTGATTATGAACTGGTTTTCGTTTAGTTTACAGGTTGATGTTCAATTTAATTTTAGAGGTGGTGATAAATTAGACTCATTATTCGTTATAAGTCTTATTTACGGACATGTAGTCTACTACACATTAATCTGAATATTTGTCTGCTGCACATTTCAGTCCCTGGTCCTAGCTTCTCCACTGTATTGTAGTTAGGAATCACAAAATAAAATTTAATTTAATTACTCTGACTGCCAACACTATAAGAAGTTACTAAAGTGCTACTGTAACTAAATTTACAGGTGCTACTAAAATTTTTTTATCAATATCACCTAATTTGCATAATTATTCGTATTAATTAATAAAAATAATATAAGATATTGATTTAAATTATTAAGTTTTATTTAGTAATACTCCACAAACTAGAATCAATTATTATACATTTTAACATGCTTTAACACGTGATAAATATAATGATTACAAAAATAGAAAGCCGACATTAAAAATAACTGTGCAAGAATATTAATTCTCAACACAAAATAAACTAGTATGGTTCACGTTGGCTTGCTCGACTAATGGTGATATTAAAGTATATATCACTTAATAGGGACAGGGAGGAGCCAAGCGCTCAAGATATACAATGTTACCATGTTGTGCTCCCCTCAGATGTAAAGTTAGAACGGCTGGACAGTATTATTTGTGTTATTATTGACATTAATTCCTAAAGCTAAATCTAAACTGTTAACGGCAGAAAAGAGGCCCCCAAAAGACAAGATGTGATGGGCGACTAAAGATGTAAATCCGTCATTCACCGTCAAAGACTAAATCCGTTATTGACAAACAAATTACGAAAAAAATAAATGAGCTGCACGTATAAGATGGATTTAGTGTATTGCTTATTACATAACTGCGTAGTGCTCCAGTGTAAACAGCTTGGGCATATTGAAAAAAGAATATATATAGACGTTACATTCAGACGGACAGACAGACAGAAAACGGTGCATATTAGGACATATGTTTATAAGAACTTTTTGGATTGTTTTGACCCCAGGGAACAACCTTCTGAAGTTTGTCCAAGTATTTCAGTTACACCAATGACTACAGATCCCAGTACATAAATACTGCCAGTTCAGGCCCATTTTTTCTGCTAACAGTTGGAATCTTTCAGCGTGTAAATCGAACTACATATGTGCAATATTAAATATAAGTTTTTTAAAATGTATACGGTAGCCCATCCTTCCATGAACAAAAATTCATTTTCAAAAAATTTTACAAATAAAGTTGAAAGCGCTACATTTTTTAACTGTCTCCCGCAGTATCTTGAAAGTAAACAAATACAAATATATGTAATAAAACCTGAGTAAAAGCACACAATATACTCTGTGTTAAACGTAATTAAATAATTTTACACGCGTTCAAGAAAAACGACAATAATTGGAACAATTATGAATGCCTTTACACGTAAATAAAATATTCAATGTACAATTTGAGCAAATGTCGGCTCGCAATACGGTGTATAGCCTACAATAAAACAGGTGTCTATGCTGCTTTGGAAGTATTTGCCAGAAACGTCTATAGTGCCACACGCACGTCGGCAGGACTGTTTACGTATCCTTCCGGTCACCCATAATAAGCAAACAATTTAACGTTCTGATACGCTTCGGCAAATTTGGGCTTTTCAAATTACATCTGTCTTATCTTAATATTTTCATAATCTATTAAAAATTATGTTGAAACTGAGTCCAAACACGAAAGGAATGCGATATAAACTAACACATATAACTGTTTATATTCATACATTTGTCTGTGTTTTTTCTTGTTTTATATTTGTTATTTTAAATCAAATTCATTTCGTGTTTGGACTCATTTTCCTTCTAGTGTTTAGTAGATTGTGATAATATTATGACAAAAGATATATCATTTGAAAAGCAGAAAATTTCCAAAGTGTAGAGGAACGTCCACTTGTTCTTTAATTAGAGGCGGCCGGAAGGAGAGGTGCGTTCGGCCACAGCCGGCGGAACAGACTGTAGAGTCAGCTGCACTAAGCTCGTCGTTGTGTAGACGTCATAAACAAACACCTCGTAAATACTTTATTACTGGGGGTATAACTACAATATTATGAATATTGGGTCAAAATTAAAGGTACCTTATGAATGTAAAATATAGTTCTGACTTACCCTCCAAAATATAAGAGTTTTGCCGCAATTTTACTGTTTTATTTACTATAAGCATGGTCGTTTAAAACTGTTAACTTAAATTATTTGACTAGTATAAAGTTAACATTTATTTTACAATATTTTATTACAGTAACTAACTGAATATGAACATTACCCCTATACACCATGTGATGAACGTTATGGGGAAGTTAAGTTGACAAAAACTTGTATAAATTTACATTTTATTTTATTTTTTGTGTAAAATACGCGAATATACAATAAATATGCCTTGAAGATTAAAACAATAGCATTTTTTAGAAAGTGTACTCAAGCGGTTATTTAAAATTATTCTCCTAATTCCGAAATATACCTTTAGGTTTTGGAAAATTTATTCTATTCAGGCTGTACACCTCTAAAAAAATACTAATTTTTCAGAACATCTCCGGGTTTACTTGGACCAAACCCCTGATAAGGACAGACACAAAAATATGGCTAATATTAAGGGCCAATGTCATTGCAGTCGAGTCGAATGTGCCACTTCCCACAGAATGCACTGAACAGAGTCGCAACAAAAAAGTGTTAGGGTGAAGTATTTTTTTAAATTGTTCTAAAATTGATTATAACGTGAATTGCTTCTACTATAGTCGTCTCTGATTACATTTCGAACGCCGTGATTGATGTTGTAAGCAATATGCAGCTCTTAACACATGGCGTGTTGCGTCTACATATTACAGGCTGCAATCTCTTCAATTTTATTACTATATTTGTCAAAGTAGTAATTTCAATAAACATGCCAATTTACTGATGGCCAAAAAACTAACATAAACATTTATAGAGAAAAACCCAACCTTTGATTATAAACTCGACTCATTAGAATAACATTATGAGCGTATTGTATACGTATAATCCCGCATCCACTTCCCTGCAATATCATATAACTGATTATATTGGATTTTGTTAAGGTGAATAAAATCAACACGACATGTTATAACATATGTACATTAGCCTTCGTAAGTATAAAAGTGTGTTATATTTGGGTAAACTTCAATATATATTTAAAAATGTCCAAGAAATAAATTCTCGTATTTTTACTGGGTTTTATGAGTATAGTTATAATTACGGAACCTTTCTTACAACAAATTATAGTGCTTTTCTTTAATGTTATTATACAACTGTACAGGTTATGTTAGACAACACTACGTGAAGGGTTAGGCTTAGGATGACAGCATAGGTTACTTCTCATACTAAATGCATTAAAATATTTAGCAATTACTATTTAGTAATTATTCTAAATTGTTATAACATACTTCTCGTATTGTTACAATAATTAATTTAATAGAATAAACTCTAAACGTAAAATAATTGAGAGGGATAAAGGATTTCATCTTTCCAACTATTCGGTAAAACTTAGGTAATTATGCACTTATAGCGCTTCTGCTTCTGAAATTTTTGTTAAAAAAGATGGTAAACATTAAGTTATAGATAGGGGAAGTTGATTGAAACCACGTAAAACTAGTATTTTACCGGAAAGTTGGATAACTCGTTAAAAAAATAAAAAAACAACTGGCAAAAATAATTATTTTTAAATTTGTCAATAAATATTATGATCTGCAACAATGTTTGGAGGTTAGGCGTTTTTAGTGGTTATAAAATATAAGAAAATACTTTCACTTACATTATATGTAAGTTTATTGAGTTTAGCCACATAGAAGTATGAAACAGAGGTCGCATCCAATACAGTGCGCTAAATCGGTGTCGAGTAGTTATTTCTTCACTCTGCCAGTCCTTTACTTTATTCCCCCAAATCCTTTAAGATAAACGTAGTAACCACATTACAGATGTAACTTACGTTAGTTGTAATCTATTTATAACTGTCACTGCGGCCATAAGAAAGTGCCCTCTGTTCCCTTTTCTCTGTGGTTTAACCTTATAGAAGGAATCGTGTTGTAGTAGTGTTTTCCCGTGTTTATTTATAGGTTACTTGACGTTGCAAGATATTATGGAAAGTCATATGGGACAATATGATGTTATGGCTCCAGGAAATTAATCCACATCTTTTTCGTGCTATTGGTTTCTGTTTTGACAGAACCATAATAAGACATTACAGGTTAGGGCATCGATTGTCAGACTCAAGAAGGTGGAAATTCATTATTTATTTTGAGTCGAACATCTGAAGATACTAAACAATACGAGATATTTAGAATATGTGATAAGTGTTTTAGTTTTGCTTTTGACAAAGTGTACATAACTAATTCAAAGATAAATAGATAAATGATAAGTAGTATTAGTAATTTTTCTTACATCGTGAACTTCATTAAAGATTTACAACGTCTGCTATCAATTAGTAAAATAATTAGAAATGTTCTTCTGTAACTTTAATGTCTAAACATCAGTTGGAACGATGCTTCTAGGTATCGATCGAGGTAACTCACAAACTGATAATGATTTCATAACCTGTGTTAATTTAAAAATATATAAACTGATAAAAAAAAAATAGTTAATAGATGTAATAGATATATATTCTGATCTCAATTTAAAAATGTATTGTTTGCACACTTCACTGAAACTCGATAAATACCAATTTTAATTTAATGAAAGAGAATTGTTTAAATTATATAGATAATTTACATAAAAAAGTACTGCTATCTAGTGGCAATATTGCGAACCACCAGAAGGAACGCTAACGCTTTCTGTGGTTAATACAGAGTACTCAATACATTCTATTCTGTTAGTTTTTTTTTCACACAGGTAGCGCTGTTGATTGTCTCTCTAGCGGTCATACAATATTACCGCTAGAGAGCAGTAGTATCACACATTTATATTTGTAAAAAAATTATATTAATGCATCTAATATTACTAATTATCTTAATTTGTTTAAATTAGGTGCAATATAAATATGGAATATTTGTTTCCCGTGCACATATACAACAATTTAGTATTTATAATGTAAATAGTAAATATGTATTATTATTAATAATTAACCGTCTCGGTATGATATTATACAAATAAATTTATTTAATCGGTTTGTGTGAAAGACAAAATTGACATATTTTGTGGATATTTTCAACTGAATTTTTGAAAGCCAAATGATGAAGATGGGGTGTCTTGTACAACCCAATTTCATCAGGAGGCTCAAGAAACTCCAGAGAGGTGTAGTGAGTGATGGGATTACCTGCTCTTTTAGCTGAGCAGTGATAACCGCTCCCGCTCACTTGCCAGACCTGTGATTAAGAGTGATTCCGCTCTTTCAGCTCCAACTGTGATTTCGGCGATTCCGCTCAATCCGCTCTTTCAATTCTAACCGTGGTCCGCTCTTTCAATTCTAATTCCAACCGTGGTCCGCTCAATCCGCTCTTTCAATTCTAATTCCAAACGTGGTCCGTGATTCCATGTCCCCTGAATGAACAACAAATTCAAATTACGGATTGGGCCTATGCTAGGATGGTTTGCAGTTATTGTTAGTTATTACAAGTGATTGATAAACGGAATAGAATAAAACATAGGTGAGCTGAATAGTTAAGATGTTATTTGGCATGAAATATTGAACTTGTACCTAAACTATTGTACATATAATTTAAATCCATGCAGAATATACAAAAAACAAATATATTTTTAAGTTAGATAGAATTTACCACACAAGCATTGTAGACAAGTACATTTTACAGCATACTAAATGTATTGATTATTATTGGTAATAGGCTATACACAATTATAAACTGAAGAAATATACGTTAGACATATATTAACCTAACCTAACCTATTTATCAAATTGATATATTGGTAAATAAATAAAAACAGGTAGTTACTTTTAGATTATAGTTTTTTGTTGTTTACAATAGACTTTTTTATTGCTTATCTATTAAACACATCTGACAGAATATCAGTTTGATAGAAATGTTAATTAATATAACATTAATTATAAGCATTAGTCTCAAAATAAATAAAGTTGGAGCAGAAACGAATTGCAGCGCTGCTCTACAGCAGACGGCAAGAAAGCAAACTAATTTACAGCTCAGTCGTTCTCGTTCAGTCAAGAAGAACAGTCACATTGGCAGTTCACTTGAGAAGAGCCGGAGCGGATGAGCTGATGACGTAGTAAATCACTGTACTGAGCAGTTTGGTTTGGAACCGTGATCACAGGTCGACCTGTGATTCTAAAATCACGGTGATCAAATCACAGGTCGTGATTTCTGGCCCATCACTAACAAGGGTAGTAGTAATAACCTAAACCACTAGCGAGTGAGAGGCAACGCTACTAGTCGTAACATGAGGTACTGCCAGAGAACATTTGACTAAAGAGAGGTGGCTGTTCACAATATTGCCACTAGGTAGCACTAGCAGTTAGATATACTCAATCAACTTAATGTATTTATTTAAGTGACATAAATTTACTGTTTGTATTTTTACTATACAACATTTCCATGTATAAATTAATATAATTAAAAACTGCTTACTTTCGTTCAAAAAACGTAGATTTCAGGTAAACTATATTATTTTATATCACTTTAAAACCTCAGCAACAAAATATAATTTTTAATAATATATACATAATATACTGTCATCAGGGGATTTACCTATATTCTTTCATTAATTTGTAGCAGCCGTTTGATGACGTAAAGTTTCTCACTCATCAAGAGGCCATATACTGTGAAAATGGATTGAAACAAGTTGTAGTGAATTTTACTAGTTCTCAATAGTGATGGGAGTACCTACTGGCTGATGTAGGCCACTTGGATGTTGGCTGACTTTGACATAGAGATGGGAAATCTAGCTACATTCCGGTAATAAGCTGCAACGTTCCACAGCGCTGCGGTAATAGGGTGACTCATCATATTATTTTTGTCACCCTATTACCGCTTGGCCGGATCGTTCCAGTCGAGACGATCGACTTGACACTATTCTGTACTGTATAAGATTATTTCTTTCGTGCTCGTTCTACTGCATGCTATTAATTGTACACGCTATTAGTTTTAGCTACACAGAAGTGAATATATTTTGTCACCCTATTACCGCTTGGCCGGATCGTTCCAGTAGAGACGATAGATTTGACACTATTATTGTATAAGACTGATTTTTTCGTTCTCTATCTACTACACGCTATTATTTGTTTTAAGTGAATATTAGACACATCATATTAGTGTTGTATCAAACCGTTGACAGATGACACAGATACTTTCACAAACTTTTTTGTTTGTTTTTTACGTTTTTAATTTGCTAAATCATCATCATTTTAATCAAATAATGTTTAATAACAAGGCATTTAAATTAAAATTTATTTTAAGCTATAAAAGAGACATGACGAAGTAAAAATATTTTTATTATTCTTACTTTTATTATAAAAATGTCATACACATACTAAAGCCTATGAATGATGAGGTTTTAAAATTTCGTTTCTAATAAAAAAAGAGTCTACTTTTGTATCACATACATATTTAAAGTGTAACAATAACTATTTACAGAATATTTAATTGTGTATATTAATGAAAACATTAATAAAAATTTATAAAGAACAAAGAAATAAAAATAATTAACTATTATAATACATTGTAAAAATATAAAAGTTTGATATACTGTAATTAAATGTTAAATACTAAAAGTATATGTTTTATTTCATGGCTAATACGACAAGTAGTTTAATGTTTTACAGGCTCTTCTTGCTTCCCCCTCCCAATATTCTGTTTACAACAGCGCATCAATTTCAGCAAACGAGAGCGAAAGCAGAATCATATTACCCTTCCTATTATTTGTTCCGTTCACAGTGTTCAATCACTACATTGACAGCTGGTGGCTGCAGCTCTGTCGACTGCGTTACAAAATTAATAGGGTATTACCAGTAATCGAGAGCGGAATCATATTATCCTTCCTATTATTTGTGCTGTTCACAGCGTTCAGTCACTACATTGAGAGCTGGTGGCTGCAGCTCTGTCGACTACGTTACAAAATTAATAGAGTAAAACCAGTAATCCTGTTACTTGGTAATAGGGTACGAAGAAGTAATCATATTATTTTTCCTATTACGTTAAATAACGCCCATCTCTATCTTTTAGTAACCTGGTTACTAGACTGTTGCCGCATGTAATAACATTACTAATAGAACTCTACTGAATTGTTGTAGTTCCAGTTCTATATTATTGTTAAATTAATAGAACTCTACTGAATTGTTGTAGTTCCAGTTCTTCATTATTGTTAAATTCAGTTCTTGATTGTATGTTATTGAGTTGAGATTAGCGTTATTATCTAATTTATTCAAGTTGTGTTATTTTGAGAAAGGAATGGATTGTTAATAAAAAAAAAATATATATTTTTAAAAGCCAAGTGAAGTTTATTAATTAATGATAAAAATTTACAGCGTAAAATTATATATATCATAGAATATTTGTCAGTTTTTTAATTGAGTTTATTTAAGAAACCCTGAGTTAGAAACTAAAACCCTAAAACTAGAGATGGGTAACTCCGGAGTGAACGACAACAAAGGAACTACTCCGGTTAAGGAGTTACAGCTCCAACTCCGAGTGCTAGTGCGAAACTAGTTCATTTCGGAACTAGAATAAATGAGTATTATATGTCATAAATATACGCATATAAAATATACAATACTTTACTTTCTGCTGGAAAATTCATAAGACATCCATACTTTTTCTTTGTAAAATAATTAAATAAAATACACAATTCAAATTGTTACCTGGATATAACCTAAAAATCACATGTTAGTTTCTTACCTATATATAACCTAAAAACCACTGTCAGAGCAGCTGCAGTATCGACGTATCTCTCCCCACTCCATGGAACTAACATAGTTCCGGAGTTGTTGGAACGATCAAAACAAAGGAGTGAAGTACGTGATGCGCGCGCAACCACTCGGAGCGACTCACTTGAGCTTCGCTCCACGTTGAACTGGAACGACGTTCGGAGTTGGAACTACTCCGCGGAACTAGTTCCGAGTCATTATAACTCCGGAGTGAACTAACTCCGTCTGATGAACTACATTTCCCATCCCTACCTAAAACTAACTCATAAATTAAGGTAACTTATTAATTTACTTTTGTTATTATTATTTAACACTAAGCAAGCAGCAAAGTAACCGAGAACCGCACAGGGCATCAATAAAAACAGAACTATTCTGTCATGTCATAACAGGAATCTCTTAGCCCGGATATGGTTATCAGTTATACACACATAATCCAGAGTCCAGACGATCTCCAGTAACGTAATAACGTGCCACGTGTATATAAACGAAGTACGGCTTTGCGTGATCAGACAGCGCTAGCGATCTCTAGCGGAACGTGTTGGGACTATGGCAGAATTGTTCAATGCGCAGTGCTGCTTCCAGTAGACAACTGCGGAAATTGGCCGTACTCGGGCTCATTACCGACCGCGCTGGCGCTGCGCCTGTCGTAATGTATGTGGAATATGATCGACTGTTTGAAGTCAAGGAAAAGTAATGGTTGACTTACCTCACGCGTTGTAATCGTTTTTATTTATTACGCTTCATCCGTGATATTTGATTACTTGTTACAATTAAATACACATGAATAGACAACTATTATGAATAGTAACATATATATCATAGATATAAAATTGGTTTTGAAATTTACCCATTTTATACAGTGTAGTATTTTAACTGTAAACATTTTTATTTTAAAATAGGTGCAATATTTATAGAGTCTGTTTGGTTGCTGCCAAAACCATACGATATATTCACTGTGAAATGTATATATCGTACGATATATTCACTGTGCGCGACCGTGCAGCCATCTAGGGGCGACGCATAGTACTTCTCACGAGTGCAGCCAACCAAAGCTCCTAGCGGCGCATTAATATACTACGTCGGCATTCGATATGGTTTTCAATCACTCAGAAATGCATTGACTTGATCATCTAGTTGCGTATATATTCAAGGCTCTAACCTTCTAAAGGCCTAGGTAAGCCTATTTTATAAGTTAATTACACACAAATTATATGAAAATAAATATCAAAACAAAACATTAAAAACCTCAAAATGTAGTAGAAAAATCCTAACGATTTAATACAGTCACTATTTTCACATTTAATTGTAAAAAAATGAATAATTTTCCTAAAAAGGCAAAGATAAGGTTACTGCTGCCTAGTGGTAGAATCTGAAATCACAATAACTAGCGAGTACTGTAGTTTCATATTTTACCACATGATGGCAGGGCCTGTGTTTGTTTCAAAATCACAACTTTTGTATTGTTTTTTACAAGAATAATTATGTTGCAAGTAAATATTCCAACTGTTTTTTATTTATTTAAATTACTAAACATACATATTAGTTGGAATTAAGGTTAAGAAAACTCAATGGTGAGGTATATGACGATGAGAGGTATTTTAGTAATCTACCTTCCGTGCCTAAAAAAAGTCTTTTTTTTAATATAGTAATTTTGAAATTTTCACAAAAAATTTTTCTGAGGATCTTGAATTTTCCTAATTATTCTCGTGGCCGAACGTTAGCGTGAGGCCCATCAATCTATTAAATATGATGTGGAGTGTGGACGATGTGGTAGCATCAGTCACTAGGCACTACTACAACAGATAACACCCTTGATTATATACGCACCTAGATGAGCAACGAGGTACGGCTTAGCGTGATCAGACAGCACTAGCGATCTCTAGCGGAACGTATTGGGACTATGGCAGAATTGTTCAATGCGCAGTGCTGCTTCCAGTAGACAACAGCTGAAATTGGCTGTACTCGGGCTCATTACCGACCGCGCTGGCGCTGCGCCTGTCGTAATGTATGTGGAATATGATCGACTGTTTGAAGTCAAGGAAAAGTAATGGTAGACTTACGTCACGCGTTGTAATCGTTTTTATTTATTACGCTTCATGCGTGATATTTGATTACTTGTTACAATAAAATACACATGAATAGACAAGTATGATGAATAGTAACATATATATCATAGATATAAAATTGGTTTTGAAATTTACCTATTTTATACAGTGTAGTATTTTAACTGTAAAAATTTTTATTTTATAATAGGTGCAATATTTATAGAGTCTGTTTGGTTGCTGCCAAAACCATACGATATATTCAATGTGAAATGATCAAAGTTTTATGTAACCTAAATAAACAAAGCAAAGCTAAATAATTCAGCAAATAATACTTAGAATTGTATTATAATGTAAAAAGAATTTCCTCGATTTTATATTTACAGACCTGAACATTAAATCATTTAATTAATTACTACAAATCATCCTTATAAGATATATTGGTGAAATAGTCTCAGTACCGTATTAATAAATTACTAACTTTTTAGCCCCTTGCCTTGACAGTGAACGTCAATATACCAATGTATAATGTGACAGGCGTGGCAAGGGGCTTTGATACTAAAACCACGAAAACTACTGACGACGTAACAATTAATTTGATTTACTGAAATACGAATGTCTACTGAAGGAATACGGCGCGCGACCGTGTAGCCATCTAGGGGTGACGCATAGTCCTTCTCACGAGTGCAGCCAACCAGAGCTCCTAGCGGCGCGTTAATGTACTACGTCAGCATTCGATATAGTTTTCAATCACTCAGAAATGCATTGGCTTGCTCATCTAGGTGCGTATATAAACGAAGTACGGCTTTGCGTGATCAGACAGCGCTAGCGATCTCTAGCGGAACGTGTTGGGACTATGGCAGAATTGTTCAATGCGCAGTGCTGCTTCGAGTAGACAACTGCGGAAATTGGCCGCAACATTTAAACAACAATTTAAAATAAAACATTTTTATTTTAAAATAGGTGCAATATTTATAGAGTCTGTTTGGTTGCTGCCAAAACCATACGACATATTCAAAAGTTTTATGTAACTTAAATAAACAAAGCAAAGCTAAATAATTCAGCAAATAATACTTAGAATTGTATTATAATGTAAAAAGAATTTCCTCGATTTTATATTTACAGACCTGAACATTAAATCATTTAATTAATTACTACAAATCATCCTTCTAAGATATATTGGTGAAATAGTCTCAGTACCGTATTAATAAATTACTAACTTTTTAGCCCCTTGCCTTGACAGTGAACGTCAATATACCAATATATAATGTGACAGGCGTGGCAAGGGGCTTTGATACTAAAACCACGAAAACTACTGACGATGTAACAATTAATTTGATTTACTGAAATACGAATGTCTACTGATAGAATACGGCGTGCGACCGTGTAGCCATCTAGGGGTGACGCATAGTCCTTCTCACGAGTGCAGCCAACCCACAGAGCAAAGAATATCTAGAGCGGACACCCCAGCCTTAACAGTAGTAAGTCAGTGAAGCACATTTTCCGCCATCTTGTGGGGTGCTAGTGACCAAACCAAGGCCTCGGGCGCTCTCGTTTTTAATTCGCACCGCTTCACTAAAACTGCGTTTTAAATAAGAAGACGTTGGCCTAATACGTTCAAATTTGTATATAAGGTAAAGAAAGAGTTATTCCAGCTTATAAAAGTGTTTTTATAATTTTTCAATGACTAAGTTTTTTGTAAATTAGGTTTAATTGAAATTATTTTTTAATCCGAGGAAGTCTTGACATAAAAAAAGTACATTGCGAGGAAGTTTTTCATTTATTGGTCAGAGACTTTTTGTCAGCGGGAAAGTTGTAGATGAATAAACAAATTTCAATTTTATTAAAACCTTTTTTTTATTAAATGTTTTGTTTCGCCAGAAATCGAGGTATAGTAAAGCGACAAAACTGTCTTTCGCGCAACCCGCTGCCGTGCCGCGCCCGACCATAGCTGTGTAGTGTTTTTGTTTCTAAACAGCAGCTTTTCCAATTCTACAATTCTTGTATACCTATTAGAAATTTAGTTAAGGGGATCCGCCTCCTCCAAAAGTCAATTTTGTAAATTTTCGGGGATTTTTTGTTTTTGATTTCAATACATTGTATATGTTCTCAGAAGTGTGTCTGCAAAATATCAAGCCATTCCGAGCATTATTTCTAATATTTTTGGACGTTTTCATAGAACCACGCGCTTGGCGAAAAGTTGGTATTTTGCGAAGCTAAATGGATCTTGGCTCTTATAAATTTAATTTTCCATATTTGTTTATTATATATTTATTTTATTGTAAACTAACATGGAAATACAATAAGAAAAATATTTTAGGCATGTTTCATTATAGTCATCATAGTATTATAGTTTACTTTTCAATTACAATATAGTGTACTAAGTTGGCAACCTTGCATCAGGTGTTGTTGAATAACAACACATCAACACCAGCTGACAGTCAGTTGTCAATTGTTATATTAGAGGTTGAGGTTATGTTTGTTTATTGTGAATATTGTGTGCATCTAGTTAGTGGAAAGTAACTTATAGTTTTTATTTGGTTAAATAAGTGAAAACTATAATATTGATATTTGTTTTGAAAAGTGTAGGCCTATGCCGTATGCTCGAAGTTTACACTACAAGTGTATATTCATACAGTTGTAAGTGACAAATAGACATGGGTAGGATGAAAAGACATAAACTAAATCAATCCAATGTGATGAAGGCTCTTGCCTATAGGAGTTGGGATAGTAGGCTTGGTAAAAAAACAGTAGGCGACAAGACCGCGGCGAACAATTTACCCATCCCTAGTGAAGTAGGCCTAGGTAATACCTGTACCGAACACTGCCCTAAAGATAATACTACTCAATGTAGTGATGAAAACATAGAAGAGGTTGACAACGCAGAGGTAAACAATGCAGAGGATGACATTTCCCCAGAAAAAAAGGAAAGGCCTAGAGGATTTGAGCTTGTTTCTAGATATAAGCAAACCGTCAACTTGGACGACCAGGCTTCTGTCTATTGCCTAATGGATTTGAACATTATCAAGGCTTTTTTAGCTGAACTGCCATGTAAGTTTTGTCTTGGTACAGACACAAATGTTACATATTTATATTTGAAATCATTTGTGGTTGAAATAAAAATACAATGCATGTTATGCAATGAAGAGTATAGCTTTGAAACATCAAAACGCGTTACTGATGAAAGTACAAAGAGAAACTTTTCTGACATAAACAGAAGGATGGTAAAAACATTTGGTTCTCTAGGCAAAGGGCATATGGCAATGGAAACATTCTGTATGGGATTGAACATGCCATGCATGAGCCACTCAACATATGACAAACAAGTGATGAAAGTGACCGCGCAAACAAACCTATACGTACAAGAGACGCTAAGAAAAGCTAGAAGAGAAGTCATAAAAGCTTACTCAGAGATTGATGGTTCATTAGATCAAGAGGGCCCGAGGGATATATCAGTCAGCTATGATGGGTCATGGATGAAAAGAGGCTTCACATCCAAATATGGAGTCGGCTGCATTATTGAGGTCATTACAGGCCTAGTGATTGATTACGAAATCCTATCAAAATATTGTCGTGTTTGTGAAAAAAAAGAGTTGAATCAAATGAGGAATCTGGTGAGTCTGATGAGGAATGGTACGTTACTCACAAGCCTATGTGCCAGGCAAATTATGACGGCTCCTCACCAGCTATGGAAACAGAAGCTGCCGTACGAATGTGGAGGCGTTCTGAGGAAAACGGTTTCCGTTATGTTAGTGTTATTTCCGACGGGGATTCTAAAACCCATGATCAATTACAATCTTTGAACATTTATGGGGAAGAAACTCAAATTGATAAGCAAGAATGCGTTAATCATGTTGCTAAAAGGTTAGGTACAGGGCTACGAAACCTCGTAAAAACTTGTGCTAAGCTAAAAATCACATTAGGTGGCAAATCGCATGGTAGTCTGAAAGGGACTACCATCGACAAACTAACTAAGTACTATAGAAATGCTATAATCAACAATCTTGATGATGTAGATGCTATGAGTAAATCCATCTTTGCTACGATTGATCATTGTAGGTCAACCGATCTAATTCCCCTGCACGATAATTGTCCACGTGGAAACGACAGCTGGTGCTTTTACCAGAGGGATTTGGCAAATGGAAGTGCACCCAGAAAACATAACACATACATAAAGACACCCCTAAATGAAACTGTTGTAAAACACATTACCCCACTTTATGTTAGGCTTACTGACAAGGACCTCCTAAGAAGATGCTCGATGGGAAAAACGCAGAACGCTAACGAGGCCTTACACGGATTGATCTGGAGTAAGTGTCCAAAGGTTTCATTTACAGGAAAAAGGAGGGTTGAGGGTGCAATAGCAGAGGCCATATGTGTTTACAATGAAGGATATCTCCTAACTATGACTAATCTTCTACAGCAAGTTGGACTTTCTCCAGGTGCAAATACTGCGAGTCACGCTAAGAAAAGGGACTTTGATCGTCTTCGTATTCGCAACGCAAGGTCTACTGAGAAGTACAAAAAATATAGAAAACTGCTGAAATCAAAGAAGATACAAGAAGAAGAGTCAAAGAAGGCTAGGGAAGGAAAAACATATGGAGCAGGGGAGTTTTAGATGGTAAAATAAGTGTATTTTCTAAATGAAAACTTTAAACGCAAATTTCCTCAAACTAATTTTTCCATGTTTTACTACATACAAGTTTGAATAACTTTTGAACCAAAATAGGTAGAGTCTTGAAATTTTTACCACTTCATCTTGATAATATTTATAAACTTTTCACGCATGGAAACCCCCCTACAAGCAAAACTTATATTTTCTTTAAATTTAGATTTTTTTTTCAACTTTTTAAAAACTATTTCTTTTTTCTAACGATTGGGTAATTTGTGTATATGAGCTAGAATAGTTTCCATGCGTCAAAAGTTGCTTTATTTCATGTAGAAAATAACAACAACAAAATTATTTGAATTAGTTGAAAAATAAAAAAGTTATTCAAAATCTAAAATATCGTGAAAATAGCTCAAAAAAACAGGAAAATCGCCCATAAAACATTTATTTTTTACTAAAAAAAATTTTATTTCCATAAATCATCTAGTTTATAGTGTAGAAAGGTAAAAATAAATATCTAATTGTAATATTATCAAAAAAGTTTAAAAAAAGGGCTGGAGGAGGCGGATCCCCTTAATGTAATTCAAATATTTTGTCAATGGATAAATTAAATAATGTTATGGAATTAATAGTAATTATTCTAAAATTGTTTTAATTATTCTTTAATGTTTTATTGAAAATTGAAAAATGTAGCAATTTCTTAGCTTGTAAGCAAAAAACACTGCAAATTATTAGAGTTGTAAAGTTTGGCCTCAAATATGGTTACAATATGAATTATTTGCCAATAAAATGCAAATTTATATATAATAACATAAACCATGAAGTTAGCCTTTGACTTATTCTGATCAATATAAGAAAGATTACTTAAAAGTTATGTTGTATCTTGGGCTTGTGATGTTACTATGAGGTGATTAATAATAACTAAACAAATAACATTTTAAAAGAAAGCAATCTTTTATTAATTTTATTTACAGTGGTGTTTTACATAAAAATTAAATTTATATGAATACAAATTGCTGTTGAAAAATAGAATCAAACAACGTATATATGAAAAACGTTAGTCATTGTTAAACGTTTTATTACTTCACTGACCCAAAAACAAAACTTTTTAGTTAAGTAATTCCTAACCCTATTAAAATGGGTTTTTTCATTCACTTTCTTCGAGTATTAATTTAACCTTATGTTGAAATACTTTTTGCAGAGTGCTCGTATGAGTAGTACATAGTGACACTGTTCTGGATCTGTTTCATACATATGGTCACTAATAAAAACATTTCTCCCAACACAACTGTTTATTACATCCACTGTCATTTGTTCCAAAATATTTTTTTATATACATTGTCAGTTTTTATTTTAGTACGAAGAACTGTCTCACTCATCCTACACACTGTTGTTGCTCCTACTGAAGGTTGAATAAGACCACCCCTATTTTTACACGTTATTAAGTTGGTCTCTTTGCTTTTGTCGGTCGAAAGTAGTGATATGCATTGTTCGCATATAATACTAGCAGCTGTTGATCTGGATACGTATCCGGCGATGTATTCAACAATATCAGAGGCAATGTCAGATCTCATGTTGTCATTTGTAACGCAGTTCAAAAAGTTACTATCTGTTTCATCCAAATTACAAAATTTACTTTGCTCGTCTTCTGACATTGTTCTCCATAGGGGAACGGAGGTATTTATTTCTTCAAGTTCGGACTTTTTTTGCCTGATTTTGAACATTACTGACCTGTCCAAAGCGAAAGTATTGTCAGTGTTGCTGTCTTGTAGCTCACTATGTAGTAAGAGCCTTTTAAAAGTTCCAGTGAATTGCCTACAGGTAGGATTATTATTGGAACCTCCTCGGGAACGTATGTACTCAAATAACCTTTCAAGGTGATCCTGGCTAACTTTGTATAGAGGTAAGTATTTTAATGGTGGATCTGGCTTACCAACTAGCTCTTCATATAGACCCAAGGAACTTTTGATGCAAGTTAAAAACCCAAGGAAGCCAGTTTTTCTTTTGCTCTGTAGAATGTCCTCACCATTAGAAGTCTTTAAGCTACAAATGTATAAACGTCTCATTTAAACATTTTGATTGTTGAACTATGTTTGAAGCACACAGTGCCTTTTTTTACCAAAACTTCTTATACTCTGACTGTTCAATACATCAAACAAATCATTAAATGTTCTTAAGAAATCAATCGTCGCCTTACAATCTTCAAATCCTTTTACATTATTTTCTAGCAAATACTTTAGTGAATCGGCAACAGAGTTACTGAAAACCTGTGCAGCCATCTTAACTTTCATTTTCTGCCTCCAATATTGTACATGATCTTTAGTGAGTTTGTTGCCTAAATGCAATTCCTGTTCATTTTGCACTTCATGCAATAACTTAATATACTTCCACTCTATTCTTTGCTTCCCTTGCACTAGGATCCCATAATCTCCTAGTGTATTACGTACCAGTTTTAGCATGTGTGGAGGATCTAAAAATAAAAACACTGGATTTCCCGTACAAGGGTGAGGAAAAAAGGTTTTAAGATTTTTGGTCGATATGGAGCAACCCAGTTTATTTGCCATTGCTAAGTTGCAAGATGTTCCATCACAGGTCAGTGACACAACAGTCACCCCAGCTTCATGTACGAGTGACAAACCTTGAGTAACCAAGCCACAAAGCTGTTCACTTGTTGTGCTAGACACGAAAAAATATCCCAGAGGTATTTTCCACGCAGAATTAAAAAAAAAACCAGGTGGAAAACGAGTACCTCTGATGCTAAAGTTGACGAATCATCTGAAACTGGTACTCCAACATTGACAGGGCCATGAAATTTCTTCCCATCCCATTCTAAGTGCTTCCGGATGGCCAAACAATCTATTTGTAATGCGCATATTGAAGGGTGCTTACTCTTGGCAGCGTATTCTGTTAAAGCTCTTAATACCTCAGTGGAGAACCCTGGTTCGCACTGTACACTACTATACCATCTTCGCAAGGTTCGGGTATGAGGCAAAGCAGTATTAAATGTTTTGCGAACATAGGTATACGCCTTTGGCGACAAAAAAATGAAGTGTCACAGCAAATGCTCTCAAGCGTTCTTCGTAACATTTTTTCAACTTTGGATTTTTTGTCTTTTCTATGGAACGTTTAATTAAACAGTCAGCATTTTGAAATATTGAATTGAGTAATGTACAATCTTCTTCTTGAAAGTTAAGTTTTTCTTTTAGATCTTTACAAATGTTTTTAATGTTAACAATTTTTTTCTTTAACCTTCTTTTAGACTGTCTTAAGGTTTTAACTTTCTTTCTTGCCTGAAAAAGTTTATCTTTAGTTAAACTCAATTCTTTTTTTAAGGCCTGCTTTCTTGGTGAATCATTAAGTTTATTAGAAAGAGATGTTTTCAATCTTTTTCTAGGCGGTTGTCTGAAGCATTCAGAATCACTAATGCTTATGCATTGCTGCGTTTCATCGGTACTAAGGCTTGAGCATTGCTCAGTTTCCTTGGTAATTTCCTTTGTTACTGTCTCATTGAAGAGTCTTTTTGCTGGAAGCCTATGGGTAGTAGTTACCTTAGGAATACTCGGAAACACATTCGGCACAACAACTTCCCTCAGCCTGACGTAACACAATGATGTTCTGTCGAAGTCTGCTTCAGTGAAGTGGTCAGAACATACACGGGATTCATCTGAAGGCTGCCAATTTTTACGTCTTACTGCAACTGTCCATTTTTTGCGTAGAACAGGTTCCTTTGGAAACCTAAAATAATAAGTTTATGTCAAACAAGTCATAGGAATGCAAAAGCTTCAAATTGTTACAAAATCCATGACCAAATGCTGTATGGTATTCTCAAACTAAGGCCGAGTTCCTTTAAATCATATATTACAATATTCTCCCTTTTAAATAAAGTAACGATTTTTAAATGTCAATATTTCTAACATTAAAGCGGTATTTTTGAGTTTTACAATAAATCTAAAGTGTCTAGAAATAAATCAAAAGCTATTGGCCCGAAGCCCTAAACAAAATATCCTTTTTAATTGCCTTTTGCATATACGCTAGATCATAAGCTTTAAATAACACCTCATTCGTAAAAATCGGTTGAGAAGGTCGGATGAAAAAGGGACGTGACAGCGAAAATCCTTATAGAAATAAGTTTACAACTTCATCACATCTTTTGAGCACTATCAGGCAACATGTAAGTTTTTAAAAATTCAATTAATCATGTATAAATCTCAGCGGATAAATTTCCGATTTCGTCAAACCTTGACTGATAATAAAAATCATACAAAACCGGAAATTAGGAAAACATATTCAGACGGAGGGCTCATAATTGTCCTGCTGAACTGGGGTTACAATCCTGATAGAGTGTCAAAATTTCTCAAATTAGATTACTTAAATGCTTAGACGAAGTACTACAGTTATTTTTAATTTTAGTAAAATCCATTGAACATAAATGAAATGGAAATTTAAATTTAAATAGGTTATAAAAATCATAATTTCTAAACAAACTCTAAACAAGGAATAAAATATGGCTTACCTGTGAAATGTTAAACCTTCCTTTTTCTTTTTGGTGCTATTGCTACAACCAAAACAAACACAGTGTGGCATTTTGGAATCAAAGTAAACAGTAATAACATTACATAATGCTTGCCGTGATACAGAAACACGTGGAAATCAAAGAGTGAATGCGAATGACGCTCGGGCCGTGGGAGTACTGAGTCGAGAAGTGGAGGGGGAGACGCCATCTTGTGGGGTGCTTGGCTTCAACGCCACACCACTGAGTGTCCGCTCTAGATATTCTTTGCTCTGTGAGCCAACCAGAGCTCCTAGCGGCGCGTTAATGTCCTACGTCGGCATTTGATATAGTTTTCAATCACTCAGAAATGCATTGGCTTGCTCATCTAGGTGCGTATATAATCAAGGCTACTACGCAGCACTGTCTATCAATTATCAAATCTAATTCTTATAATATTGGTAGACCAACGTTTTTGACAAGAGTTGATGGCAGGCAAAAAAGTGTAATAGTTCTGACGATATGCTGTTTTCATAGACTTGGACACCCCCTTATCTCAATTAATTGTAAAAATAGTAACTTTATAGAAACCACAGATGATAATAATAGAAAACTAATTTTTTTTTTAAATCTGTTCTTTCAAATGTGTTTGATGTTAACTAAAACCATAATGTGTAATTTGCTATCAAAAATGTTACTTGTCGGCCTAAACAATGTTTTCACAACGTATTTCACAAATAAATAAAACGAGTTACGTTTTAGTAAGCAAAACATGGAATACTGAGAAAAATGCAAGCATCTAGAGATTTTTATTGTAAACTATAATCTAGCTGCACTGTTAGTAAACGGTTATAACGAATTGGTAGCATAATCTAATGATGTTAGATTGAGGCAGAGTGTAAAAACAGAACAAGTTGCTAAAATAAACTACGGAATATGTGTGAGAAATAAGAAAAAATAACATAATATTATCTGTATTCATAATAGTATTACTCATATACTATCAAGAACATATATAGACTAATTGTTAGTTACTATTCTTACATATTCCATGAATTGTATATTTAATTATGAGAACACAAGCAGAAGGTAACCTAAAAATGTAAGATTACTTTGTTGTCAGCTATAATTAAATATATATATATTGGTCTATAAAAGTTGTGATATACTTGGATAGCATAAGTAACTTTAAGGCCTAGCCCTAACGTATGTAGTCTGGTGTTGTTAACATGTATGCCAAAGCCTACCACAGGACAGCGTGAGTAACTAAGGCCTAAGCCTAACTTATCTATTCTGGTGTGAATAACATGTATGCCAAGGCCTACTGAGGACAGCATGAGTAACATTAAGGCCTAGGCCTAACGTATATAGTCTGGTGTGAATAACATGTATGCCAAGGCGTACTGCATGAGTAGCTTAAAGGCCTAGGCCTAACTTATCTAGTCTGGTGTGAATAGCATGTATGCCAAGGCCTACAGCAGGACAGCATGATTAACTTTAAGGCCTAACGTATATAGCCCCTGCCGACGACAGGGTTTTTAACAGGATCGACCTATAGGAAATGTAATTGATAAAACTTCCTGTTTCATTCCTGTTCTATGTTCTTTAATATTAGATAAAAAGAGCACCGTCCCAACCCAACACTTATCAACCAAAGATCGACTGTTGTACAACTTGTCATTGACTAAAACAATAAAAGGCGAAAATTCTATTTATGAAAACGTAGGTATGTTTATGACTCAAGCTGAAGGGATATTTAATTATTTGTAGCCATTCACATAAAATTATTGAAATAAACCACATTTTTAGTTTATCTTACTTCCTGTGTAATCAATCATGTTTTTTTAGTTATCATGCCTCATGGGAATCGTCAGATAATTATATCTAACTACTTAACAATTTATCTTATAGATTTAAAATTTGGTATACACATTAATAAAACCATTTTCTTGCTGAAATAAAATAATCAAAAATTTTGTTTGATTAGTTTCAAAATTGTGGCATTTTTAAATTGTTGATCCTTAATAACTTTTTAAAGGTTAGGAATACAACAAATCACAAAAATACATATTTTTTGAACATTTTGTTTGCAATCCAGAAAAGTGTAAGAAATCGGATGACAAACAACTGAGATTTGAGCATTTATTATTTAATGATTTACACGTGTATCTGAGATACAACCATGATATCGTGCCGCACAAGTCAACCACAACAATACATCAGCGATATATTCTGATTAATGTCATCAAAAACACTACAATAAAGTGATTTGTGCTCCAACGAGAAAAAAGATAAGATGATTTTCTTTTAAAATTAAAAATTATTTTTAACCTTAAGTAGTGCCCCTAAAACTAGAATTTAAAAAAATCTCTTTGCAAAACTTAGCTGGTTTTAGACATAAAACAAGTTGAATGAAAAACAAAAGCAATTTATTTTCCAATTATAAACGATGCTCAAAATATCGTCCTCTTGTTTGATTCCAAAGGCAAAAAACAATTGGAAAGTGACTGGCGCACAGCAGCAAATTCAATTATTTCTTGAATAATTCCAGCACCTTCAACAATTCTACCAACTTAGAATTTACAAAAATCTAGATTTTAAGGCACTACTTAAGGTTAAAATTAATTTTTAGTTCAAAAACAACGAAAATCATCTGCATCTTTTCCTCTGTTGCCTGTTAGGAGAATTGTTTTCCCATTGGAGTATTTTCATTACAATAATGTCACAAATCACTTCATTGTAGTATTTTGAATGAAAGTAATCAGAATATATCGCTGATGTATTGTTGTGGTTGACTTCTGCGGCACGACACCATGGCTGTAGCACACATTCACGTGTAAATAATTAAAGAAAAAATACTTAAATCTCGGTTGTTTGGCATCTGATTTCATGCAACGTTACTATTTTGTATTGCAATTAAAAATTGTATTTTTGTGATTTTGTTGTATTTCTAACCTTTTAAAAGTTATTAAGGATCAACAATTTTTTAATGCCACCAATTTTAAATGATCAAAATAGGGTTTTGATTTTTTTTAATTTAGTAAGAAAATGGTTTTATTAATGTGTATAACAAATTTGAACTTTATAAGTTAAATTTAAAAAAGTTTTTTTTTAATTGTAAAAAAATACAAAAAGGTGGCTGTACGGGTACTGGAGGTAATTTGGAATTTTTAAATATGATACATATTATGTCTTGGTTTTGACTCACAAGCAATAACTAGAAGATCCTCAGAGAGTTCAGAGACACTGCAGATTTAAGCAGTAATCTGTACTGTAATTGATAGCACTTTCGGTGGCAGTTTACTAAAATGCCACTAGGTTGCACTAGCAGTTTCGTGTATAAAAAGAATAAACTTATGAAACTAACAAAAATGTAATGTTTTCATGTTAATTCAATTTTTGTTACGCATGAAATAACTGCAATACTTTGTTTTAATATTAAATAATCAATTTATTCATGACAGTAACTATTAATTTTTTTCTTAGTACGACACTTTTATACTCTCAGTGTAATCTAATGAAAGAGATAGTAAGAATATTGTAGAATGCGCTAAAATAAAAAAAAATTATAGCATATTTGACAATCAGAGTAATGAATTTTATATTGAAGTAAAGGAAGGGGCCACATGGTAAACTTTGCCCCGGGCCACCAAAAGTCTCTGGGCGGCCCTGGAGCCACTACATCATTTTTTGAGATAATAACACTGTTTAAACCCCCAGTAATATCTTCCGAAGCAATATCACTAAAATCAAAATTGTTTATTTATTCAACACGATCTTGTTCAGGAAAGAACAAATCTTTTATTTCAATAACTTCACTAGAAGCGGATACAACTTTAACTAAACTAACAGTCTTAAGTTTTTACGGTTCAAACACTTGCACAACAGAAACGTTATAACATACCCCACACATTTGTCTATAATGGCTAAACCTTGGTTATAAGTTGTCTGTTTGACACTTCACTTACAGCACATACTTAAATTTAAGATTATTCAATGCCTTTAGCCACTTAACAAATTTACTTAAAAATAAAAAATGCTCATCTGTCAGTTTTCACTGGGTGTAGGAACTAATCGTCAAATCTCACTCCCTTAAATGGGGTTTTTACATTCACTACCTTCCTCCATTTAAGAACTGTTTCTAAAAGACTTTTGTTCCTAAAAACGTATTATTAATAATATTACTTTCAGAGCCATGGTACTTTTGAGCAGCAATAGTTTTCTCATAAAATAATTTAATACATAACTCAACATTTTGTCTTTCTATATTACATAGTAGGAAATAATACCTTTTTTGATAATGTTGGAGCTATTTTAATAAAATTACATTCTACAGAATACTTTTAAGATGTGAAACGCTTGCAAAATTAATTTTCTTAGGGTAATTGAAATCAGGAAAAACACAAGATTGCTCACTGTCTGATTGGTTAAGCCAATTATTTCTGATACATTTAAAAAGATGAACTGTGCCAAACATAGCAAAAATGTCTTGTTTCGTATTATGAGGTTTACTTACATTATGAATAATTCCCTAAAACCTGCCCCCTTTATAACTCATTTCAGTTTTTACATAAATTTCATCTATCAGTAAATTACAGATATTTTCATTTTCTTTCAAACAAACAAAACTGTTTGCGTTTATAAAGCTCCCTGTTGTTTTGACAACAGCCTTGCAACGTACAACGTTATAGGTCTGTTGGCAACGTACAACGGTATTACTCGTTGGCGTTGCCGGCAATCTATCTATAGTGGCAAGGATATGTATGAAAAGGGACAGGGATGTAGTTCTGCCTGTTGTGAGACGAAACTCAGAGTCATATAGTAAACAAACGTAGACATTTTAACCTTGCTTCCATATAATTATAGTGAACGTTTTTTATTGTATGGTTGACTTCAAAGAATTTTAATTCTACTTATATTTTTAATTAGTTTAAATTCATGTGTTTTATTAATGGATGTACATATTTTACTGTATATAAAGTGTAAATAATTTTAGCCATGTCTTTGTAACAATTTTATATGATTTAAATCCTTTGTAGGCGACGTATATTTAAATATTTAAAATTGTTTATGATGCTGATTTAACAATTAAAAAGGTTGCACTTTAAAAATTGGAAGTTATTTAAAGTAAATATGATATCGTTGTAGTATTTAAATTAAATCTAATTAATTATTATTGAAGTCGAACTGTATTTAACGATGAATTACATTTATATAACGCTGTTAAATATAATGACACTTTATTTATTTATTCCAAACAATATTAATAATAATAATTTATGTTATGAATATTGTATTAATTACGTGATTTCCTTCATTATGAACTGAATTTTAATTTAATTTCGGGCCAAAAACATTATTTGTTAAACATCAGTCAATTAAAAGTCAACACTAACTAAATTTAAAAACAACAGACAAGAAATATTAAATCGTTGAATAACACAACGTGAACGGAAACGATTGAAAACGAGTAGTCGATAACAGTTGTAAAAATAACAGGTTGCCGCAACCTGTTTTCAGCTGGCTATAAACTTTATAAGGCCTTGCCGGGACACAACAACATTTCCCATCTCTAATACTTAATCTACTTAATTTTAATAAGCCTCTTATCTTATTAAGTGAAAGGTTTCACATCATTTTTGACAGCCGATCAGTGTTCTGATTACTTTCATTCACTGAGAGGCTCTTTAATTTGAGTTATTTAAAATTAAAGTGGACTGAACTGATGAACATATGCTCCTGAACAATTAATTAGTTATGGACACATAAGACAAAACCACATTATTATATATATATATATATATATATATATATATATATATATATATATATATATATATATATATATATATATATATATATATATATAGACAGTAGCAAAGCTTACTCTTGAGAAAAATGTACCCGGCTCGACGCTAGCGCTCGTAGTGGTCATGTAGTAGACTTGTATTAATTAAGCCTTACAACATCACTTTTGACATAAACAACAAAAACGTGTGCTACAAAACCTATTTACCGCGCAATCTGTTTACTACCTCACCGATAGGTTCGCTAGCATAGCTTGGTTGTAAGTAAAATGGCTGAACTTTGTTACTATATATACAGTATAGTACTGTATATAATATGCTGTATATGTTATATACAGTAACGACTGTGGTAATACAGTACTCATATTAGTTGTTTATAGGTTATACAAAAAACATTTTCATATTCAAAGCATGTTTATTCTAAAAAAGAAAAAGCTCAAATTAACAGAAAAAATAATGAATACATTTTCACATAGACTATAAGTATGTGTGGAAACAGTCCAGTTATATCAGTAAAGAATTACTTAAAAACAAACATATCTTAATTAATATATAAAATTGATCCTTAACTTGTTATGTAACTGATAACTATAGTAAATGTAAACTTAAGTGCATAAGATAAAAGCAACATTTGTATGGAAAAATTTACAAATTTAACAATAACATTCTTTGAAACTAAAAATGTTTCAAAAATTGTTACATTCAACAGAACATCCATTTAACCAGAAAAATAATTTAATAAAGCTGTTTTGCTGGTCTGTATGCTTTTTATTTCTGTATTGTGTTACAATGTATTTATATGTATAAGAACAGACTGACTACACATACATAAGGACGTTAATATCGCAATTTTCTATTGTTATGCATACTGTAATTTAACTAAAGCGTCCGCACTTTCCCAAACAATTTTCAAAAGCCGCTCACTCACTCTCCACCCGGAAACAGCAGCACCCCCGTCCTCGGTTTTTAATATTTCGGGAGGTAAATTCAAATACAGCCTATGGGCAATGTGAAAAAAATGATATTCTTGGAATCTAAAAATTACTAATGGAATGGGCGTAAAAATATTTCAAGAAAACAAAATAGAGTCTTCAAGGTAAAGCCTGATTGGAGGTTCCTTTTATTGAAATTCATTCAAATAACTTATGGCACGAAAGCAAAATGAATGTTACTATTAAAACATAAACAAACCAAAGTAAACATAGCCGTTCTGTTAATAAAATTATATAAATAACTCACGTAACAAATTAATAATTTCTAATCTCCATCAAAGCTCTAAAATATCTATTACATAAAATAATTAAACCATAACTAAGAATAATAAACACATTAACTAAAGGAATGCCAGTAAAAAGCCTGAATTGGTAACTAAAGCTTTTTAAGTGTTTGTTACTATCTGTGGAATACAATTATAATATAAAATTCTTTCAAAAATGTTAACATACAACTGTACAAATTCCTGACCAATTTGCAAAAGCCACTCACTCACTCTATACCCGTAACAGCAGAACCCTCACGGCTTGTAATATTTCGTAGAGTAAATTCAAATACAGCCTATGGGCAATGTGAAAAAAATGATATTCTTAGAATCTAAAAGTTACTAATGGAATTTGAATTCTTAATAGATCATGGTTCCTAGTAGCGTAATTATGTTGTAATTGGGTAAAAACCATTAATATTATTAAAAATGTTTTAATAAAAATTTGTCTTATATTCATTACTGGAAAAATTGTAAATAGTAGATAGTGGGATAACGTTGATTTTTTAGAATGCCGGGGAGACGCCCCTCTCCACGCCAATATGTACCGACTGCACGTAAGAAAAATATCGTAAATTGTCCTGCAGTCTTCAACGGTCAACACACGACTAAGTTGTGCAAAGGCATAACTCATTTCCCTTCATTTATGTTTAATGAATTGAACATGTGGACACCAACTTAATTTTTTATCGTTGATTATACCTAAGTACCGGTATTTGTACTGTTCCAGACGTTCAACTACCCCACAGCCGCAAGTAACAGGGCGTGAGTCACCACAGGAATGCATTCTGAGCACAAGATTCATCTATGATCTAAGAAGATTGGAATTTGGAGCACATCAGATTTAAAAATATTCCAAATTACAGAAAGAACAAAAGAACAATATGGAGTTGTTAATTAGCTATAAAAACCAAAATACACTTTAATATGGTTTTTATACTATAAAAACGTTTATACTATAGTGCACATCCTTAGAGCAATCCACATCCTTATCACATTACTACAATATATTACATTTAGCTTAGCGTACCCTTTATTTCCCCACCCTAATCCCTGCTGTGACATAAGCCCAGTAGAAACATCAACTAATTTATATTCACGTCCGTTTGATTTTAAGAATCATTTCTTGTAATATTATAATGTGGTTATAAAAAATACAAAGCGGGTTAAATCCAAACATTTATAGTGGCTATTTGACAAAGATAATTTACACAAACATTACAACATACATGTATTGAAAGTAGATTCAGTCAAGTCATTTATTGCATATTAAGATATTCAGTTATATGTATTTTTTATATTCCTAGATACAAGACGCTGATACCATTGATTATATAAATCAATGCCGATACCCAGAGGTGCGTATTTTAAGACTATGAATGATTACATGAGTGTGGATGACCTGTGTTGTAGTCTGGTTACTAACTGAGTTTGACTGTTCCTCAGAAAGGGCCATTTATTTTGCCTAGGCAACTAAGGGAGTCACAACTTTATGTAGAATCCGAACCACGTGGTGTTGGTCATATTTTCATTGCATTTTAGGGATGACCGCATCAGTCATCCCTAACCGCATCAGTTGATTCAATTAAACTGTGCGAAAATTAAATGATGCGCAAGACCACCTGATGCAACAGGAAATGGATATTCCATATATCCTGCTAGCCTGTTCTGCTCCTATTTGTATCAGACAACACAACAGTCGGTTGATTTCCTGTTAAAATATGAAAACTGATGCGAGTCTTATATAAATCAGTTTGTATTTGTCATTCAGTGAATACTCAAAACGACTTGCTAGATCGTTTGAACTGATGCGGTTAGTTTCAACAGTAACTGAATGCCTCACTTCCTGTTACTACGCATCAGTTAATTTAAACTGATACGCGCTGGTAAATTGAACTGTTAAATCAGTTAAGCAAAAGTAGCAGGTTGGCACATCCCTATTGCATCCTCCCCAGGGTAAAGTGGTTGTGGGACATGGACATGGGGTTATCTCTAAGAATAAGCTTGCTACAAGTCCTCATCCTGTACTTCTTGTTGAACATCTCTCTGTGGGCTATTCTCAGTTTCAATCTTTCAATACAGGTAAATTTACTACATAACTATTAGATGGTGCAGCTGTGTGTAGGTAATCATTATATTTTGAATGTAGAATGCCCCAATTTGAGTTATTGTAAAAATTTGAATCGTTTCACCAGTTACATTAATAGTCCACAATTAATATAAAAATAAAAATAAATTAATTACCTCTGTCAACAGTTCAATTCGTGAACGGCCGTAGTTAGTTATTGTCGGGATGGAATTAGCACCAAGGTAATTAATTTATTTTTATTTTTATATAATCTTAAAACAGTTCAAGGGCTAAATAAACAGTTTTTCCACAATTAATGTTTGATTGTATTAAACAAAATATTTTTTTAAATAAATATTTTAAAATATTTTAAAATAAATATTTATAAACAAAACATGCCCAATAGAATGACATGTTAATTGTGTAGACCTAACTTTCAAGACCAGTTGTGCAGTAGCTAAAAATTCTTGTCGCATGACATTGTAAAAATAAACATAATTTACTAATTTTTATAGACTTTTTTATTCCAACTAACTAAAAATGTAGACAAATGTTGTCCTGAGTTGTGTGGTAAGCTGTAGGGATGGCCGATTGTCGATATTAGAGTACAATCGATAGTCCCGATGCTATCTGTCATCAACAATCGATAGTATCGATATACAATCATTCAAATTGTAACATTAACAATATATTAATCCTCGAACTGGAACATGGCTAAATTTAGCAATGTTTGGCATCTACGTATCACTTCCACTACTCTAGTGCATGTCACTAGCACCAGTAGGTCGTAAGAAACAATATTATATTAAACTATTTAAAAAAATTGCGGAAATAAATAGAAATAAACTGTACTGTAGATCACCAAAACAGCTGAGAAATAGGTTTTGTAAGTGTTGTTTATATCAAAAGTGATGTTGTAAGGCATAATTAATACAATTCTAGTACATGACCATACGAGCGCTAGCGTCGAGCCGGGTACATTTTTCTGAAGAGTAAGCTTTGCTACTGTCTATATTATAATGTGGTTTTGTTTTATGCGTCCTTAACTATTTAATTGTTCAGGGGCATATGTTCTTAAGTTCACTTTATTTATATATATATAACTCTAATGAAAGTGCCTTTCAGTGAGTGAGTGAAGGTATTCACAACACTGATCGGCAGTCAATAATTAATAATATTTACTAGAAAAATTTAAACAACACTAAACTATAGCAGGGAAATGTTTTAATTATATATTAATAGCAATAAATAAAAAACCGAGAGTCGTAAGTATTTTTCTTTTTAGTAGCATAAATTTGATGTATTAAAAAATTTTTATCGAAACAAGAGAAGACAATATTGTTTTACTTTATTTTAGTGACAATGTAAAAGGAATATAGATAGTTTTAGTTCATTATACAGCCATTAGTAGATAATTAATCATCTCAACTTGGATACATACTGCACCCTAGTAGCAATATTGTAAACCACTAGACGCCATGTTAGACACAACTGCGCTACTGGTGGACACTACAGGCAGACCTTTTTATTTGTATTAAATACCATAACAGATGTTAGACTGTTTAATGCGAAATTACTGTAACCCTTGATTAAATACGGACCGTATATAATCAAGGATTGTACGCAACTCGTGAACGGCCGTAGTTAGTTATTGTCGGGATGGAATTAGCACCAAGGTAATTAATTAGATTGTTGGTAAATCTGAAGTATAAATTGAACAAATAAAATGGAGAATCATAAAACAGACCAAAGTCTGAATGTAGTATTATTAGCAAGCAGAAATAGTCAACCATAGTTTTAGAAGAAAGTATATTTTAAAATAAGATTATAACAAACGATATAATTTATCGATACCTCCTTGTTAAGTCATTTAATATTACTATACTTATTCTTCTTTTAACATCTTTCAGTCATTGTCTCTTTTCTTTCTTTACCATAAAACCGTTCCTCGGAAACTTACATTATCCTGATCCTACATATCCTTCCTTAAAAATTAGTATTATTATAATTTACATAATTATAAACAGTTAAATAAAATACTTTTACTCGGATATAAAAGTAAGGCAAAGGCGCTATAATTGGCCGGACAAAAAGTGATCTGTGTGTTATATTTAGGGCATAAGAGGTTTCAACACCAGAGCTGCCTTCCTTCACGGCTTCCGTGTTCAACTTCCGCAACTGTGTTTAGTTGAAAAAAGAACTGTAATGAACGCTAGAAGTGGGTTTAATTTTCGATTTATTGTTTACATCATTATTAATTGTGATATTACTATTATTAATTGTTGTTTGAATACTAAATAATGATTTAATTTAATCATTCTAAGCTTAATTCGTTGGTGTTAATCAAACTAACGGATGGTCACTGTTGCTAATGACATCGTAGGTGGTGGGGCTTGTGTTGCCAGCCCGCGGCCTATCATATTCCTAGTTGCCATGACAATTTTTAAATGGAATGACACAGTGGAGGAAGAGTAGTTCTCTATTTATCACTTCTATAAATACAAGGCTTCTGTATGTGTATGGCTTGGTCAAGACTACTCTACCTGTATGGATGGGCGGGTGAATCAAGGTTACCCTTCCACCCACCCATACACGTATAGTGGTGTAGACGATTCCACCCACCCATACACGTCCAGTGGTGATGATCCTCCCATCCACCCATACACGTCCAATAGTGATGACAGTCCCACCCACCCATACACGTCCAGTGGTAATGACCCTCCCACCCACTCATACACGCACAGTAGTGATGACCATTCCACCAACCTGTACACGTCGAAAATACGACCAAGTAGATGAAAACATCTGCTGAAGATAGAAGATACTTGATTAATATGAATTTAGCTTATCAATATACTTATCTATATAGGCCTACATACTAAGAACCCCTCTCTCACACATGTGCTTTCAGTAGGTCACTTTTTAAACGGCTTATCTACACCACAGAACATTGTACCAAAATTATGAATTAATTTAAATAGAAATGTTAACTTATCATATCACTCATAATTGATCATTTGATAATTAACGATTGTTGATAAGCATATAAATATTAGCCACAATAAACTTGAGTTTTGAACTCTTGCTAGCCGAATGGTTAGCACTGCTGACTTCAATTCAGAAGTTCATATATTACCCACCCATACCGTACCCACCTATCCCATATGAGTCGATCGTGATAGAGGGAGACAGTCACGCACGCCACATTGCAGGGATAACGTCGCAGCTTCTCCATCACCAAGCCGCCGTAACTGGTACCTGCAAACCTGGAGCTAAATTCCTGGAAGTTGTGACGACTCACCCCAAGCAACCGGTGAAGGGAAGGCGATGTGATGTGCTCATTGCAGACTCAAACGATCTGGCTGATGGTAAACAAATCAATCTCTACAACCATCTAGAGAAGAGGATCACCTCTACACCTGCCAACACCACGCTCATCGTAGCCACGCTTCCACAACGCCACGACTTACCTGCCACCCACAACATCAATCAAGAAACTGCACTCGTAAATGCTTATATAAAAGAACTAGCTGCCAGACATCGTATACCCGTGCTGGAATTTAATAACATACCAAGGAAGCATTTCACGAGGCACAGGATGCATCTGAGGTGGCAGGGAAAGTGTCAGCTGGCAAGAATGATAGTGGAATCCCTCACCAGACGTCTTCCTCCTAGTTGCCAATCAGCAGCATCAGCAGCAGTAGCCGCCCCGAACTCCCGCTCCATCCCTCGACGCAGCTCACTTCCCCCACGAGCCACGCAGCCCATCACACTCCGGCATGAGACATTTGCTGACGCCGTGAAATCCGTGTCACCACTAAATATAAATATAAGGACAAATTTCAATTCTAATAATTTTTTAGGGAACCCACATCTAGCCCCCAATCTAAATTGACTGACTTCAAATCGCAACAAAATTCAAATTTGAAAAAATCAATTTATAAAAAAATGTCATTGGTGCATCAAAATGCGCAAATGGCCACAAATAAGGGAGATGAACTCTTTTTGATGTGCGAAGAACTTCATCCTGATGTGCTAGTTATTACCGAACACGGTTCAGTAACAGCAACATTGTTCATTTCAAAATTCAAAATTACAGATTGGCTAATTTCTACTGTCGCACCCTAGCCAAAGGCGGAGGTGTAGCTATTTTTGTTCGGAATAATTTTTCATCTACCCCTTTAGTAATCAATGATTCAACTGACAAAGACTTTGAAGTTTCAGGGGTAAACATTGATACTAACAACATTCCAATGCAAATCATTGGACTGTATAGGTCCCCAAACGGAGATGAAGAACAATTCTTTACTAAATTTGAACTTTTTCTGAATAATGTGACGAAAAGAGACAAACAGTTTGTGGTTATGGGGGATTTTAACATAGACGTTTTAGATGTCAATTCCCCCATGACAGAACGACTTGATGATTTGCTGAGGTCCTTCGGGCTTGTCTGGTCGGTAGACAAGCCGACGAGCACCTCTGCGACAGCTATTGACAACGTTGACACAAACATTACTGATTGTAGGGTGTCTGTGATGAACACGGCCATATCAGACCATTATGGTCAACAGGCTTTAATCAATGGTCAAGAACCATTACGGGATCCAATTAAAAAAAAAAAAAAAAAAAAAAAATGAAACAACCAGAAACACGAGGCCCACAAACATTGTACTTCTAAACTCTCTGCTTGCACGAGAGACTTGGAACTTCCTAAATTTTAAGGATCCCTTAGAACTGCAATTCAAATCTTTCGAAGAAATTTTCAACTTTAACCTGAACGTGAGCTGTCCATTGAATAAAACTCAAGTTAAACCAAGAAAACAAAAATGCGCATGGGTCACTAAAGGCATCTTAATTTCGAGAGAAAAATTACTAATTTACTCCGAAATTATTAAACTCTCAATAAATGAAGAATTCAAACAGTTCTTTCGAAATTACAAAAGAATTTACAGAAAGGTGATTAGAGCTGCCAAAGCATATGACACCACAAAAGCACTGCTCACGTCAAAAAACATAACCAAAACTACATGGGCCATAATAAATAACAAACAAGTACGCACAGACAAACAAATTGAAATAAATATTGGAGATGAACGAGTTAGTGACTCTACTAGAGTCTCTGAAGAGTTCAACAAATTCTTTACCTCGGTTGGTACTGACCAAGGACTCAGTCCACGTCAGACCCAGCCGTAACCATCTACAGCGCGGAAACCTGTGAACTCGATGGCTTTGACTCCAGTCACAGAGGAAGAAATCGCCAGAGTGATGAGAGACTTTCCTTCAAAAAAATCGGGTGACATAAATCATGTGTCAACATGGCTTTTAAAACAATGCTCAAAGCATTTGTTGAAGCCACTTAAACATTTGATTAACCTCTCGTTTTGCTCTGGAACCTTCCCCTCCTCTCTAAAATCGGCCAAAGTCATACCCATTTTCAAAAAAGGTGACCCATTTTCCTAGTCGTGAATGGAACCGTAAATATGAAAAATATAGTCGTTTTCCGTATGGTAAAATACGAGTGTGGCCACAGTCTGTCCACCGGCTAGTGAATAAGTTTGATCAAGTGTGAGTCTTTGACAAACGATATTTTATTTAATAGTCGTCCGATTCTGACGCAACCAGTGCCAAAATGTCAATTAGTTAATAGACTATAAGCGTATAAATACTCATTGCATTACGTATTGTAACATTAGTACTGTCAGGCAGTGGCGGCCATAGACCTTACGGGGCCCTAGGCAAGTTTATTTTGCGAGGCCCTAATTCCAAAAGAAGTGACTTCCAAAACCCCCAACAATTATATTTACTTAAACCAGACTTTCCATTTTATTGTAAAAATATACTTCTTAAGCATTTAGAATGAAAATGAATATAAAAAAGCAAAATTATTAATAAATCCAAATTCTTATTAAAAAATCAGTAGGATAGCAACCAAGAAATAATAGAAATACGCCCACATTTTTTATGTTTACCAAGAAAGGTCATAGTAATATGACATAAAAAAAATATGCATCATGCTACCCAACAGTAGCAGCAAGTCAGTATGCTACCCAAATATACAAATTTTACCCATTTTCTATTTGTTTTTATTTGTCGTTGGCGGAATAGAATTTCAGATTCGTGTTTAGGAGAAATAACTACGCAAAATGAAAATAAAATATAATACATATCATTTCAGAGATTAATTTTTGGGGGAGGGTCATAATTATGAAAACCGTAGTGGTAGACTGACGACTGACTTCTCTACTTTTATCAATTACTTTATTTTAAAAATTATCTTTTGACCATAGAGTTATGAAGGTTATGAAATAAAATAAAATTGATATAAAGGTACAACAAATCAAAAATATTTTATTAATAAATAATAATAAATATCAAATAAATAAAAAGTGAAATATATTATAGTCAATCCTAATTCAGGTAATTAATAAACCTAGACATATCATGTACTGTTAAAAATAAAATTCAATACCTTGTTGACTATTGTTCCATTTAGTTATTATATGATTAGGGAGAAATAGGCCTACTAAAGATTTGAATTAGTTCAATGTATCAAGCAGCAAATAGTAAAAATAATATTAACATCACTATTATTTCAATTTTCTTATTTATTTAAAAGGCACTTTCCTACTTTTGGCCGCACTAAAGTCATCAATGATAGACGAGTAGTTCAGCTTTGTCAGGTCTCGTTCAATTTACAATACTGTGAAAGTCTTTCCTTTGACACTGATGTGTGTATATTTTATTGTAGATCTTAAATAGGTTTTTACTAATTTCAATTTTGGGAATGACCTCTCAGCCGATGCAACTGCCATTGGTGTGGTTAAAAAAATACGAATAGCAACAAAAAAGGTTGGGGTACACATCAAATAACCTATGTGATCACGCCCACCCATACACGTACAGGGGTATTGATCCACCCGCCCACCCATACACGCACAGAGGTAATTGGCCCACCCACCCGCCCATACACGCACAGTGGTATTGACCCACCCACACACGTACAGTGGTACTTTATATTTTATAATCATTGCAATACCACCACCATTTTCTTCAGATAAAGTTCTCGAGAATACGTTCAGTTCTTGATATAGTTCATCACAATTAACATCACTATAATGTTCTCCGGACCTACCCTCTCTTCAATTTACAGTAAGATCAATTTGGAATTGTCTTCAACTATTTAGAACTTCGTGGTCTGGTTTATTTCGCAAAGCTGCAATATTGTACAGAAATCCAAAATTGAATTGGTAACGTTGAAGCTCTGTGAATCGGGAATTGAGACTTGTTTGTATGCAATATGTGATAAAATAGAAGTAGGTACTGTGTCCTCATTACGTCTTCCGGAGCAGAAAGAATTTCATCTTCTCCTTCATAATCAAAGAGCCTTTTTGCGAATACGAGAATGTCTGGATTCTTTGTTGACACCAACCTCTTCGACCAAAGAATTTGCGTCAACTAATACAGAATTCCAACCATTTTCCTGCATTCGGAAAACCAATCTAAAAATCAGTCCAAGTGCTTCACAGCTGTACTCAAGTCTATATCAGGTTTTGCCATAGCTTACTTATAATATTAATTTTGAATAGAATGTCATGCCACACTATCGAGGAAATAATAAACTCATAAGAAAGGATTTCCTGATGTAATGACCTACATTCACTAGACACAGAAGGGTCCCCGATATCTCAAAGTGCTTCAAGGTAATCTGCTACGTCTTTTAGCTGATATCTTACAGCTTTCACATCTGCACCCTCACCTTGTTTCTGATAAAGGCTTGAGTGTTAAGTTTACCCTTGCTTTTAGTACTGCCCATCTCACCTAAGAAGATGTAGTGCGTACAACCGTTGCAAAATTCCACAAAAGAGTTTAGCTGAGGTGCACGATGCTGCAGCATCACCAAAAAGGAGGTTCCAGTGGCAACCACACGGGGTGAAAAAGGCTAAATGGTTCATCTCGAGTATTTGTGCCTGCACGCCAGTTTAATTATACACGACTGACATCTCTCGTGCAGTCAAGTATAATTTAGTAATACTTAGCTTGTTTTACCCTTTCTATTATTTCCTGTTTTACTTTTCTGGCCATGAGATCTATAAGCTCATTCTGTATATTTTGTCCTAGGTAGTGATTATTTAGTCTGTTATCTGTTATACGTTCCAAATGACCTCTTATAACTGGATCAAACTTATCAGTAAATTGTACCAAATCCAAAAAATTGCCCCTGTTTTCTGTAAGCAAGTCCTCCCTATGACCCGAAATGGCAGTTGTGGGTAGCTAAATCATCAATTATAGACAATATTCTTTCTAAAATATCTTTCCATTGTTGCCTTTCAGATTACAAATTGTTTTATAACTCTGAATCCAAAGTTTGATTAGTTGTTATCCTTTTTTCTAACTCAACCCATTTTAAAACGTTATCAAGGTGTTTAAAATTTCCCTCGTGCGATTTGGTACGGTTACTTATGTTTTTCCAGTCATTATAACGGAAATAGGTAAATGCACTGTTTGAGGATGAAAAAAGTTTGCATGGGAATCAGAACACTTTGTCGGCTTTTACTTAGTAAACAAGCCAGCGCCAGTTCTGTTTCTCACCATTACTTAAAGTTCTTTGTAACGCATTGTTGAAAACTGTCTTTTGTTACGGTCCACTGGATATTTAATGTCACTATTCTCTCTCACTGGCCCTTTTAGTATAATTAGTAACCTTTGCTCGTCATTAATTAGAAGTGACCACACATTCGGGTCAGGATCACACATGATAGAATCAGTTGGCCAATCGGTATCAAAAGTCAGTGAGTTAGTATTATTAATAATAGGCCTCTCTTTACTACAACTTGCTTAGTTTTCACTTTTCTGAAAATTATCTATATTACTAAAAATAGGACTGATAGGCGTGCCAATTTCAATACTATCTGCATTGTTGTGATCATTATGAATGTTACTCTTTTCATAATTATACAGAGAATTTTCATTTGACGAATCTCTTGTACAACTTAATTAATAGGCTTAAAACTTGAGTTTAAACTATCAGGCCTAGCTGCTGTACAGTTAAAGTCTGATGTACTAGCTGCAAACATAAAATCATTTGATTGAGTAATCTTATTAGACTCATGGTCTTCACTTTCACTAGGAACTTTAGCTATGGCTGCAATATTTTTATTTGTAGTACTTAGGTCATGTTTTTCTAAAGAACCACTTATCTTTTGTGTGAACTCCTCTTTCGTCTTTATAGATAGACAGATAGATAGATAGATAGACAATATTCTTTATTCATAAACATTGAGTTTAGAATTTTCGTCATACAATAATGGTTACATGGCACAGGTAGAAAACAATAATATTTAATTATGGTGAGTGTTCTCTCCAGTCCATGAATTCTTGGGTGGTGTAGAATGGTCTCTGCAGAAGCCAATCTGATAGTGAATTTTTCAGACGTTGTGTCGGAATTGTCTTCAGGAATCCTGGGAGGTTGTTGTAGTAGACTGTTCCTCTGTATGATGGCTTCCTCTCAAATAAGCTCCGATGGTGTGTAGCTATTGCAAAATTATGACCATTTCTCGTGTTGTATGAATGGAAGTCTCCGTTTCTAGTTTGTCCAGATTTTACCGAGTGTAGGATCGTTTCGAGAATGTAGAGAGCTACCACTGTTAGTACTTTTAGCTCCCTGAACGCTTCTCTGCAGCTGTGTCGAGGTTCCAGTCCGGTAATGGCTCTTATGGCTCTCTTTTGAATTATTAGTACTCTTTGTATATTAGTTAGAGTTGTCCCTCCCCAGACTATTAGCCCATATCTCAGGTGTGACTCGAATAATGAGTGATATGCTGTTTTTGCCATGTCTGCATTACAAATTTGTTTAATTCTTCTTACCACGTAGACACAAGAGTTAAGCTTATTACAAAGTTTGTCCACATGAGGCTTCCAAGAAAGCCTATTGTCCAGGATGAGACCTAAATATTTTGTTGTGTCAGATGTAGTTAGTCCTGGAAGGCCTTCAAGCTGATTATGATTAGATGTGAAAATTAGCTGCTGTGTCTTCTTTTCGTTTAAAACCAGGTCATTCATGCTGCAGTATTGCTTTGTTAGTTTGAAAGCTGTGGAAGAGTTGGTGTCTAATTGGTCTTTACTTTTGTTAGTGATGGTAAGAGCTGTATCATCTGCATACATAACAACTTTACAGAGTCCATTTAGATGTTGTGGGAAGTCGTTAGTTAAAAGTATGTACAGGACCGGGCCTAGCACCGATCCTTGAGGCACTCCTCTGGTCACTGGTAGTTCTTCAGATTTTACTTTAATTATTGTTCCATTATTCATGTATGAGAACTCAACCAGCTGTTTTCTATTGTTTAGGTAACTTTTGAACCAGTCTGCTTCTTTATCGTCAATTCCCAAGAGTCTAAGTTTCTGTGTTATTACTTTATGTCCAAGGCAGTCAAATGCTTTGCTGAAATCAAGAAAGATGGTTGTAGCTAGGGAGCCCTTATCTAGTGTGTCTAGTATGTGTTCAGTCAGCTGCACTAGAGCAGTTACAGTTGATCTTCCCCTCATAAAGCCATGTTGTTTTGTGGTGAGTAGATTGTTTTGTTCTAGGTGATTTAATAGTCGTCTCAAAACAACACGCTCAAGTATCTTGGAAAATGTTGAGATTAGTGAGATGGGGCGATAGCTGCTCGGTTCATTTGTGTTGCCTTGTTTGAATTTCGGATACACTTTTGCTATTTTTAGACAATTTGGAAATATTCCTTGTGCAAGTGACTTATTTATTAGGCAGGTCAGTGGCATTAGGATCTCCTTTTTGCAGTATTTAACTATTTTTGACGAGAATTCATCTTCTCCTGCTGATGATTTTGGTTTTAGTCCATCAATTATTTTACTGATTTCATCGCAGTTTGACTTGGGGAAATGTAGTTTGGTTATTAGTGGGTTCTGAATTGCTGTTTGTGGGGGGTCATCTTGATTGTTAGAGAGTGTCCTTTCAGCTATTGTAGTAAAAAATCTGTTTAGTTCATTTGCTATTTCAGTTGGTGCAGTGATGGTTTCTTTGTCTACTGTCAGTGTGCAGGGCTGGGGGTTAGAGACGTGAGCTTTCCTTTCTTCATTAATTATATTCCATATCACTTGCATCTTGTTGTTTGTTTCCCCTATTCTGTTAGCAATGTGCTGCTTTCGAAGAGTTTTAAGTTTCAAGTCGTAGGCTTTCTTTTTCTCTGCAGCATCTCTTTTATCTACAGTTCTATTTGTTATGACTGATCGGTTTAGGGCATTTAGATAGTTGTCTTTAAGCTCATTGCATTCAGCGTCCCACAGTTTATTGGTGTTGTTTGTTCTTGACTTCACTGTAGTAATAGGACAAGTTATATTCATTGCTTGTTGGAGTGTTTTATGGAACAGTTCGAAAGCCCTACCAGCTTCATTTATGTTTAATATATTTTGCCAGTCCTTTGTCTCTAGTAAGCATCTTAGATCTTTCATTGTGTCTTTGTTGATTTTCCTCTTTTGTATAGTGGCTGGGGTGGTATTTTTTGCAATGTTGACATGACATATCTGGGCACAGTGATCGGATATGCCTGTTACTAGTACTTTGACATGCATGTCATTGTCATCAATATTTGTACATACGAAGTCAATGGATGTTTGTGTACAGTGTGTCACTCTAGTAGCAGGTAGTTTAGTTCTTTTGATATTATATCCCAGTAGTGCTTCTTCCAGCTTCTGTTTGTCTCCATTGATGGTCATGTTGTCAACGTTGATGTCACCGATTATAACAATTTGGTAATTTGTTTTAGGTAGTTTGTCCAGTTCAGCCATGAGGAAGTCAATTGCTAGATCTAAGTCACTATTTGGTGGTCTGTAAACACCTAATATATAGAGGTTTTGCCTTTTGAAGTTTATTTTTATAAGTGCTGTTTCACAGATTCGCTCTGAGACTGGATCTGATGTGGCAACCGAAGTTGTTTCATTTTGCAAATCTTTTATCTTTTGTCTTTTAACGCTGCCACTTTCAATCTTTCTTCTGAAGTCTCTCTCCCTTTTATTATTTCCACCCGAAAACGTGGTGAATCGTTTCGCAAAAATAATGATTAAAACAGAACACAAACGTAATCTGCAACGAAACCGGTAATTAATGATAAACAAACAAAATACACACACAAATAAAAAGCAAAATATTCACATCAATAGTATCATGGACGTGACTTGGTGTTTAGAGAAATGTAAATATAACCTCAAATTTGGCGCACAAAAGTATTCAATAGCAGAACTGAAAATCTATTTCCAGTAGCACTGACGGGCTCAATGTTGTTTCAGTTTTTGTCCACATCTCCAATATTTTAGTGACTCGTCTAAGTCGTCTGCCACTGCAAAAGTCTGTCCGACTGTGACCAGCAGGTTGCGTTCACTTGCCCTGACGACTGATTGCAGGCCGCTCAGGCGCTACGGAGAATATAAAACATCCATTGATAATAAACTATAATATTTTAAACAACAAAGTCCGTGTTAACAAAGCTTTGTGATTTGTTTTACGAGTTTAGGTAAAATTAAGTAAAGTGTAAGTTGTGAGATATTCTTGGTCCTTGAAAATTAAAAAAAATTTCGTCAGCCCGTCCCATTGCGAATACGTTGCCTCAAGTGCGGGGCCCTCGCTGCGCGGGGCCCTAGGCGGCCGCCTATTTCGCCTAATGGACGAGCCGCCTCTGCAGTGTCAGGCCTCAAAACCCGTCCACTTAGGGACACCACACCAGACGTAGCCTAAACCAATCCGCTACTCGGGACGTCTTTGTCGACCGACTATTCAGTTATGTCACGTCCGGTTCCAACCTAACCGGTATTAAAATGTCGATCAATTAATAGATTATAAGTGAATAAAAACTATTCTATTCCGTACCATAATAATCTCACGAGGCCTCAGAGTCCGTCCATCGAATTCGCCATTCGTTAACCAATCAGGATTTTCGCACGTCTTTGACGACCGATCTATATTTATTTATTTATTTGTTTACGGCAATACACCATTATACAATTTTTAATAGATGCCATAAAATAACACTGTCATACATATGTAGAAACAATAACAAACATAAAAGGAATAGCCTATATAAAAATAGTAAGCGATCAATAACAACAGGCCAGGAATGTGAGTGTGCATACAACTCTGTAAATTAACTCAATAACAGAAACAACCTAACAACAACAAAAACAATAATACTTATAGTAATATCATCGAATGAAAATCAATTAATACCTAACAGAGAACACAACAAGTTCCAAAACACTAAATTAATAATAAATATAACTATAATATAATAGTCAAAACGAAACTTAAAAACTACAATAAATTAATAGATGTTGTGATAATATAACAACAAAACAATAATCAACAACAAGTACAAAGTAAGACAGAAATAAGAGAGCAAATAACAACAATAGTAAGTTATATTATGAGTGGAGTCCATAAATCATTGCCCGATCATTCCTCTTGAATACGTTCAGAGATAGGCCAGACATTTCCAAATGGGAGCAGACTTCATTGCCATTCCTCATCAACCGAGGCAACGTGCTGTGGTAAAGATAACTCGTACGATAATTAAATTTGGTAAACAGCTGGTGGTTACGGGTATTGTGTGGTACGTGAAAATGTCACTACAAACTTTTCCAATTCATATAGCCTCTTGATTGGTGAGAGTCTTCTCATCTGGTGAGAGTCTTCTCATCAAGAGGCTAGAGATGGGCGTTAAATATCGTATTAGGATCAGTATTACTAATACTGAGAAGTAAACTAATACCACGGTAACTGTTACCGAGATCACCCTAATATTTTGGTAACACGGCTAATGTAATCCAACTGGACGGCGCGGAACGTAAACCAGACTGATAACGGCATTAAAACTAATTGCCAAAATATTGGTTTGGTATTAGGATTTGGAAGCAAATACTGGAATGGCGAGTAATATCCGCTGGAGATATTAGTCAGCAAATGTTCTCAATTCTCATGATGAATAAAATGGGTAGGAAAATATTGTTGTATTCGTGTTGTGACATGAAACGTATTACTTACTACATTAAATGATAGTAAAAAATTATATATTATCATTTAATATTTTTATATTGTTTTAAAATGTCACATCAATAATAATGATTCATAACTTTTTAATATTTTAAACATTGTTTAGGCATGATATTATGCTTGTTGAATTTTTAAATTTTTGTGCTATTATTTAATATTTTTTAATTGTTTTAAAATGTAATATTAAACCAATATTACATGATAATGATTTGTACCTTTTTTACTATTTTTTAAATACTGTTTAGGTATGATATTACGCTTATTGCATTTTTATTTTGTTGTTTTAACATTTAATTTTAAATTTGTTTTAAATGTGTTATTATTATTATGATTCATAACTTGTTTACTATTTTAAATATTGTTTAGGCCTATTATAACCATAAGCAACATTATAATAAAATGTTGTTCTTATATTGTGACACTGTGTTTATTATCCTTCGAGTATTCTTATAGGATATTCTTAAATAAACTACAGAATATTATCATTAAAATAAAATATTGTTAAATACTACTCATCTTTATAATACGCTAGTTTACACGAATAATATATGTGTCTAACAGGCTATAATAGGCTTAGGCTACCGATTGTTTAAGTTAATATGTAAGCTATCTGGTAACGAAAAACTAACCTTCTAATATTTACACTGCACTAATATCGATCCCCAAATCTCCAATATCGCCTGCAAGCAACGGTATTGCACTCCAGTAACAGTTACCAAAATAACAGGGTGAGTATTACTAATACCGACGTGCTCGATACCGATATAACCTAATACCAGAATATGACGATATTTCCCATCTCTACAAGAGGCTGCAAAAAATTATTTAAATTATATTTGTGATACATTTTCAAAGGATATGTTTAGAGTAGAATATATATATATATTCTATATATTTATATATATATATTTATATAAAACCTCAACTAGAAATTAGAACTATATATATATATATAATTAAAGGTTATAATTTCTAGTTGAGGTTTTAAAATGTTAAAATATAATAAATAATATAGATTACTTGTAAATCTACATTTTTTGAACGAAAGTAAGCAGGTTTTTAATATAACAACAATATACTTAAAAATGTTGTACAATAATAATACAAACAGTAAATTTATGTCATTTAATTAAAACTTTCAGTTGTTTGAGTATATCTAACTGCTAGTACTACCTAGTGGCAATGTTGTGAACAGCAAGCAATTTTATACATCTCTCTTTAATCAAATGTTCTCTGGCAGTACTTTCAGTTACCACACTTAGCGCTGCCTTTCACTAGCTAGTGGTTTAGATTATTACCACGAGGTAGCACTGTCTGATAATATTGTTAGACCAATATTTTTGACAAGAATTGATGGCAGGCAAAAAAGTGTAATAGTTCTGATGATATATGTTGTTTTCATGGACTTGGAAACCCCCTTATCTCAATTATAAAAAATATAAATTTATAGAAACCATAGATGATGATGATAATAATAGCGAACTAATTGTATGATGTTTACTCAAACCATAATGTGTAATTTGCTATCGAAAATGTTGCTTGTTGGCCAAAACAATGTTTTCACAAAGTATTTCACAAATAAATAAGACAAATTACGTTTTATTAAATAAAATCATGGATTACTGAGAAAAATTACAACAATCTAGAGATTTGCTCCTACTATAAATAACTAACACAACTATAATCTAGCTGCACTGTTAGTAAACGGTTATAAATAAATAAATATTTTATTGTCATTAAACCATTACAGTAATAGACAAAGTCAGAAACTACAGTCTAGACTTACATACTATTTACATTTCAATACATTATATTACAAAATAAAAACCAAGTAAAATAACCCGAAATTACACATATATTTGACAATCAAAAAATTCAGTTACAGAGTAAAAAGGGTTGTTAACTAAGCAAGTGTACAATTTGCGTTTAAATACATTAAAAGGCAACTCAGTAAGCTCTGAGGGTAAATCATTGAACATTTTTAAACCTAATACTTCATAACTATTTAGTGACTTAGACAATCTATGGAATGGTACATTAATTTTATTACTTTGTCTGGTATTGTGTTTATGTATCTCTTTTTTAAGGCATGACACGGCAGATTGGTTTTTGTATAAAGTAAAACATGATAAATATAAAGATTAACTATGGTGAGACAACCTAACTGGACAAATAATGGCTTACAGTGATCTAATTTGTGAGAATCTATTATAATCCTAATTATTTTTTTTTTGCAAAATAAGAATTCGATTGACATGTACACTATTTCCCCAAAGCAATAGACCATATGAGATTATACTTTGAAAAAATGCAAAGTATGCTGATCTCACATAATTATCTGGCACACAATCTTTCAGTTTTCTTAAGAGATATATAACCCTAGACAGCTTTATAGAAATATAATTGACGTGTGATTCCCAAGTTAACTTTGAATCTAAATGTAAACCTAAAAATTTAACACTATCTATACAATTTTTAATGGGTAAATCTCTAAGCCCAAAATACATTTGTTGAGTTTTACTGTCATTAAGTAAAAGTCCATTAGCTCTAAACCAAATTGAAGACTGAGTGAGAGTTTCTTTAGTTAAATTTGTCAATTCATTAAAATCAGAACTACAATTTAGGAAGGTTGTATCATCTGCGTATAATATTGTTTGAGTATTTAAGAATTGTGGTAAGTCATTGATTATTAAAATAAATAGCAGAGGACCCAATACAGAACCCTGCGGTACACCAAAATTAAGATTGATCGTGTCAGACCTGTCGTTACCTATACATACAACTTGTTTGCGGTTAACTAGGAATGATCTAAGCAGCGACATACCTTTGTCAGATACCCCATAGTAACTTAACTTATCTAAGAGAACATCATGATCTACACAATCAAAGGCTTTACTCAAGTCACAGAAAGTAGCCCGAATAAAGCCCTTGTTTTCAAAAGTGTGCAAAACCTTTTTAACAAGCGAATCCATGGCATCGACAGTAGATTTACCCTTGATAAATCCAAATTGTTCCTTACAGATTATATCATTTTGGCTTAAATAACTACAAAACTGTGAATTAATAATATGTTCAATGATCTTAGAAAATATAGGAGTGAGAGAAATTGGCCTATAGCTAGCAGGGCAAGATTTATCTCCTTTTTTATATATTGGAACTACTCTTGACAGTTTTAATGCACTTGGAAATATACCATCATTGAGACATCTATTTATCAAATAAACTAGTGGATCTACTACACAATCAATTACTTTTTTAATAATATTACTAGATAAACCATAAATATCTACGCTGTCTGAAGATTTCATTTTTTTAACAATATCCAACACTAAATCAGAGGTAATTTCATTGAAGTTAAAGGTAGTTGGGCAAAGTTTCTCATTTTGAAAATTTAACAATTCTAGAGGAGTGGCGAAAGGCTTGATCATGCTATCACAAATTTCTTGAACTGATTGCACGCAGAAATTATTGAAATCATTTGGAGAGATGGCTATTTCTTCCTTCTTGCCATTTTTAGCAACAGAGTTTATTACTTTCCAAGCTTTTTTACACTTGTTTTTGGCTTTATCAATACTGTTCAAGTTAAACAGTTTTTTTGTTTCGTTAATTGCAATTTTGTACTCTTTTCTACACTTGGTATAAACTGTCTTAGAGTGGTCAGTTTTATATTTCCTATATAAATCTAAATATAGTAGAACTTTATTTTTCATCTCATACAATTCAGGTGTATACCAATCACCTTGTCTCTTCCTATTACTCCTATTCACATCCAGACATCTTACTTTACAGGTTCTTTCTGGGATATTATGATCAAATATTCTAAGAAATACAAACACAAATTTTTCAAACATTACATTAACTGAGCAGTACTTAAAACTATCAATGAAATTTAACCAATCAAAATTTGATAGAGCCAACCTGAAATTCATAACATTGTTTGTAGTTATCGGCCTCGTAGTAACTACCTTCTCAGTGGGCTTGTTAAAGTTTGGATATTCACTATTTCTAGGCTGAAAATAATTTAGGTCAATGGCAATAAACAGAGCATCATGATCAGAGAATGGGAAAGCAACCACTTCAGAGGAAACAAAACACCATATCTATCTACATTTGTGAAAATATTATCAAGGCAAGCTGAATTTCTGGTTGGCTTATCATTAACATAAATAAAATTAAACTGCCTGAGGAGATTCTTAAGTTCACATACACTTTGCTTGTTTTTTGTTACATCAAACTCTGCATTAACATCCCCTCCAATAATTATTTGATATTTGTTCCACTTAGGCCTACACAAAAGGGTAAATAAGTCATCTAACTTGTCTTTTCTATGAGGATCGCCATCCGGAGACCTGTATACTACAACTACTATTAAGTGGATTTTTTTTAAAACTACAGCAGTTACTTCAAAATCAAGCTCAGTACAAAGAAAATTAAGATCTAATTGCTTACTACTTGCTCCATAGTTTTTATTTACATATACTGCTACCCCTCCATGAATATGTTGCTCCCTACAGAAACTATTAACTAGGCAATAATTATCTAATATTTCAAAACAAATTTCGTTCTTTATACTCCAATGTTCGTTAAAGCACAATACATCCAAGCGGTTTTCCAAGGCAAAATCATTAACAATTAAATGTTTCTTGTGCAATCCCTGTAAATTAAGGTACCCTATTTTTACATTGTTGTTACACGGTTTAGAGCTACTTTCTAAAAAAGCTGTGGGTGGAGAAGTGGGCCTAGATAGGAATTCTTTTTTTCCCCCCTCATTTGAGGGACAACATGAATTTGAACTTAGGCTTACTTTTAATATTATTTCTGGCCTAAAAAATTACTTTGCTCAACAGGATTGATTGGAATTGGATTTCTAAACTTGTTTTGCCGCTTACTAACCAGTGGCGTAGCCAGGACTCGATTTCGGGGGGGGCCTGGACACCGGGGGGTCTGGGGGGTATGGAATACCCCCCAGAAGAAAGGGGGGTCCGGGGGTCCTCCCCCGGAAATTTTACGATTTTTATTGCGCTTAACGCTATTTTAGACCACTTTTCAGCCTTCAGTGTCACAAATATCTTTGTAAATAGTGAAAGTAAAAGATTATGTATTTTTTAGTTTTCCCCTTATGCATATAGAAAATTTGAAACTCAGAAAATTTGCAATAAAAATTGTCTTATTTAAAAGTTACTGTCTGTTGTATATGTATTTAATTTAATAGTTTGGGTTTTCAATTTTAATTTCTTTTTCTTCATTGATTACACAAATAAGTTAAAACACTTGTTGAACTTAAAATATAATAAATAATACAAGATAATTATAAAAGGATAATAATGACTTAGGCCGTTAGAATATTAAACTGTATTGGAAGATAACTGTATTATTATATTAACTAGTGATGGGCCGATTCCAAAATTTCTTGATTCCGATCCCGATTCCAAAATTTGGGACTCGATTCTGTACTCGATTCCGATTCCTTAATAATAAGTACTATTGAGGATGAAATCATAATACTACATTTCAATTCAATAAATATTAAGCACTTTTAATAATAACTGTTACTATAATAGCAAAATTTAATTAGTGAAATCAATTACAAAAGGGGACATTTAAATGACAATAGGCATTTAGTAGGCCTATATAATGAAATCAACTTTAAATACTGAACAAATAATAAATTCAAATTGGTTAGTAAGAATAAAGAAACTGAATAAACATTCAAAGGCAATACATCTTAGCTGGCCAGTAGGCTATAGTAAATTAAATAAAGTTAAAAGTTAAGTAAATACTACTTAATACAAATAGAAAATGAATAGACATAATATCTTAGACAAAACAATAGAATACAATAGCACTTAATATAATGATCAGCCTATATAAGTACATATTATTATATAACTTAAAACAGTTAAAACTAAAACTATAATATCCAGAAACAAACATTTATAAAAATTAAATCAATTATGGGTGCTTAACAAGCAACTAAATGATTTTAAGTTTAAGGGTATGAGAAATTAATTACAAAAGGGGACATTTAAATAGCAATAGGGATTTAGTAGGCCTATATAATGAAATCAACTCCAAAATACATAAGATCTAATACTGTACAAATAAAAAATTGGTTAATGAAAATGAACATTTAAATTGACAGTACTTCTTAGCTGGCCTATATAATAAAGAAAGCAAATCAGTAAAAATAATAATAATAATAATAATATGTTTATTGCAGGTCCATACAATTCATTACAATGTAAACCTTCATACATAGAAATGAAACACATTAAACATACATTAATTCATACTACAGCGTACATTTTATTTAACCTTAAATTAATACAAGTTCCAATCAACTACTAAATTTTATTTACTAAACATAATTTAAATAAAATACTAAAACAAAATCTATTGGACATAAAAAGAGCTGAATGCAAAACTAAAACAAACATGTACGAAGGTTATTACAATTCAGAAACAATTTATACTGGGACCTACAACTGCTCCCCTAACAGACTAAATAGTCCAATTACAAGGGTCGCAAAACATTAAATAAAATTATTTCACCAATGTCCGCAATTAATAAAAATGAATCAATGGATATTCTAATTGATTAATTTAAGACGGAGAGTTATTGTATAATGTAAAGGCATATATACGTCGTACAATAACTTATGATTTTCCAAAAGCAAATGACACAGACGAGTCAAGAAGAAGAAAGACAATACACTCAAACATAATAAAAAAACAAACTTATAGGTACAAAATATATAGGTACAAAATATATAAATATATATATATATATATATATATATATAAAATAAATAAATAAAATAACACGTTAGTAAAAAAAAAAAGTGATCAATGTGAGGTCACTCGACCAGCCTCAAGCAGGCTGCTCTGAAAACCGCTGGCTTCATAGCTACATCCAGATAATAAATCTAGCTACATCTAAAATAAATCAGATGTATTTTAACATGTAAGTTTAATTTGACATTACAACAAAAAGTTCTTGAAAACTCAACACTTGATTTTCAAAATTTCTCATAACAGAAGTTTTCGATTCGGTTTCTTGGCCATTTCATCGAGCACTTGATCTGTAGAGAACGGTACTGGATAGTGTATTGACATCAGAGCAAGACCGTTGAGTCGTTCATTCTCCATAGAGTTTCGAAGGTAGGTCTTTATTCTTTTAAGACTTGAAAAGGACCTTTCTACTTCACAAGTCGAAACAGGCAACGTAGCCAACACTTTCAGCAAGTAATTGATGTGAGCATAAAAGTTTATATCACAAGCGTCCAAAATTGTCATGATGGTTTGAGGTCTCTCTGCTTTTGGGATTTTACACCATTTGTGACACCATAAAATGTACTCACTTTCAACAGCACTTTGTGATGCCTTTTCTGTGTAATAGATTTCCAGGGATTTAAGCTTTTTTACCTCGGCAGGGTTAGTATTTTTGGGTGACAAAATGTCAAAAGCTTCTAGGACACGTCTATTTTTGGAGAATCTGTCTTGAAGTCCTTGGATTAAAGCGTCTAGACAGGGTAGAAACACTATTCTGCGATAATATTCTTCGGGAGTGCTGTGAGGTACATTTCCTCTTTTAGTTTGTTTAGCTGCTTGTCGAGGAACTTCAACTTTCGAACTGAAAACCTCTTGCATAGTTTGTTCAGCTTTTGCGAAAAGATCTGAGAACTCTTTGAAAATGTAAACCTCGGGGTCATTTTCCTTTTCTTTCCCATTACGTATGTCATTTAGAAGATCGACAATGTCGTCTGTATACTTCACAGCTGAGGATAACTCAATATCTGTCTTTTGGAGATATCTAGCTAGTGGCAGAGTGTTATTGAACACAAATTCACAAACATACAGGCCCACGACAAATCCTCCCTTTTCTATCGACGAAAGAAGAGTGGAAGCCGAAGAGGATACAGTACGAACACTTGTAGACAATTCCTCCAAACTTTCTACAATGGCAGGGAAAAGCTCAACAAAGTCAGTAATTGCAACTTGTCGTTCAATAAATCTTGTTTGGCATAAACCTGTCAGACGAGTTTTCTTGGATTCAGGTAGAAGACTTGATATTTTATATTTTAGCAAATCATTGGCAAGAGCATTGTTTCTAAAAAGATTCGTTATTTCCCCAACTAAACCCAAGCAGTTTCTTATGATGGGCACGTTCATAGATTGATTCAGGACCAGATTTAGTCTATGAGCGGCGCAATGAACATAAATAGCCTTAGGATACAGCTCCTGAATTCTTTCGTGTACACCACTAATGTGTCCACTAAAAGTGGAACAGCCATCATAACCTTGGCCGATCATTTTGTTCATATTTAGTCCCAAACTGTTGCAAATATCTAAGATAACCTTAGAAATATTTTCTGCTGACAAATCGGTTAAGCTAGTGAAGCACAAAAAATCCTCTCTCATAACTGGCTGAAGGTCGTTGGACAAATATCTGACGCAAAAGGAAAATTGCTCTTTGCCAGAAATGTCCAAAGTTTCATCGCCCAGAATTGAAAAACACTCTGCTTCATTTATCGATGTAACTATGTGTTTCTGGATCAGGTCTCCACATATATTAATAATTTCGTTTTGAATTTCCGGGCTTGTGTAGGATGCATTGCGATGACTTTGTACAAGATGGTTCTGTAAATCTTTGTCTGTATTTGCCTTAAATCTAAGGAGAGCTCGAAACTTACCTTCCTTGTCCACAGGTTTTTCCATGGTCACAGGACCACTGTCCCTGTGACCTCTTAGAGGTATTTCATTTTCACCACAAAATACTATAGTGTCTATTAGTGGTTTTAGGGCAGCCCTATTTTGTTCTTTCTCTTTTTTTCTCTTAGTATCCAGCATTGTCACTACATCATCGTTTTCTCCTTTGGAAATTTTTAAAAAGTGTTCTGCCGCCACACAAGAAAACTTATGATAGTCAGTATTTTGGTGATATGTAAATTTGTCAACAGCATCTTTCCATTTTTTGAAAGGTGCCGTAATCAGAGAGCCTACTTTTTGATTCGACCCTTTACCCACAAAATCTTTGCCAAATGACACACACCACTTACAGTAAGCTCCATCTTTAGCAGCTGAATACGAAAGCCATGACCATCTATTCAGCCAGTTTTTCTGAAACTTAAGTTTTTTATTTTTAAAATCAGTGGTGGGAAAAACGAATTTCTCGTCAGGAACAAAAAGATAGTTTATCGTCCTTTGTTTCAATTTGTATGCTTGATCTGGAGCTAGAACCTTTTCATTTGAAAAAAGAGCATCCGAAACAGATCCTATATCTATAGATATTATGCTTACTGGTATCGTTGTGGTTCCAACAGACGAGTCAGGTAAGATGGCGTTTTCTTCTACAGGAAGAGTAGAACTAACAACAACTGGAGGTGTAACCGGAACTTCGGGAACTTTATCACTTTCATCAGTCTTGGCACACTTTCTGAAAAATGTATCTATTGTTTTCGTTTGTCTCTTCATTTTTAAAACGAACAATAAACTAAACTCTAAACAAACTCTCAATTATTAACACAGAAGAAATGAAGAAAGCACATATCAATGAAACTGAGATGGTCTGAACACTTGTAAAATGGCGACTGGCGACGGCTGTCGGCTGGTAACATGAGACAGGTGCAGTCGGCTCAAGGTCAACTTATCCGACTATTTACGGTTTCGACCGAACCAGCCCGAGCTCTACGTTCTACCGAGTACGGACGAACTCTCCTGAGTCCCGATCTCTCTTCCACAGCCGAGTGCAGATGTCTGCCGTCTATTGGTATCTGATAGGCGGTATTTAGTCCTCGAAGAATTGTATGTTTTATTATTTATTTGTTACTGTGAATTTATTTATTTATGTAGTTTATACTACGTAGTTATACATATGTACAATTGCTTGTAATACATATATTGTACGTGTACATTTTCCTTTTACTTAAGGGGATTCGTCACCCATTTTCAAACAATTTATTTTTTTGCCCATTTACGGGTGCTGGATCCCCTTAAATAAGATAATCTGCCTTTTCCCTTAAATTTCGGGGGGGGTCCGGACCCCCAGGACCCCCCCCTTGGCTACGCCACTGTACTAACTTCCTCCATGAAACTTAAGATACGATTAGCAATAAACCTTTTCCCTATTGTATTTAGATGAAGTCCATGCCTTGTGTGAAAACGTGCACCTAAGTTGCTTATATCTACTAACTTAACATTACTGAAGTGCTTACAAATGTTTGATACCTTAGAGTTAACTCTCTTGACTTCTTGATTAACACATGACCAAAGGGGCAGGTCATGTCTATGTGGCACTGAGAACACCAGTACGTTAGTTTTGCGCAGCTCACCCAGCCTTCACTTCAGAGATCGAAGAAGTCCATCCGCTTCGTTGCATGCAACATCATTGGTTCCAGCGATGAGTACGGCCACATCATCAATTCCTAGGTCACTGCATACGGATCCGCTCTCCTTAGTAGCTTCTTCAAACTTGGCTCCAGGTTTGACTACACTGCTGACCGAATGACTGCTGAGGCGAAGGATTTCATTAGCCACATTTCTTCCTTGACTATCAGAGAAACAACGTATTTTGGCCAGATGTGTCCTTCTTAATATATCGAATTGGTAGCATAACAGAACAACTTGCTAAAATAAACTATGCAATAAATGTGAGAAATAAGAAAAAATAACATATTATATCTATTCATAATAGTATTTCTTATATAATATTCAGAAAAAAAAAGAATATATATAGGTAAATAGTTACTATTCTTATATATTCCATGAAGCGTAATATTTAGTTATGAGTACACAGGAAGGAGTTAACCTACAAATTTATGATTACTGTACGTAATTTCTTGTCAGCTATAATTTAAATACATATATTGGCCTATAGAAGTTATATAGATACTTGGAATAGCATAAGTAACTTAAGGCCTACGCCTAACGTATGTAGTCTGGTGTGAATAACATGAATGCCAAGGTCTACTGCTGGATAGCGTAAGTAACTTCAAGGCCTACGCCTACCGTATATAGTCTGGTGTGAATAACATGTATGCCAAGGCCTACTGCTGGATAGCGTAAGTAACTTCAAGGCCTACGCCTAACGTATGTAGTCTGGTGTGAATAACATGTATGCCAAGGCCTACTGCTGGATAGCGTAAGTAACTTCAAGGCCTACGCCTACCGTATATAGTCTGGTGTGAATAACATGAATGCCAAGGCCTACTGCTGGATAGCGTAAGTAACTTCAAGGCCTAGGCCTACCGTATATAGTCTGGTGTGAATAACATGTATGCCAAGGCCTACTGCTGGATAGCGTAAGTAACTTCAAGGCCTACGCCTACCGTATATAGTCTGGTGTGAATAACATGTATGTCAAGGCCTACTGCAGGATAGCATGAGTAACTTCAAGGCCTACGCCTACCGTATATAGTCTGGTGTGAATAACATGAATGCCAAGGCCTACTGCTGGATAGCGTAAGTAACTTCAAGGCCTAGGCCTACCGTATATAGTCTGGTGTGAATAACATGTATGCCAAGGCCTACTGCTGGATAGCGCAAGTAACTTCAAGGCCTAAGCCTACCGTATATAGTCTGGTGTGAATAACATGTATGTCAAGGCCTACTGCAGGATAGCATGAGTAACTTCAAGGCCTACGCCTACCGTATATAGTCTGGTGTAAATAACATGTATGCCAAGGCCTACTGCTGGATAGCGTAAGTAACTTCAAGGCCTACGCCTACCGTATATAGTCTGGTGTAAATAACATGAATGCCAAGGCCTACTGATGGATAGCGTAAGTAACTTCAAGGCCTACGCCTACCGTATATAGTCTGGTGTGAATAACATGTATGCCAAGGCCTACTGCAGGACAGCATGAGTAACTTCAAGGCCTACGCCTACCGTATATAGTCTGGTGTGAATAACATGTATGTCAAGGCCTACTGCAGGATAGCGTAAGTAACTTCAAGGCCTACCGTATATAGTCTGGTGTAAATAACATGTATGCCAAGGCCTACTGCAGGATAGCATGAGTAACTTCAAGGCCTACGCCTACCGTATGTAGTCTGGTGTGAATAACATGTATGTCAAGGCCTACTGCAGGATAGCGTGAGTAACTTCAAGGCCTACCGTAAATAGTCTGGTGTAAATAACATGTATGCCAAGGCCTACTGCAGGATAGCGTGAGTAACTTCAAGGCCTAGGCCTACCGTATAAAGTCTGGTGTAAATAACATGAATGCCAAGGCCTACTGCAGGATAGCGTGAGTAACTTTAAGGCCTAGGCCTACCGTATATAGTCTGGTGTGAATAACATGAATGCCAAGGCCTACTGCAGGATAGCGTGAGTAACTTTAAGGCCTAGGCCTACCGTATATAGTCTGGTGTGAATAACATGAATGCCAAGGCCTACTGCAGGATAGCGTGAGTAACTTTAAGGCCTAGGCCTACCGTATATAGTCTGGTGTGAATAACATGAATGCCAAGGCCTACTGCAGGATAGCGTGAGTAACTTTAAGACCTAGGCCTACCGTATATAGTCTGGTGTGAATAACATGTATGCCAAGGCCTACTGCAGGATAGCGTGAGTAACTTTAAGGCCTAGGCCTACCGTATATAGTCTGGTGTGAATAACATGTATGCCAAGGCCTACTGCTGGATAGCGTAAGTAACTTTAAGGCCTAGGCCTAGCGTATATAGTCTGGTGTGAATAACATGTATGCCAAGGCAAGGTCTACTATCGGATTTTTTATTATAGACCCCTGATTTGCGGTACCTAGGTTGACTAAGATTGATTCTTTTGTGAATCCCTCTGGTCTGAGGAAGGTGAGCGTGGTTCACCGAAATCGATCACCATAATATTCGTGCATTTTGTACTTGTATTGTAATATATTTGTACATTTTGTGGTAAATTTGTGTTGTGTGACGTTTACTTGTACTGTAAGATAATTATAAATTATAAAAAGTAACTCAGTGTTGGGGAAAACTGTTGTCTTGTTTGTTTTTCATGTTTATGATAATGAATGTAGTATATTCTTTTTCTGTAGGATGGGAACTCCCTTATCCACGCAGAGGCCACATAAGTCCCATATGGGGATGTATTATTTCATTAGTAATTTTAATTTGTAATATTTTATATACATTTAGTGAAATAAACAGATTTTTCATTTCATTTGCCATTTCCTCTCCAATCATGGTATCATTTATTTAAATAAATAGGACAGGGTATAAGAACATGGGTCCATAAGTGTTCTTTAAAAAAACGCTATCTTTCTTGTGTTTAAAAATTACAATGATACTAATTTGTTTCCATTCAATAGGGAAAGCAATTTGATTGTTACATATATCATTATTAATATTCAAAAGAATTTCTTTTCGTTTTATTATTAAATGCTTCATCGTTGTCCTGTAATTTAATCCTTGTTTAAATTTCCATCTAAACTCTTGTAATCCTGAGTGGAAATAAATACAGATTGAAGCATTTTATCTATTAGTTATGTTATCTCTGATTCTAAATAAAGTCTTTAATTTATACTACAAATTTCTATGACCTTCATTTTGTAAATATAGATTTATGCAGACTATTTTACTGTTATTGATATCACTCTCACTGGCAGTTTATAGCATTGTCACTAGGTAGCACTAGCAGTCACTTGTTCTCAAACAATTAAGTTTATTAAATTGACAAAACATTATTGTATTCCTTGTTTATTTGAAAAAATGTGATGGATAAAATAACATAATTAAAATATTTATTACTTTTTATCAATTTAAATATAACAGTACTTTTACTATCTCAGCATTAAATAAAATAGTGTGTGTATTCTAAAGTAGATGTTTTACAACATCATCACCATTAATCATCATAAAACTTCAATTCGGTTAACTTAAATTGCCGCTATTTTCTACCACCCGATGGATGTTGTGATTGTCTTCACCCTTCAAGAGGCACTTACAAGTCGAAAGCAAAGTAGTTGCTTGATCTATGTTCTACATAACAAGTTGAAATTAATGATTCCAGGCTTAGGTTCAACGAGCACGCATCAAAGAAGTATACTGAGGCAAATCAGCTAGTGGGCATGCTCATTGCTCAACTCTCTCATCGGCTGGAAGGCAAAGCTGCCTGTTGATGCTAAGCTGACCATTTTTCTGGCGACCGTCAGGGCATGCATGATGTATGCCTGCACAGCTTGGTGGGTTCTGAGCAGCCGAACATGCAGGAAGAAGCTTCAGACTGTTAAGAATAAGTCCCTTAGGTACATGTCCAGACAACCATGGTTCGTCCGAAACACAATGGTTTTCGAGGATATACGTTAGCTGACTACGCGGTTGCAACATCTCGGAAGCTCTTCGAAGCTGTAGCTGTATCCGACAGACCAGTCATTGCGGAAATAGTACGGAGGAATGTGCCTGAGTACTTCCGCCCAAGGCCTGCAGCCTTCCTGGACGACGACCCTCCATATATCGCGCACATGCTCTGTAGTGTAGTCTGAGCAATTGATTAATGTATGCTTTTTTCCTGTTGCAGGAGGAGAGCCAGAGTCCTTACTTCGATCTACCGGCTATGTACTAATGATATGTTTCAGGTATTACTCCCCAGACAATGGGCTACGCCCGGAAGCAGGATCGGCCATGCGGGAGCATGGCAGCAGGGCTGGTCTCTCTCTCCCTCGGGAGGTGAGGCTGGGCCTGACGCTCTGCAATTCTAGTGCGGAGTGTCTGGTGGTTTTAGTGGGTAAAGATCCCACAGTACTAGCTGGACCTAGTGTCTTTCCAATATTTCGCTCTGACTAAAGACACTAAGTTATAATTATGCTCCCTAAAAATAACTTGTTATTGTTAAGTAACGGTAACTGATGTAACGGAAATTGTACAGTACCTTTGTTTGTATTAATCACCAATCACTATTTTAGTTTGCGAATGTAAACTCTGACTATGTACAATTATAAGCCTCTTGATGAGAGAAGGTAATCATAACATCAAGCAGCTGACAGAAATTACAGGTTTTCAAATAACCGCAGTATAAAACTATCAGGTACAGGTAAATCATCTTGCGAAAAATCGTTCCGATGTGTGCGCAGTGGACGACGTCACCAATGCGCATGCGCTGGCACGTGACATATCAGTCATCCCCTGCAGTTTCTCGTAAAGTTCGCTAGCTGACAGAGTACTACGCGCGGTTCTAAAAACATTAGTTTTAACGTTTAGTGTCACGACATTTATTTTAGTTTTAATTTTTAATTTTGTAAATGAGTGTTTAGTGTCGTAATCATTTAGTGCATAGTGTATATAGTTTCTGGAGCATAATGAATGTGCAGCCGGGTAGTAGTACTAGTTAATCAAATAAAAAAAGACCTGTTATTCATAGTCATACGCGAAGTATTATGTACAATGTATATAGTTATTTAAAGAAGAAAAATGAAAATTTATCGGAGAAGAAGTTGCTCTCAGAAGTGGCAGAAGCATGTGGAATATCCCATAGTTCTGCATATAAAATCGTCAAGGCAGCTGCCCAGTCACCCGGACAAGAAAAGAAGTTCGTAACGCCAAGGAAAAACAGACCTAATAAAAGTCCAATAACGGGTTTGGACAATTTTGATTTGTGTGTTGTGCGACGGACAATTAATTAACAATTTTCACATATTAGAGGGAGAGAGGCCCACTTTGAAAGGAATCCTTCGGGTTATTGAAAAAAGAATTAACTTTTCGGGTGGAATAACAAGTCTGAGGAAAGTATTTCGGAATCTCGAATTTAGATGGAAAAATACGGAAACTACAAGAAAATTGTTGATTGAAAAATCCGACATTAGATTAGCTAGATTAAAATACTTGCGTAAGATAAAAGAGTACCGTGAAGAAAATAGTTCGATCGTTTACAATGATGAGACATACTTTCATAGTTCTTCCTCTTCCGAAAAATCATGCACTGAAAGTGAATCGGACGGATTAAAAAAACCAGTGGGCAAGGGACAGAGAGTAATTGTGATTCATGCTGGCGGGGAAATGGGCTTTATTCCGGGTGCTCTCTTAATGTTTAAGTCTGGAATGAAGAAAGGCGATTACCATGACGACATGAATAAAAAAAAAATATACTAAATGGTTAGAAGAAAAGTTAATACCAAATTTACCAACAAATAGCGTGGTTGTGATTGATAATGCTCCCTACCACCGGGAACAAATAAACCGACTTCGTCCTCGTTGAAAGCTGATATGATGAGATGGTTGTCTGAGCGAGGTATTCATCATTCTTCGAATCTACTAAAACCCGAACACCTCATTGTACCCGAATTGTACGACCTCATAAAACAACACAAACCAAAATTCGTAACCTACAAGACAGATCACATCTTAGCAGCAGCCGGCCATACAGTACTTAGACTTCCTCCTTTCACCCTGACTTGAACCCGATTGAAATGAAATTGGCCACAGTCAAGTCACACATTAAAAAGACAAATATCAAATTTACAATAGATTCTGTAACACAACTTGCTTTGGAAAAGTTCAACTCCATAACTCAAGAAGAATTGAAATCCCGATGTTCACATGGAAAAGGTAGAGGACGAGTACATTGCAGCCGAAGGGATGCTGGACAATGTGACATAACATTAAGTGGTAATCATAACATTAAGTGCTGCCACAAATTAGAGGTGCAGACATCGCATACCGCGAGCAAAAGACGATCTTAGATTTAGCAGGATATGTAATGTAATATTAACGTTATTCACTGAACTGAAAGCCTCTTGGAGAGTGAAGGTAATCACTACATCAAGTGCTGCCACAAATTAACGGTGCAGACATCGCATACCGCGAGCAAAAGACGATCTTAGATTTAGCAGGATATGTAATGTAATATTAACGTTATTCACTGAACTGAAAGCCTCTTGGAGAGTGAAGGTAATCACTACATCAAGTGCTGCCACAAATTAACGGTGCAGACATCGCATACCGCGAGCAAAAGACGATCTTAGATTTAGCAGGATATGTAATGTAATATTAACGTTATTCACTGAACTGAAAGCCTCTTGGAGAGTGAAGGTAATCACTACATCAAGTGCTGCCACAAATTAACGGTGCAGACATCGCATACCGCGAGCAAAAGACGATCTTAGATTTAGCAGGATATGTAATGTAATATTAACGTTATTCACTGAACTGAAAGCCTCTTGGAGAGTGAAGGTAATCACTACATCAAGTGCTGCCACAAATTAACGGTGCAGACATCGCATACCGCGAGCAAAAGACGATCTTAGATTTAGCAGGATATGTAATGTAATATAAACGATATTCACTGAACTGAAAGCCTCTTGGAGAGTGAAGGTAATCACTACATCAAGTGCTGCCACAAATTAACGGTGCAGACATCGCATACCGCGAGCAAAAGACGATCTTAGATTTAGCAGGATATGTAATGTAATATAAACGATATTCACTGAACTGAAAGCCTCTTGGAGAGTGAAGGTAATCACTACATCAAGTGCTGCCACAAATTAACGGTGCAGACATCGCATACCGCGAGCAAAAGACGATCTTAGATTTAGCAGGATATGTAATGTAATATAAACGATATTCACTGAACTGAAAGCCTCTTGGAGAGTGAAGGTAATCACTACATCAAGTGCTGCCACAAATTAACGGTGCAGACATCGCATACCGCGAGCAAAAGACGATCTTAGATTTAGCAGGATATGTAATGTAATATAAACGATATTCACTGAACTGAAAGCCTCTTGGAGAGTGAAGGTAATCACTACATCAAGTGCTGCCACAAATTAACGGTGTAGACACCGCATAAGACGATCTTGATCTTAGATTTATTAGATTCTGTAATGTAATAATTGATGTTATTCGTTATTCACTGAAATGAAAGCCACTTGGTGAATGAACGTAATTAAAACTAGAGATGGGCGTTATTTAACGTAATAGGAAAAATTATATGATTACTTCTTCACACCCTATTACCAAGTAATAGGATTACTGGTTTTACCCTATTAATTTTGTAACGTAGTCGACAGAGCTGCAGCCACCAGCTGTAAATGTAGTGACTGAACGCTGTGAACAGAACAAATAATAGGAAGGGTAATATGATTCCGCTTTCGATTACTGGTAATACCCTATTAATTCTTTAACGTAGTCGACAGAGCTGCAGCCATCAGCTCTCAATATAGTGACTGAACGCTGTTAACGGAGCAAATAATAGGAAGGGTAATATGATTCCGCTCTCGATTACTGGTCTCACTCTATTAATTTTGTAACGTAGTAAATAGAGCTGCAGCCATCAGCTCTCAATGTAGCTACTGAACGCTGTTAACGGAGCAAATAATAGGAAGAGTAATATGATTCTGCTCTCGCTCTCGTCCCCAGAAATTGATGCACAGTTGTAAACAGAATATCGGGAGGGGGAAGCAAGAAGAGCCTGTCGAAACATGAAACTGTTGTCATATTGGCCATATTTACAATGCATTATAATTATTAATTATTTTTATTTCTTTATTCTTTATAATTTGTTCTATAATGTAAATATACACAATTAGCTAAGTATTCTGTAAATAGTTAGTGTTACACTTTAAACTTGTATGTGATATTAAAGTAGCTTCTTCTTTGTTTTATCAGACCCGACATTTTAATACCTCATTATTCGATAAGCTTAGTGCTTTAGTATTTGTGTAATATTTTAATAATAAAAGAAGGAATAATCTCTTTTATAGCTTAAAATTAATTTTAATTTAAATACCTTGTTATTAAAAATTATTGTATTATAATTATGAGCATTTGGAAAATTAAAAATATAAAAAATCAAAAACAAATTTGTGAAAGTATCTGTATCATCTAGAACGATTTTAATATGACAACATTAACAGGATGTGCCTAATATTCACTTCTGTATAGCTAAAACTAATAGTGTGTAGTAGATCGAGAACGAAAGAAACAATGCTATACAGTAATAGTGTCAAGTAGATAAGCTCGACTGGAACGATCCGGTCAAGCGGTAATAGGGTGACAAAAATAATAGGATGAGTCACCCTATTACCGACGCGCTGTGGAACGTTGCAGCCTATTACCGGAATGTAACTAGATTTCCCATCTCTAAACTGGTCCCTCGATGAGGGACGTATCTGATGTTAGAGATGGGCGTTATTTAACGTAATGGGAAAAATAATATGATTACTTCTTCGCACCCTATTACCAAGTAACAGGATTACTGGTTTTACCCTATTAATTTTGTAACGTAGTCGACAGAGCTGCAGCCACCAGCTCTCAATGTAGGGACTGAACGCTGTGAACAGAACAAATAATAGGAAGGATAATATGATTCCGCTCTCGATTACTGGTTTTACCCTATTAATTTTGTAACGCAGTCGACAGAGCTGCAGCCACCAGCTGTCAATGTAGTGATTGAACACTGTGAACGGAACAAATAATAGGAAGGGTAATATGATTCTGCTCTCGCTCTCGTTTGCTGAAATTGATGCGCTGTTCGCTGTTGTAAACAGAATATTGGGAGGGGGAAGCAAGAAGAGCCTGTAAAAACATGAAACTGCTTGTCGTATTAGCCATGAAACAAAACATATACTTTTAGTATTTAACATTTAATTACAGTATATCAAACTTTTATATTTTTACAATATATTATAATAGTTAATTATTTTTATTTCTTTGTTCTTTATAAATTTTTATTAATGTTTTCATTAATATATACAATTAAATATTCTGTAAATAGTTAGTGTTACACATATGTATGTGGCACTAAAGTAGCCTCTTTTTTATTAGAAACGAAATTTTAATACCTCATCATTCAATAGGCTTTAGTATGTTTATGATATTTTTATAATAAAAGTAAGAATTATAAAAATATTTTTACTTCGTCATGTCTCTTTTATAGCTTAAAATAAATTTTAATTTAACTGTCTTGTTATTGAACATTATTTGATTAAAATTATTATGATTTAGCAAATTAAAAACATAAAAAACAAACAAAAAAGTTTGTGGAAGTATCTGTATCATCTGTCAACGGTTTGATACAACACTAATACGATGTGTCTAATATTCACTTAAAACAATTAATAGCGTGTAGTAGGCTATATAGAGAACGGAAGAATCAGTCTTATACAGTAATAGTGTCAAATCTATCGTCTCTACTGGAACGATCCGGCCAAGCGGTAATAGGGTGACAAAATATATTCACTTCTGTGTAGCTAAAACTAATAGCGTGTACAATTAATAGCATGCAGTAGAACGAACACGAAAGAATCAGTCTTACCCTTGATACTTAAATGAGCAACGAGGTACACAGAACGCTAGTGTGGACGGTTTAACTGTGTTGGGGACCCATATTGAGTTGTGGTGGGAGAAACGGCGTTTAATGTCGTCGTTGTCAATTTGAGACGCAAGAGAGAGCTTCTACTTGGCTATACAGTCAGCTGTAGCGGAGCTGTCTGCTGGCTTTTGGTTTGTTTATCTTTACATGCTTATCAATAATTATTGGACCTACTGGACTTAATTAGTCTCGTCTATCTTATTTCTATGAATTTTATTTATAGTTAATTTATAGAACTAATGTACTTACAGAGACTGAAGAAACAGTTGACAAAATACTTGCAGCAAATCATTGTATTAATCATATATACAGTTAACTATTTACACAACATTTACAATTTGTTATTTATATCATATTTACAATTAAAATGTGTTGTATTCATTACATTATTTACATCAATTTTGTAGCCTGTACATCGATTTTCTTAAAGCCTGAAAATAAAATGACACATGTCAACAAATAAAATGATATTTTGTAAATGAACAACTGAATTGGGTGCAAATAAGGACCAAATGATATGTAATGAATAATGACTGTATATATTAAAATTTAATGTGAAATGTCATTTTATCATTTCTCTTATAAATGACTTCCAATACAATTTTCTCTTTTGTCGCAGGAAATAATTGTGTGTAATACTGCAACAATTATTGCAAAGATATTAGTAATAAATAGGCCTACTAGTCTAGACTAAATATCTGATTGCGTAATGAATAAATCAATAAAATGCAAGTATAATCATCAATTTATTCCTAGATTATTCATTTAAAAATTGTTCCGACTCAAATTGATTTCTACATTCTTCTTCACTATCTGTAGCAATAGTAATTATTTTCCTAAATATACATTTTTATTTGTTTTTCAGACATGCAATTTGATATGTTTCATACCCTGGCATGTACACGTTTGTATAATATAATAGTTATGCAAATTTTTTCGTGCTGTTTACTTGATATTTATTGTTATTCTTGTTGTATAATTTGTAATGTTGTCAAATCAAATTGTTTTTTTGTTGTATTTTTCATTCATATTATTAATGATTCAATCTCTATATTTGTCATGTTGATTTCATTCACTTTTTTGTTCCATAACATACACCTTGAATTGGGCAAATAATATTTATAGTTACCTATCATATTCACATGTAGTCGTTGTCATTATCTGTTATCTCATTATTGTATATTATATAGTTATCTTATTTACTGTTACCTTTATTCTAATTTATACCATATATTAGTCATATATTATTAATACTAGTAATAGTTTCTATTTAACCCACACACACACACACACACACACACACACACACACACACACACACACACACACACACACACACACACACATACATGGCATAGGCCACGTCAATTAATTAATTACAATATATGTGAATCCTTGCATTGAATAATTTGTAGACACATTATACATAAACACAACTAAATAAATAATGTGGTAATAACAGCGATAAATTTTAAAATAGGGGAGAGTGTTGTACCTTGGGACAGTTTTACCTTGGGACAATCAGCATATCTCTGCTATCTGTGGGCGAAATACACAACTAACCTGTTGTAGTGTTTCTCTTTGCCACCAGGAGGCAGTGTACAAAGACTGGTAACTCTCAGGAGAGTTTTGTTCTTGCTACGAAATAAAACAAAAAACTCTTATTGGTAAGTAAATTTTTGTTGTTTCATTTATTATTTTTTGTACTTTTTCTTAATTAATTTGTGATTAAACTTAAGACAGTGTTTTGAACTTTGAAATGTGCTCTATTTAACAGTATGATTAGTTAACCTGTACAACTAACCTAAAATATTTTTACAAACCATGTTTTAGTTTGTTGCCCTGTGTTGTACCTTGGGACAAAATTACGGTTGTACCTTGGAACATCCCAAGGTACAACACGTGTCTAGAAAATACACTGAAAAGCATTACTGTATTAAATTAATTAATTTTATGATAATGTATTTATTATTGCTGGTGAATTTAGAGTGCTTACTAATAAAAAGTGCTTGGTTTGAACTTGTTTATAAATGTAGCTTAGCCTAATTATTTTTTTTTTTTTTCAGAACTATGCCTCGAAGTAAGGAAGGCAAGACGCGGGAGAAGTTCAACTCTCAAGCTCTAGAAAATGCTGTCAATGATGTCCTTAAGGGAAACCTTAAGGTTAACGAGGCTGCACGAAGATATGGCCTGAGCAATTCAACCGTGAGTAGGCATTATAAAACATACCTCGCATTAGGATTAAATGAAGATGAGCCTAATTTTGTATATGATAGTGAAAGAAATGCTGTTAAGAAAGTATTTACAAATGAGGAAGAACTTAAGCTCGTTGGTTACTTAAAACAATCAGCTGCCTTACATTATGGCCTAACAAAAAAAGAAACTCTTAAACTAGCTTTTCAGTTTGCAAAAGCCCTGGCAGGGCAGCTAAATAACAAAACCCAAGTACCAAACGAATGGGTTACTGCTGAATCTGCTGGAGAGTTTTGGTTACGTGGTTTTAGGCAACGTCATCCTAGCCTAAGCCTACGAAAACCTGAGGCTACAAGTCTTGCTAGAGCAACAAGCTTTAATAGAGAAAATGTCAAACAGTTTTTTGATAATTTACAGCTTGTTATGGAAAAACATAAGTTTAAAGCAAGTGACATCTACAACCTAGATGAAACCGGCAATTCTACCGTACATGCGCCGCCAAAAATTCTCTGTACTAAAGGGACTAAACAGGTTGGTTCAGTCACTTCGGGGGAAAGAGGACTTAATATAACGATGATAGCCTGTGTTAATGCTATTGGCAACAGTGTTCCTCCAATGCTTATTTTCCCTCGAGTGAACTTTAAACAACATATGCTTATTGGAGCACCAAATGGTTCAATTGGGGGTGCAAATCCTAGTGGGTGGTCCACTGAAGAGTTATTTGTTGACTATCTAAAGCATTTTATCAGCCATGTGAAACCTACTAAAGAAAACCCTGTCCTTCTAATATTGGATAATCACACAACTCACATTTCGATTGAATGTTTAGATTTGGCTAAGGACAATGGTGTGGTGATGTTAACCTTTCCGCCCCACACTTCCCACAAGTTACAGCCATTGGACCGGACTGTGTTTGGTCCGTATAAAGGCTACTACAACAGTGCCATGAATGGGTGGATGGTATCTAACCCTGGAAAACCTGTCCAGATATATGATGTTGCTGGATTGATAGGCAGTGCTTACAGCAAATCATTTACAAAAGAAAATATCGAAAAGGGATTTAAGGTGACGGGGATATTTCCATTTGAAAGAAACATTTTTAGTGATGACGAATTTCTTTCATCCTATGTAACGGATCGTCAACTAGTCCAGAAAAATACAAATATTGCAGACAGTGAACCAACGGATGGAAATTTAATTGATTTACCAGTTTTGACCAGTAGGCCTAATGTTAATTGTAGTGAAGTCCCGATTACGCCGTTCCACTGTGATCTACAGATTGCATCAACATCAAAACAAACGCCTGAAGTTGTCACTCCAGAAATGATTCGCCCTTTTCCTAAAGCTGCAGCTAGGAAAAAAACTACAAGGGGAAGACAGCCTGGGAAAACAAGAATATTGACTGACACCCCGGAAAAGAAGGAGATTGAAGAGCAGAAAAAAATTAAAAAGATAAGAGGTTCTATCCTTCCTAAAAAACTGTATCCTGCCAAACAGAAGCTCAAAATTAACCCTAGGAAGAAAAACAAAGCAAAAATTATAGACACCTCTAGTTCTGAGGATGAACTAATGAATTTTCTGTCTGACGAGGAAGATTGTGATATGACCATGGAAGGATTAATAAAGGGAGTGCTGGAAGAAGAAATGGACATAGATTTACAAGATAATATTGATTGTGTAGACATCAAAGAAAATGATTACGTTTTGGTTAAACTTACTGGCAAGACAAAAACTCTGTATTACGTTGCAAAAGTCACAAAAAAAGTAGACATAGTGTATGAAATTCAGTACTTGGTTAAAACAGGCAACAACACTTTTCAGCTGAAAAACGAAACCATCTATGAGATTGACGAAGAAGACATAATTTGTAAACTTCCTTTGCCCTCAAGTACCGGAACTTCAGGTCGTCAGAAACAAGCCCTCAATTTTCCTGTGAATTTTAGTGCATATGACATGCCAATGGACTAATCTTGTACACAAAGAGGCATTTTTTATGACCCTTATGTAATGTTTTGTATTTTGTATTTGACATAAATAAGATTTGTTTGATAAATGTATTGTTGTCCTCTTTTTCACCTGATACCAAGGTAAAATAACCTACGTCCCAAGGTACAACACCCTGCATCCCAAGGTACAACATGGTGTTGTACCTTGGGATACTCTGCAAGGGTGTAAATGATAATTTATTACTCCCTTAATACATAATATATTTTTAATTTAAAAGGGTTCTTTAATTCCTTAAATGATAAACTACAAGAATTTATTAATATTAGTGCTGTAATCTTTGCCCAATGAAAAGTAAAAATAATTTTTTGAAAACTGTCCCAAGGTACAACACCTTCCCCTATTTAAGACAACAGAATAAAAAGTATGGTAAAAAAAAAAACAGTATTATAATTATTGCTATTTAGTGTTTTTTTGAGTTTGTCAACTTAATTTACAAAATGAAACACTTTTAATGCCTGTAGACTATGGAATATAAACTTTATTTAAATTGAAACTTTCTGATTAAAGTTAGAGTTTGAGGCCTTTAAACATAACTGACAGGAGTAAATACAGATAAGTACTTTATGTTATATTCATAATGATAGTTTTGTTTATTTATTTATTCCAACGGTGAACACCATTTTACAATATTTTGACAGTGAGATATACATTCGACAAAGATACAACATTTTACATTAGCATGCTAATAAGTGTTGAAAGATGACTTATGCCATCAAGCTAGACTTGATAATAACTTGTATAAATATTAAACAACAACTATGTACAACATTGATGAATACTTAAATAAATTAGACATGGCAATACTGTGTGGTTATGTGTATATGTACATTGATGGCAACATGCAATTTGTGTGCAAAGTGCAATGAACATTTAAAAGACCAACAGAAAAGTGCAATGAACATTAAAAGACCAACAGTCTTTTAGTTAGTTTGATTGATTATGTATGTTTAACATTCTTTAAAGATAGTGATAAGGAATTAATTGATTATAAAAGACCAACAGTCTTTTAGTTAGATTGATTGATTATGTATGTTTAACATTCTTTAAAGATAGTGATAAGGAATTAATTGATTATAATACTTACTGATTAATTATAACACTTATAATACTACAGAACGCTAGTGTGGACGAAAACAATTGTTATCTATAAAGCAGACGACATCACTCACTCATCCATCAATTCCCGCCATAGCGTTGGAGGAGCCCCTCCCCTCCAACCCCCACCACAACTCAATATGGGTCCCCAACACAGTTAAACCGTCCACACTAGCGTTCTGTACGAGGTACGGCTTTGCATGATCAGACAGCGCTAGCGATCTCTAGCGGAACGTGTTGGGACTATGGCAGAATTGTTCAATGCGCAGTGCTGCTTTGAGTAGACAACAGCTGAAATTGGCTGTACTCGGACTAATTACCGACCGCGCTGGCGCTGCGCCTGTCGTAATGTATGTGGAATATGATCGACTGTTTGAAGTCAAGGAAAAGTAATGGTTGACTTACGTCACGCGTTGTAATCGTTTTTATTTATTACGCTTCATCCGTGATATTTGATTACTTGTTACAATAAAATACACATGAATAGAAAAGTATTATGAATAGTAACATATATATCATAGATATAAAATTGGTTTTGAAATTTACCTATTTTATACAGTGTAGTATTTTAACTGTAAACATTTTTATTTTAAAATAGGTGCAATATTTATAGAGTCTGTTTGGTTGCTGCCAAAACCATACGATATATTCCACTGTGAAATGATCAAAGTTTTATGTAACTTAAATAAACAAAGCAAAACTAAATAATTCAGCAAATAATACTTAGAATTGTATTATAACGTAAAAAGAATTTCCTCGATTTTATATTTACAGACCTGAACATTAAATCATTTGATTAATTACTACAAACCATCCTTCTAAGATAAATTGGTGAAATAGTCTCAGTACTGTATTAATAAATTACTAACTTTTTAGCCCCTTGCCTTGACAGTGAACGTCAATATACCCACGTAAGCGAGTGCATAGCAAAAATATGGACGTTTATAACACTCAGAATCCTATAAAAGGCAATAATTGATTAAGAATACTCTTTGTTTCTATCTTTGTTTTCATGGAATATGGCCGTAAATTATAATACCCCCACCCTGAGTTCCAATTTATTATTATTACCCCACCCCTGAATGCAGTATTATTATTACGTTTGTACAGAAATGATTAGCCTCGGTATTTTTGTATCGTATTGTTTTGTCTCTATGTATTCTAGTTAATTTTCTGTGAATAATGTAAAAACACTGCGTTACAATTACGTTAGTAAAAATCGGTAAATCAGAATTTTTCTGCTGTATATATTTTTTTATTTAATCAACAGTTCTTTGTTTTGTGAAAAAATCACTGTATTGTAATTACGTTCATACATTTGTTATTTAGCATTATATTTCGTAAAACATTTATTTTTACCATCATATACTAAGTCAAATGTTTTGCGTAGGCCTAATGTGTGGTGTATTTACTAATAATATGTGCGTTTCGCGCTAGTTGTAAGCATCAATTCGATATTTTTTAAAATATTTTAATTTCAGCCAAATTATATGCAAAAATAAAGAACAATTTATACTGTCTTTGTCTAGCATAATATTAGTACTGAGAAAATCCGCAAGTTGCGTAGCTGTCTCCAATTTGTGAGTGTATTGGTCAATTGCCGCTAGGTAGCATTAGCTGTTAAATACATCAAACACTTAAATGGAAAGATTTTACATTATTTTTTTTATTATTATAACCTAAAAGTATTTTATTAAACTCAATCGTAACCATAAAAAATATTCCAATATTATTATTTAAAATAAAACACTTAAACTAAACACAATTTAATATGTTTATGTTCTGTAACAATACTACCTACCCATATAAAAATAAAACTGTTAAGTTATATGGATATTATACAGTGATCATCTCATACATTCAACAATAGCAAAACTTTAAAGCAAATAATTTTTGAAGGCCGGTTGGGTTGTGTAATTCACAACCTCCAAGGCCAATTTGCCATTAGCATTAGAGAAAGATATTGTTGTTTTGCCCCGGCTACGTGTTATAACGTTTTTCAGCCAGCCGACAACAGGTTGCGGCAACCTGTTATTTTGGCAACTGTTGTCGACTGCTCGTTTTCAATCATTGCGGCTGGTGTTGTGTTATTCAACTTTTCACTATTGGTTGCCTGTTGTTTTTAAATTGAGTTAGTGTTGACTATTAGTTGACTTATGTTTAACGGATAATGTTTTTGGAATGAAATTAAATTAAAAGTCATTTCATAAACAGTTATTTAATTAATGACATTAAGTTATTATACAATACTCATAGCATACATTATTATTTGTTAGTATTTTTTGGAATTAATAAATAAAGAGTTATTAAATCAACATGGTTATGTAAATGTAATTCATCGTTAAATATAATTCATTTTGACTACACAAATAATTAATTAGATATAATTTAAATACTACAACAATGTCATATTTCGGCAATGCCAAAGACCGGATTGATATACAGTACTAAACAGACGAATACCGTTGTAGGTTGAAAGGCTGTTGTCAAAATAACAGGGAGTTTTCAGCAACGCGTTGTGGGGATAACTGTTGTCACGTGACAACACTGTTATTTACCCTGTTATGTTATATAACGGCCATCTCTATTTGCCATTTTGCAATGATTAATTTATGGTACTCGTACTCGAATGCATTTAGATTTGGATTAGATTGGAATTGAATAGAAAAATGATAGATTGGCTGTTGCAAAGTTATAGGGTTACAGTATTAATTTGAAAAACGTCCTTTCATTTATAATCTCGAGTAATTTGAAGGTAAGCAATGTTTGGTATACATGCACCTCCTTTCCGTTACACAAAAACTGAACACTTTCGTAAACTTTTGTTTAAAATAAGCATATACTTAGCAGGTGCAACGAAATCTGTTTTTATTTTAGAGGTTCACTAGGCATTCTGATGAATTTTATTTGAATAATAATCCAACCAATTACTTAGTTATCATGTACATCCTTTGTATCCTTAAAGTGAATGTTTTATTCAAATGTTGAAAAGTACTGTTCATTGATTGGATAGTCAAGGGGAGTTGTAATTACACTAGTTAGGAATTCTCTAATTGGGACTCAGCCTATCTCAAATATACTATTAGAATGTTTTTCAAAAACTTACAGACTATTTCTGGTTATTAAAGCTTATTGTTCTTGTACTTGAACATGGCTTGTTTTAGCCCTGTTTTATGTACTACCGTACCACATGGCTAAATTGAGTTGTTTTACAACTAACATCGACATTTAACACTATCTGAAGATTTAACTAACCTACATTGCAGGTAGAAAAATATGGGATGGAGGGTAGAGATTCACAGCTGCATAGAAGAAGACATGAGAAAGCCAGTACCTATTTCCTTTTCTGATGTTGATTTCAATAACGTCAAATATCTGTCGAAGTTTGCTGTCTGTATAGGCTACTGTACTGTGGAATTGTAACTCCGACTTCATGCCATTTGTGCTCCACAGCATTAGTGTGGCCTGGATCCATGAAGATAAGGAAGTAGATAATCATCATATGCTGTAAACCCTTCAGCACTCAGCAGGTTTTCAATCACTCAGAAATGCATTGGCTTGCTCATCTAGGTGCGTATATAATCAAGGGTCTTATACAGTACAGTAATAGTGTCAAGTCGATCGTCTCAACTGGAACGATACGGCCAAGCGGTAATAGGGTGACAAAAATAATAGAATGAGTCACCCTACCCTATTACCGCAGCGCTGTGGAACGTTGCAGCCTATTACCGGAATGTAGCTAGGTTTCCCATCTCTAACACTATCTATATCTGCACACACTATATCTGCCTACACTTTGATCTTAGCCAAAATGCCGATATATTTTTCTTGTTCTTACCGAGCTACCACACAAACTGAATGTATCTAAAATGACCGCGAAGTAAATACAACATCATACGTTATTGTACGGTAACCTTAACACTTGTGAATATCGACCTGTATTAGAGCAATCAGTGTTAAATACCAAGTACCAATAGGTGGTTGACAATTAATGCAGAAAAAAAGTTAGTTCACAGTGCATACAGAAAAGAATTACACATTTGATCGATTCCCGTTCTCACAGCATTCTGAATCGATGAGAGCGCGGCTCTCGCGGCATTTAGGTGAAATAATTCACTGTCCTACAGCTACAGCGACGACATCTGTAGGGGTTTGTTAGAAGCTCTCGTTCAGTAAAAATTCTAATATTACGTTTAAGCTAAGTTTATTTTTGCTTTTTTGTGTACGTGTTGACTTTAAATGTCGCATGATGTTTAGAAGAACGTACCGGTGTTTCTTAACGACGAAAAATCAATAAAAGCCATCATTACTAGTAACTACACGTTCATGTACAGCTGGACTCTCACACTGTTTGGTAACAACATGTTTGGTCGGTCAGTCGCTGGAACCAGAAGCGCTTCACTCTGGTTTTCCTTCAAAACTCAATGCGCAGTAGGGATGGGAAATGTAGTTCATCAGACGGAGTTAGTTCACTCCGGAGTTATAATGACTCGGAACTAGTTCCGCGGAGTCGTTCCAACTCCGAACGTCGTTCCAGATCAACGTGGAGCGAAGCTCAAGTGAGTCGCTCCGTGTGGATGCGCGCGCATCACGTACTTCACTCCTTTGTTTTGATCGTTCCAACAACTCCGGAACTATGTTAGTTCCATGGAGTGGGGAGAGATACGTCGACACTGCAGCCGCTCTGACAGTGGTTGCGCGCGCATCTCGTTCTCACTCCTTTCTGTTGGTAGTTCCAAAACGTTAGAAATCCAGTCTATTATTGCATTGTTTTAGGTTATACCATTGATTATATAAACCTACAATAGATAAACCATCTAATAGGAATATTTGTGGCAGTAATTTTGTTAGTTTGTGTGGCCCGCAACCACAGTTGGTTTAAACTGCATTACATTTACATGGGGCTACACTAGCGCTCCACAATGGACCACAAAAACAGCTGATTTTTTGAGACTCAAAATTTAACATTGGATGGGAAATCTATTTGTGTATAAAATCAATGGTTATACCCAGCTAACAATTTGAATTGTGTATTTTATTTAATTATTGTACAAAGAAAAAGTATGGATGTCTTAGGAATTTTCCAGCAGAAAGTAAAATATTGTATATTTTATAATAATGCGTATATTTATGACATATAATACTCATTTATTCTAGTTCCGAAATGAACTAGTTCCACACTAACACTCGGAGTTGGAGTTGTAACTCCTTAACCGGAGTAGTTCCTTTGTTGTCGTTCACTCCGGAGTTACCCATCTCTACTGGTTTCCCTTCAAAACGTATTAATCTTTCACCTTTTACTAAAGATTTCCGTGGAGGGGAACACATGATGAGTCTATAACAAATTTTTATTCAGCGCCCTATCCCGCTTACTATTGTATACGGGAGGTTAGGGTGGGGTGAATGAATGTCTTTATTTAAAGGGGGAGTTAGGACTATGAAGTCCTCTCTTCCACTCAACCTTGTGTAAAACTATACAAACAACATAAAATATAATTTCAAACTAAAATCAAAGAAAACTTATTTTACAAAGGTGTAAAGAGATAAGATAAGATCTTGTATATAACAGTAGTTTATTAGTTAACCACTATGATTGCTCTCTTCTCCACCTCGTAAGAGGCTGAACGATCATCGATGACAAGCACCTTCGGCCTCACAAGTAAGCACGGGTACGAGCCTGCCTCACGCTCAGGAAAGAGAGTTATACCTCTTCATCGTGGTTGGTAAATCACATCAAGATTGCAGCGCTTAAATGAAGAACATACTACAGAAACGATCCTGTGAAGTATGATCCTAAATCCGAGTCACCAGTATCGGCGTACTCTTGTTATTCAATGTTTAAACTAAGGTTGAGAGTGAAATTCAGTTATGCAACGCTTCGTAGGCGATTGAATAAAACTAATTGCGGCAATGATACGACAACAACATAACAAAATTGTTCAACCAACATGGCATCTCGTTAGATAAGCTAGAATTTTTAAATTGGCAAGAAACTAAGTTAATCATTTAGATGGTAAAATGTTTTATACACAGAGCTATATTCAACAGGCGATGTTAGCGACACCTCGCGTCAGTCACTGGATCTACGTACGTCAGTAGTTCCGTCGGTATCCGCATTAGAGCGGTTAGATCAGTTCTTCAGTGGAGCGTTTGATTTTTATCCTTACCACTTATATCGGCTATATAAATACTTAGAGTGGTCTATTTTAAATTTTCAACGATCGAACTTAATCGGAATTGTAATATAAACAACTCGAAACGCGGAAGATAAACATCTATCTTTACAACGAGGATCAATTGGCAACGTGTTAAGTTGCAACTCGGCACAATATTTAACAGTAGTCTCATACCGTATATTACGTATAACTGTTCATACTTACCTGGCGTAGGAGTTACCGTGATCATGAAGGCGGTTCCCCCAGGACGAGGCCTTTCCATTGCACTACGGTCGGGCTGACTCCTAGAGATGGGAAATCTAGTTACATTCCGGTAATAGGCTGCAACGTTCCACAGCGCTTCGGTAATAGGGTGACTCATCCTATTATTTTTGTCACCCTATTACCGCTTGACCGGATCGTTCCAGTCGAGCTTATCTACTTGACACTATTACTGTATAGCATTGTTTCTTTCGTTCTCGATCTACTACACACTATTAGTTTTAGCTATACAGAAGTGAATATTAGGCACATCCTGTTAATGTTGTCATATTAAAATCGTTCTAGATGATACAGATACTTTCACAAATTTGTTTTTGATTTTTTTATATTTTTAATTTTCCAAATGCTCATAATTATAATACAATAATTTTTAATAACAAGGTATTTAAATTAAAATTAATTTTAAGCTATAAAAGAGATTATTCCTTCTTTTATTATTAAAATATTACACAAATACTAAAGCACTAAGCTTATCGAATAATGAGGTATTAAAATGTCGGGTCTGATAAAACAAAGAAGAAGCTACTTTAATATCACATACAAGTTTAAAGTGTAACACTAACTATTTACAGAATACTTAGCTAATTGTGTATATTTACATTATAGAACAAATTATAAAGAATAAAGAAATAAAAATAATTAATAATTATAATGCATTGTAAATATGGCCAATATGACAACAGTTTCATGTTTCGACAGGCTCTTCTTGCTTCCCCCTCCCGATATTCTGTTTACAACTGTGCATCAATTTCTGGGGACGAGAGCGAGAGCAGAATCATATTACTCTTCCTATTATTTGCTCCGTTAACAGCGTTCAGTAGCTACATTGAGAGCTGATGGCTGCAGCTCTATTTACTACGTTACAAAATTAATAGAGTGAGACCAGTAATCGAGAGCGGAATCATATTACCCTTCCTATTATTTGCTCCGTTAACAGCGTTCAGTCACTATATTGAGAGCTGATGGCTGCAGCTCTGTCGACTACGTTAAAGAATTAATAGGGTATTACCAGTAATCGAAAGCGGAATCATATTACCCTTCCTATTATTTGTTCTGTTCACAGCGTTCAGTCACTACATTTACAGCTGGTGGCTGCAGCTCTGTCGACTACGTTACAAAATTAATAGGGTAAAACCAGTAATCCTATTACTTGGTAATAGGGTGCGAAGAAGTAATCATATTATTTTTCCTATTACGTTAATAACACGAAAACTCATCAGCAAAACCAAAACTAATTTCTACTTTTGCTTGTCAATAGAAATATTGTTATTAAAAGTACTGCATATTCTAAATCGTCTAATTAAAATTGCAAGCGTTACAAGTTGCATAATTTTCAATATAAACTAGAACTTTAATAGTAACGAATAATTTCGATTGCATATGAATAGACTCTTTTAAAACAAGTTTGTTTTTAAAACTTTTGAAAGCGCTATTTAATGAGTAAAGCTAATGTAATCGTAATAATTTTTAGGTGCCCCGGCTGAAAAAATAGAGCAACTTCCTCTATTATTTTGGAAAGAAATGGCAACAACTTATCCACTCCTGTCAGAGATGGCAAGAACGCATCTAGTTGTAATGGCGACCTCCGTTCTATCAGAGCAGTTGTTTTCGAAAGTGGGACAAACTGTGACAAAGGCACGAAACAGACTAGGAGGCAAACTTATTTCTAAAATAGTTTTTCTGCAATCCATTAATGACTCGCTTTGGACATGAGCACTATAATAAAATTTTGTTTTGTTCTTTTATTGATATTTTCTTAATTAAAATTTCAAGTTTCTTATTTGACTGTAGTTTTATTTCAGTAATCCACCCAAGATCCGACCTGCTTAAAACGTTTGAAATTAGAATATTATGATCTATTTATAAGCCTATTCACTCATAGAGCATTAACTTTTCTAAAATAAATTTATTTATGAAAATGTTTCAAATAATTTGTTAATTTCATTATTATCATAAGTTCTAAAGTCTAAACGTTGTAGATCCAAACATCGATGTTTTTCGTCAGAAAACATCGATGTTTGTTGTTCGATGTTTTTGATACATCGATGGTCTTGGTCGATGTAGACATAGATGGTAAACATCGATGTTTTTCTTTCGATGCTCATCCCTAGCCAGTAGTAACAGTTTTGAAACGAAGTAGAAGGAAAAACACGAGTTTAACCATCGATGTATATAAAAATAACTAGATCGCTACTACAGCGATGGTACTGGCGCATATTAAGTCCTCCCTCTCCTGTTTGTTGGCAAGAGTTGCCTGGTGCCATACACGCCGCGGTGTGTATAACAATTTCTTTAACTTTTTTGTCATTTTTAGTCGATAAACAATAAAGCTTTTATGTTGCTTGTTTTGCATACAACTGCACTGACCGTGCAACGAAAAAATAGTCATATTACATTTCATAGATTATTAATAATAATAATACACTGTAGTAAGTAGGCTAAAAGGGTTTCAGTCGTGGTGTTACATGGAAGATGGAATTTCCACATATTTGTATTCAGTGTTATTTTGATAAAAACATGTTTACTCTCATGTTTTGGATACTTCGCTCTAAGATAAAGACTTGAAATAAAATTTGACAAGTTCTACACACTTCATATGTTTTTTCCGTTTTTTTCCTTAAAAATGGAAAAAATATTGATGATACTTACATGAGTGAGTATAAATTAAGTAAACATTAATTTTGTGTGTATATTAAAAAAAATTTATTCTGAATGAAAGTTGTACATATATATATATATATATATATATATATATATATATATATATATATATAATTAAATTATAAAAGTTATTTAAAACAATTTTCGAATAATTTATAATTTGTTATAAATATGCATGTTGACGAGCATCAATAGATAAACGAAACAATTATTTATTTATAATATTTTCAATAAAATCTTAATAACCAGACCTGATACAAACCTGTAACCCACGCATGGAAATATTGGCCCGTATGACTATCGTTTCACATTACTTATGAGGAAGAAAATTACTTTTGTTGGGCTAAGACAAAAATTAAAAAAATTAAAAACACATAAAATCAATCAAATACATAATAAATACAAAATCATGAGGCAATTTAGTTTAATAATTTGTAATAATTAATTGTTATCTATGAGTTGTTTTCAAACTTGTCTTGTGATTTGCCAATTAAATAAAAATACACAATTTACTACGTAACTTTTAATCTATTTATAATATTGAAGCTGTTATGAACCTATTGTTTTAAAACTTTAATTACTGTTCATAAATACATTTTTCTATTTGTGGTGGAGAGCGCCGCACGTGGCGAGGACTAAAACTATCGCTCCAGCATGTCGTGCCACAGCGCCTTGCCGGACAGCCTGGATGTGTCGCCGTCACCCTTGCGGACCTCGACAGGATGAGTAGCATATTAGTTTAATTTATTAGCGTTCCTTTAAGATGTTTCAGTTAGGCTAAATTATCAGAAGGGGAGGAGTGGAACCACTTGGTAGTTGTCAGTTTGCTAAACCTTTTAATGTAGTATTGGATAATTTGACGGCACGAGGGGATCGCAGCCAGCCAAAATGTTTGCACTATTTCTTAATATATTAACCTTTTTTTAGTTAATTAATTTAGAGCTAATCAAAGCTAGCTGTGATTTATAGGGGGTCCGACGAATAGCACTCACACGGCCAACTCGTCGACTTTAAACCCACGCGCTTCTAAGTTGTGCGGGAAACAGCCGCGAATTAATCTTCACCACGGCCTCTGATTTAACGATACCGTTCCCCCGATAACGCACCAGCCACCCCGTTTCCCCCACATATTCCTCAAAACATATCAAATATTCCCTTTAAAATGGGGGGGGGGGGGTCACATGATAGGAGTTTGTTTGTTTTAACAACATTAAAATTTAAAATATATATATGTTATAATAGGTATGGTCAAGGTATCACATTGATATCTCAGGACATTTAAATTATATCCAGGTGTGCCAGGACATAAAACTCATACTGGTACCTACATGATAATATAGGCTACTTATAGTAAAATGCACTCTACATAGATAAATAATAAATAATAACTAACTAAAAACATTGATGAATTAAGAAAGACTTAACCGATCCCTCAAACGTTTAACAATCTATTTCAGCTATTAGGTCACATGGAAGGGCATTAAAAAAGACGCGGCATTATAATGTGTACGATTTTCAAAAAATTAAGTGGAATGATAAGCTAAGTTGAGTTTACTCTTTTTTTCTTAGATTTGAATTTGAGAGAAGAGGCTGGAAAATAATTGGTTTTGTTTATAAAAAATTAACGTTTGAAAAATAAAAATGCAAGGGAAGGTAAGTAGATTCAACTGTTTGAAAATATATTTACATGATTGTCTAGGACAAAAACCAGCCAGCTATGATCATCACGGATTTCTTTTGCAGACAAAAGATCTATTAACCTCCTAAACCCCAGGGCAATAATTATTTTTTCTTAAGTAAAACCCAGTATCCTTTTAAAAGGACAGTATCCCATACTACCTTTGAACCCAGAAAAAAATAGAGATATTCTTTGGTAAAACCCAGTGTCCTTTTAAAAGTACATTGCCTTTTACTGCAGTAAGACCCAGAACATTTTTACGGTATGAATTTTGAATTTTTCAATTGGAATGTGTTTACATCGGTTGTTTGTGTATAGGAAAAATATTTCTAAAAATATATCTCATTTTTTTGTTGGTTTTTCTGATGTACTTTTAAAAGTACATCGGGTTATAGCTAGGTGTTGAATAGAAAATAAATACAATCTTAATAAAACACAAGTTTTAATAGTTTCACTACATTATTTATGAAATTCAGCAAAACAGTTTCTATCAGCTGTAAGGCACAAATAAAGTTCACAACGCAAACAGTACACAGAAGTCTTTTTTGAGCATTTAGGCTTTCGGCATCTCTGTTGCTTCCCTCCACTGATTGATGGCAAGTGATTGCCATGTGACCTGAAACGAGGCGATGGCAGGCTCTTGGTACATTTTTTCTTAGCCGGGGTTTCGGCGTCTACTTCATCTTCTGGTAGCCAATCCGAATCTTCACTCTCTGAAGCGATTGCACTGCTTTTAATTAAGTACTCTCCGTAATCAAGTTTATATTTCCGCAATTGTGGTACTTTTTTCAGTGGGGTGCCAGATGCTACCTCATTTTCTCGATAACATAGCCAAGCATTACTAACAGCCAAGTCAAGAAAGTGTAAAATAGTTCGGGTAGTCCATTTCCTGGTTCTTTGCCTTGAAGGGCAGTACGACAGCATACGGTCTGCTAAATCGACCCCGCCCATATTACTATTGTAAGCCTTTATTACATTTGGTTGAGGGACCATCATATATTTTTTGTCAACTTTTGACCATCTACGAACTTCATTCAGAGGCTCTTTAGCATCATTTGATGATAACATTGTAACAGCTTTGTTATCTTGCCATTTCAAAATGCACAAATTTCTATCTTCAGTTACTTTGTAGTCTAATGCTCCACGGCCCAATTTTTCCATTTCCCTGTCAGATTTTAAAGGGTCATCTGGAATTCTGTTCTTCATTACTGTAGAAGTTGATCTGAAGCCACGAGATAATAGTTCATTTGCCAATCTGAAAGTTGTAAAATACCTGTCGAAATAAATTATGTGGCCAGGTACTAAGCTACGAGTCAATGCAAGTATCGCACTTTCACACAATCTAAAGCCATCATGTTTTTCATTTGGAAATGTGTTGGCTCCTTGATATATTTCAAAATCACAGACAATACCATTCGGGTTAGCCAAGACAAATGCTTTCAATCCAACTGGATTGGGTTTATTAGGTACATATTGTCTTAATGAACTTTGGCCACTGAAAGGGATCATCATTTCGTCTATACTTACATGTTGACTTCTAGGCTGCATTAAGCAACCTGCACGGACCCTATCGATTAATGGCTTAACTTTCCACAATCGGTCACATTTTTTCATTTCATCAGTTATGTCCTGATCAAACACCAATTTAAGAGACCTTCTAATTGTTAAATACTTTTCTCTTGATATAGAGTGAGCGATTAATGGTACTTTAAATTTCCGCATCCAGTACATACGGAGCTGCGGGTACTGCAGTGTTGACATTACAAATGTCGCTCCAAGCCAAATTTTGAATTCTTGTAGGGTAAGAAGTATCTTACCTGTTGTTTGAACATGAGTTTGATTTGTCTTATCTACAATCAACTGAAAAAGTTCTTCATCCAAATATTGTTCAATATACTTAAATGAATCCCATCCCATAGACTCAGTTGGAAGGTATGTTGGACTTGATAGTTGTATTGGCTCAGGTTTGAAATCAGCATCAATCCATATTTGTTTTACTTCTTTATCTTTTTTCTTCTTTTTACTTTGGTTTTTTTTACCTACTACATCAGGATTATCTCCATTTTTCTTTTTACCTCGCTTGCTTTTAGCTGTAGCATCTTTCCTTGTACCTGTGGCTTCACTGTTGGCCGATTGTTCCGCACGAGCAGGGCGGGGTTTCTGAAAATAAAAGTAACTTTGTAATTTCCTTGTGAATTAGTAGTACAAATCATAACTAGTCTCCAAAATAATTTTATTTTCAATGACAGAACGGTAAATGGTTGTTATCCAGACTCCAGCTGGGTTTGAAATTAGTCACTGTCAGGGCATAATCATGTAAACATATTTAGAAGGCTATAGCTTAATAATTTAGAATAATTTATACAATAAGTCCTTTGCTAATGTTATCCAGGGGATTTATTATTACCTAGGCCTAATTGTATATAAAATTATTTCCTGTAGCAGAAACACATCTCTTTAGTAGGATGAAACACCTTAAAACCCCTTTTTATTAAGAATATAGCCTAATTAATATGATTTACTCACCAATACTTTACGTTTTTTATTTTTACTGGTACTTGGTTCATCTGGCTCATATTCGCTGTCCGCTTCAGGCTCATAGTCGGGGTCTTGGTCCGTGTCATCACTGGCATTTTCTAATAAATGAGACCATCCTCCCTTTCTAACTTCTTCAGCCTTATCATCATTAATTTCTTCTTGTATTTGTTGTTTTGCAGCCTCTACAATATCCCCTTCATTATCGTCTTCACCGTCAGATATTTCTATATCTGACTGATCCAGCTATGCTAGGATATCGTTGTCCGATCGCACTGAAAGAAATTAAACCATTATATTCATTATACTTAATGCAAGTACCTAGTGTCCTTTTAAAAGAACACCATATTTTGCCCCTAGTTGCAACTATTACCTGATGTGCTTTTAAAAGGACGCTATACTTGGTCATTACATTACATTGTTAAAAAGGACCATACCAGTCACATGATAGCTCACGACATTACTGAGGTACATTTACTAAACAAACATATGTTTACATCTGGTAAATAACAATTTTATAGTACTTACATATAGGTTTGAAAAGCATCCGTTTTTTCCGTGGTGATTCCATTTTTCATAACCTCCAAACGAAAGTGAAGAAGAAGAAATCCAAACACCAGTTGCTAGGAAACATGCCAGGCTGTAACCAGAGTAGCCAACCTTGGGTATGGAAATTCCCTAATTTAAATGAAGATTAAAGGAAAAATTTGTCCTTTCAAAAGGACAGTGGGTTTTAACTTCAAATAGGTCATTTTTTCCACTGGGTCTTTGGGCAGTATGAGATGCTGTCTTTTTAAAAGGACACTGGGTTATACTTAAGAAAATAGCAAATTTCCCCTGGGTTTTACAGCAGTATAGGGTTCTGTCCTTTTAAAAGGACACCAGGTTTTAGGAGGTTAAGTGCGGGCACATTGAGATCCCCAGACGCTAACTGCGTATGAAAGGAATGGCAAAATAAAAGCGTAAATACGCTGTAAGAACAACATCAGATCTCGCAAATTGTGAATGTTTGTGGAGTACAAAAATACCCGAACAGATATTTCGTGATACCATCTTTATACGGACAGAAAAGTTTAAATGCCTGTCAATTTATACGTCCAAAAACTGCACCGCATTCTCTTAGCAAATCTCAGCATCATCAACCCAAATACTAAGATGCTATCTTTGGGAGTAATTGAAAAGTCAAACAATGCCCTTTGATAGGCTAAACCGTTTCCCATAAACAACTATAACATTCCACCCGACTCCATAAAAGAACTGATTGGTCCCACGAACCTGTTCATCTATGATAACTGAGGTGTCATCAGCGAACAAACATAACTGAACGTCAAATACACACCTCCACAGATCATTGATATAAATAATAAATAAAAGGGGTAAAAGTCTGGAGCCCTGGGGCACGCTTCTGTTAATTATTTTCACATTTGATTATTCGAGTCTTTAAAATACATTTCAACAAAAACTTGACGACGCTCTTTGAGATAGGATAAAAACCACACAGGTATTTCACACTCCTCTAACTCCGATACACTCTAGCTATTCTAATATACGTTTATGTGGAACCTTATCAAAAGCCTTCTGAAAATCGAAGAAGACTCCTGAAACCGATTTACTATTATCTGAGGCTTTAACTACTTTGTCAATGGGGTGAATATTGCACCAACAGTCGAGTTTTCCTTAACAAAACCATTTGTTATTACGATCTTGAAAGACCATAGCCGGTCAAAAACAGCCCTCTTAAACACCTTAGTGAAGATCAACGTGATTGAAATCGGTTTTAAACTGTCCAGAGTGTCAGTTCTTCCTTTTTTCTGTAATTACTTCAATACGGACAACTTAAGAAGATCTGGGAAAACACCTGTTTCAAACAAACAGTTGGTGAGATGTACAAATGACTCAACAAGAAATTTACAACACTGTTTTATTAGATTTGATGAGACACGTTATCATGACAATACGCACTTGATATATATCTTAGAGCTCTAATAATTTCACTTGTCTCAGACTTAGAAAATGATAATAAAATGGAAACAGTAGAACCAAGATGCATACAGTATGTGAAAAAAGTTATTTATAAAAGACGAACGATGAACTGATACGTTAAAAATAAACAAATAAATAAAAAAAATCATTAAACATGCTGCAAGTACTTTCGGATCAGTGATTTTAATATTGAAATATTCCATTCTTGATTAATAATCATTATACAGTAGTTACTACTAATTTTATTTTCAAAGTATGTATTATTAATTGATTATTATATTTATAACCAGTTTTAGGTTTCCATACATGTACTCAGAATTTAATTTAGTTTTATATAATTTATTTTAGAATTAAGTTTGCATGCTGCCCATTATCATTCAGCACCTGTTTGATAGATTTATTATTATGATCTAAACAATTAATTGTACAAATAGTGTAAATTCAAATGCACAATAATGATTATTCATTCTTCTATGCTTGCTAGTTCAGATGGTACTCTTTGTTCAACTAACATGAAAACTAATCAGCCGTGAGGTGACTGTCAGGGTCAGCTGCGATCTATGTTTGTTTAGGAAATGGATGGTCATATGTTTTTCCAATGTCGTCTGTTATTTTTAAACATGTTATTTATTATCAGTTCACATAGTAAAAATAAATAATACGCATAACCCCGTTTATATGGAATGAGAAACAATTTCGGCTATCCTTATATGTGAAATCTGCTAATGTACTTGTGAAAAATTTATATACTTACTTCTACAGACTTATTTAGTCTGCTGCATTTTGTGTCCAACAGGATACTGGTATGTGTACAATAATAATTTATATCTGAATCTATTTATTCCTTGAAGCGTTGCTAATTTTGATCTTGATACTTGTAATCTAGCTCAAAATGATATAGGTATTATAAAAATAAAATAAATCAGGCTTTTTAAAAGAATAGTTTGGTAAATTCTAATTTGTATCCTAAGAATAATATTAGCTATAATAATTAATTACTAGACCTATAAATGTGTTTGTATAAACTCCTTTTCATTTTATATTATTCCTTTTATTCATAGATATTTTTTACCATAACTACATTTTGAATTCACCGTAGCTAAGGGACTAATCAAGCGGTCTATCCGGGTTCGTATGACTGCAGGTTCTGTTGAGGTCCAAAGAAAAGCTGCAGCGAAGTATGTGGGTGAGTTGCTCGATTTCTGTTTGAAAAACTGGGAGCTCATCCAGATGGTTGGCGACAAAGCAACAAAGCTCATTTGTCACTCAATATGCTGATGGGAAATGTAGGTGGCTGTACAACAAGCAAATGGCGTCTCCTCATGTCCACTGTGAATGCTATTCTTCTGTACAGAGCAGAGCTGTGCACCAAGTACCTGACCATATTTCGCCTTACCACAGAGCAGGAAAGAAAACAAGCACTGGCAGTCGCGAGAGCAGATACCCTACAAGCTTGGCAACGGAGATGAGAGGCACCAATCATTGTTATGAACTTTTGTCTCATACCCGACCTATTGATAGATCGTGGACTTTGTTCTTTATGGGGCAAGGCTACTTTAGAAAGTGTCTTAACAAGATGGTGAAAGTCAGGTCTCTTCGGTGTGCTTACTGCATGGAGGATATGATTGTTTTTATCATATGTTCTTTGGGTGTGGACCTTTATCAAGAGAAGAAATCGGTTTACCTTCATTATGTTTCATGAGATACCTTTGTTTAGGCCGCAGAACGAGGACATGGTAAACAATTTTTGATTTGGTTCACGTAGTCCTACATGAAAAATGCAAAAAGAGATGCCTGACTGACTCTGAATGAAGTAACTTAGCCCCAAAGGAAAGTCAAGACACTTGGGTACACATAAAGTTATCCGAGCTGGTTTCTGTCTTAGATCCTCGTGACCATAGGGGGCTTTGTGAATATTCCCAGCCTGTTTTCTGTAGGGCAGGTCCCACACATTATGCATATGATACAAAAGAAATGATAGAACTAGAATCTTATTCAGCTGAAGAATTTTCATGTGAGTTTTAGTATCAGGAAGTAAAGTAAGGACCTATTTCCATTATTATGACATGGAGTGATACCTTGTAATTTGTTTGTAAAAAGTTTGAACAAATGTTGCTGATTAATAAGGGATCATTGCTTATGTTGTTCGTGCTAAGGATATACAGCAAAAAGGATGTAATATATTTTAGTTCAAACAGTTTGTTGCAGATACTGTGGGTATGCTATCATTATATTTTAGTACACTTACCTGAGGAGACAAGTACACTAACTTAATACATAGGAAAATATATATTCATAATACAGATTAAAAATTGTCAGTGCTACTGGTGCCTCCTTAAGGTAGAGAGAGATACTGACTCAGTTACTATTTCTGGGCAAGTGGCAGTGATGAGAGATGTATTTACAGAGTATAACACAGTTTTTAACTGAACAACCCAAATGTAACACTAGTTTATAACACTGACTAACCTAAAAAATTAACCTACAAAACTGTATGTCTTGATAAATGATACAAAATAGCTTGTTATTACTAAAGGCCTTATACAACTAATTTCTTAAATTTAGTAAAATAAAATGCCTCTCAGAATTATGACATGTGAAAACTGAAGATTGTAACAATTAATATCATAAGACACAGTCGTTAATAGAGTTTATGTTATTGTTTACCTCTGAGTTTCACATGGCAATCTTCTTCTAAGCCTACTGTCTTCCTTGAAGTTAAAATTGAATCGAAGAGCAGTTTTACAAAATAGTATTAACATCAAACCTAACAATAAACAGCAATATCTTCATTACCAGCTGTCACCTTAATAACACCATAAAGCTTCTTACCCTATAGCCTAGCCAATAGAGCCAATTATATAATTTCATATCCTAGAAACGTAGATAGATATGAAAACCAACTTGTCAGTGTCTTCCAAAAGAGAGGTTACCCTGGCAGAATTATCAAAAACCAAATCTGTTTAGCCCAGTCCCTAAACCAAAATTAATCTCAAACCAAAAATAGTTCTCAATGCTATTTTTTGCCCTTGTCACGAACTACCACCATGGCCAATATAAACTCAATTATGTCATTCCCGTCCCTTTATACCAAAGATTTCCAAGAAAACTCTTCTACTGTTACTTTTAGATAAAACAAAAATCTTGATAAGCCCTGGTGCATCCACAGTTATCTAATCCAAACAACCCATCTCTTCCAAGGACGAATAACCCAGTTTTAATATTTACCATACAAATCTGTAAAAAATTCTGTATACATTTCCTAGCCATATGACTTGCAAACTAGATATGGTTAGGATGTATTTTAGCACCAACTTAATTAAACAACTCCAATGCCAAATTCCCTGCTCAATATATTGGCTCCCTTAATGTATTATGTATATCAGTACCCCACCTTAATGTATTTTAGTACCAATATAATTTTACAGCTCTAATCCTAACTTCTCTGCCCAATATATTGGTCTTACCAGTAAAATCCTCAGTAAACAGTCATGACGTGGACTTGGTTGGAAGCTCCAAAATCCTAAAACACTTACTTCTGCCCCTAACCTTCTCCATAACCAAAATTTTGATTATTACTACTTCAGTAGAGTAGTCAGATCCATTATACCCCATATAAATAACTTTCCAAATTAGAAAACTGGAATTAGCACATCAATTTTTTTATAAAAAAGAAAAGAATAAATTTCAAAATAGTAACAAAATAATTTTTTAACAAAGTGAACAATAGACAAGACATTTCCGTAGTAACAAATTCAATAGAAGAATTTTGTTGATTCATATTATAAATTTCTACAGTTACACATCATTAGAATCGTCTTAGGAAAACACAGAAAAGCACAAAAATTAAGGCAAAAGAACTACTTAACTTTTTTAGTCGTATACATTTTTCTAAGCAAAGAATTATGTTTTACAATGGTCCATCCCTTATAGCAAATAGGTTCATGTTTCAGCATATTCATTAACTTACCTCTCATAATATTTAGTGTCTTTGTTTTCATCAGAATCTTTTATTTTATGTCGAAAATGAACAAGTAGTTTGTGTTTTAGTATCATATGTTTAACTTGAATTGCAGTTTTTGTGTTTAATGATTTCTCTCTCTCTCTCCCTCTTTGGCACAGGTTTCTAAGTAGTGAATAGCCAAGTAGTAGATCCAAGCTTGTTTCTGAAATGTTAGAAGAGAACATTTACTGTACAGTAATAATGATGTAAAATCAACGAACTGGCCGACGAAGATCATTTCATTAACCAGAAAACAGGAGGATACTGAATACAATATGTCCAATACCACTAGGTAATTCAGGTGAGAGTAAGCAGAATTTGTTGCATTTTTGTTTAGTACATTTAACTTATTTGTTAAAATCACTGGTTTTTTTTAATTATGCTGGAAGGCTAACTATTACCGCAATTCATTCTTACTCGTAAATTTAAGTAAATGTAAAAAATCCAACGCCAACAAATAGCTTTCAAACAACAGTTGTAAGTTTATTTGAAATTTGAGGGTAAATAGTTTATTTAATTTGATGAACTAATAATAATATTGTAATATAATAACAAATAATATTGTATAATAGCACCAAAAAGCTTGTTTCAGTACCCCAGAATTTCATAATTTTTTGTTGTGAAATGTTGAAGCCTTTTGCGATTTTGGCTACTTACAGTACAGTGTTATTACCAACCGTATCTATAGAGTTCCAGGCTCATCAATTTACTTTAAATTTTCACAAATAAAACTGCAATAAACAATTCTGCTCCCTTTTTGTAAACAACTTTAAGCTTTGTTTAAGTTACGCAAGCTTTATAACTTTAGGACTATATAACTCCATAAAAATTCGCTGAATCCTTGGCGGAGCTTGATGTAATGGCTTCTTACAAATTGATTGCAAGGGTTTATGATCTTATTCTGTAATTAATTCCTTACAAACCCATACATACTCATGATACTTTTTACAAGCAGCAACTATGGCGTAAGTTTCTTTCTCAAGTTTGCTGTATCTTAGTCAAAGCTATTGAGCTGTGTCCAATTGTTTGTCCATCTTGAATCATAATAGCACTAACTGAGTGGCAGCCTGAATCAACCAATAATGTCACAAGTAACTTTGGATCATAATACCTAAATATGGGAGGATTCTTAAGCAATTGTTTTGATTCATCAAATTCTATTTGGTGCTCTTCCTTCCAACACCGTTCTTTTTTACGAGCAATTCTCTAAGATCTTTTGTAAGGTATGAAAAATTAGGAATAAACATTCTCAAGTAATTAATGAACCCCATAAAAACCTTGTAGCTCTGTTACCAATGACAAAATCTTAATATTTTGTGTAAGTTACATTCAACTTTTTCAGGATCCTGAGATAAGCCTGTTGATGTGAGAGAATCTTAAAAACTTTATTTTAGATTGACTGTACTTACATTTTCTGGATTTAGTTTAAGATGGGAATCAATCAAATTGTTTTTAAATATGTTGGCCGTAACTTCCAAATTCTCTATAGATGTTACGGCCAACTTACATAGAGAAAAATATATAATAGAAAAATACCACTGTATGTGTATGGGTGGGTCAATACGATTGTGTGTGTATGGGTGGGTGGGTCAATACCACTGGATGTGTATGTGTGGGTGGGTGGGTCAAACCCCCTGTGCGTATGTGGTTGGGTGGGTAGGTCAAAACAACTGTAGGTTATGGTTGAGTCAAAACCATTGTACGTGTGTGGGTGGGCGCCGGGCGGTCAGAACCACTAAAAAAATTTAAAGTCCGTATAAAGATAGCAACAATAAGAATTATGGAAATGAGATTATCCATATCATTTTCTTCTATATTGACAGGAAATTGTCTTACTATCGTCAGAAATGGAGAGTTGAATAGTTGTTTTCTAGGTAAACAACTAAAGCTATTGTTCATCCAAACATAACATTTTCTATGCCTTGTAGTAGGGAGCACATTCAGCGGAGAAGCAAGTCCAAAAGGCGTCCTTAGACAAGAACAGTGGCTTCATGGTGTAGCAAAAGTAAGATATTTTGAAGTACAGATACCAACACCGTTGAAAATATCAATCACACCAGCCCATATACTCAACATAAATGAGACCATTTGCTCCTTTCTAGACTTTGAGCGGAGTCTGATGCAATTACATACCATTTCCATTGTTGAATCCAGATGTATTTTTAGATCACATTCCAAAATCTGAAAATACAAGTGGTGCTGGTGGCTTAAAATCTTAGTCACAATGAAAACAAATTTGTTCATGGTTGGTATTAGACGCTTGTAGTTAACTTGGATTATGCTCTCGATCATTGTCACTTTCATCTATAAAATCATTGATTGTGTATTTATCTTTTACTCTTTTTTTCATGTTTCAGCACCATATAAGTTATTTTGTGAAGATTAAATGGAATGATCTTTCTTAAGAATAAATAAAATAAGTAGATTAAAAATGTACTGCTAAAATAACTAACTTTAAAACTTTAATAACACTGTTTATTGAAAAATATAATCACCATAACAACTGAACATCAGCTGATACAAAATAAATTAATATAAAACATGATATTTATGACAGTGCTGAACTTGAAAATGTGTTGTTTTGTCATTCATTCGAGGTATGGTTTATGTACTTGAGTTCTGGTAAGTTTTATTTATTGCCTCTTGACCTCAACTTTCTTTTGTAGTGTAAAAATAGTTTTTTCTTGATTGTCTATTGCTTTTAAATGGTTGTCAATGACTTGGCACAGTTTAAGATCTTGCTTTTTCAAGATAGCTCGTATTTCTTGTCGGAGTTTCTTCTCTTTATCAAGATAATAGTGTGATTCAGCAGTCTGTTGCAGTTAAGTTTAAATTTTGTAAATATACTTTCTTACATTTATTCCTATTTCTTATAACTTTGATTCCATTGTTTTTTGTGTAGTTTCTAGTGTAGACTTCTTTCAGGACTTTATTTTCTTCTAATGAGGCTGACCCAATTTAGGCAGCCATCTGTAGACTTTTCTCTTCATTACTAGAATCGTCTAAGCGGTTACTTTCGATGAGACTGTTTTCAAGTTCTCCAATGGACTTATTGAAAGTATCAAAACTGTCTGTCAAATTTTGTTCAGTTTTTTTGTTCAAGTGTACAAAGACAGAGGTCTTCTGCTTTAAATGCTGCTTTACCGTCCCTTAGAGCTAAGTTGAAAGCCTTATTTTTGTAATTGTCTGTTAATTGGTTTCCATATATTTTAATATTTTGAGAGTTGGAGAACAAATTTGATTTTTCAACGACAGCTGTCACCAAAAAACGTTTCTTTAACCCACCGTCAGTATCGTTTCTTCCAGTTCCGCGAGGGGTATCGTGTATAGGCGCTGCCTAACAAACGCTATATATGTAGTTTTTATGCACCAACAGCATATTTACGTTAATTGTTAACAATTGTATTCTTAGTACATTTAGTATCTATCTAGGTTTATATTTATGGAAAACAAATTTTTAATACCTTAGTTACAACTTATATAGTAAAATCTATTTGACTTATCAAATAAGGTTTTGATAGTCTGATATAAGGGAAATGATATATCACGACAAGTGACTTATACAAAATATTTATATTTAAACAAAAATTTAAAATATAATAATAGTACAAATTGTAACAGTGAAAATTATAGTAAAAAGTTAATATTAAAAATAAAATAAAAACAAAGAAATACACTCTTTACAGAAGCAAACTATTGAATTATCTGTTTTTTAATTACATTTACTCTGGATTTTCAGTTTCATGAGAGTAACATTGGCTGCACACTATTTTTGTATGTCCAGTATGCTCTTTACAAATAGAACTTCTGCATTCTGAACAGCGGACTGTTGTAAATTGGTTTTTTCGAATTGGACAGTAGGCACATCTTGGCTTCCGGCCAGGAACCTCTGAAAAATAAAAAGCCTAGTTTTATAACAGCCTTTTGGATTTTATAATGCTCCCTCCCTGAGCCCTGAATTTTCTAAAAAATCACAAACTAAAAAAAGAAATTGAAAGAAAAATTACCTGGTATTTCCTTTTTGTCGGGTGGTTCCTGCCCAAGGACATTCTTGATTGCCGTTCTGAGACTAATGGACAAGACGTCAATTGCAGCACATCTCATCAGATGGGGTTTGACGAAGTCCAGAGCAAGATTGGTTTTGAATAGACTTCTCGGATTTGAATTTCCTGTATTTGAGAAATAAATAACCTGGGCGTTCACAGTAGCAAGATCTAGGAGACCACAAAATATCGCTAAAGGCCATCTGTTGTTGACTCTTTTGACGCTGTAGTCTTTTTTCTTCCTGTCGACAACATCAACTACACCTTTTGTTAGGTTGTAAAATGTAATAACTTCAGGCTTGTTATCATCTCCAGATTCCATGTCAATGGTGTCGTCATCATGCAGAGTGGACAACATGAGAACGTTTTTATTTCTTTTTGGTACATATTACGACAGTAAACTCTGATAAGTTCTTTGACGAAACCAAACATAGTGCTTCCCACAGGCCTGTTCTTGACATTCACAAATTCTGGTGGTAACTGAGGCTTGTTTTTTTCAACGTTCCTACTATTGTAGTTCTATGGTTGGTGAAGAGATCATTAGCAAGTGAAACTGAAGTGTAGTAGTTATCCATCGTGATATTCCTACCAGTGTTATCAATAGGCTGAATAAGCCTCTTTACAACAGCGGCTGCAGAATTGTTTGTAGCATAAGGGCTCCTGTCAGGTTGTTTACCGGGATAAATTTCCATATTTACAGTAAAATATGTTCTATCATCAACTACTGCATAGATTTTGATTCCGTACTTGTCCGGTTTGTTGGATATGTACTTGCGGAACTTACACCTGCCTCTGAGACCTTCCAGCATCTCATCAATCGTTATGTATTGGCCTGGTGTATAACTTGATATACAACTATTTAAAAAGCTTTCAAATACTTTTCTAATTGGTGCTATATTGTCAATTTGTGTACGAGCATTACGGGTTCGCTTGTCATCAAAACGAATAGCTCTGTACAACTGATGAAACCTTTTTTCAGACATGACTGCCCTAAAAAATTCTGGGGCGACACCATTTGTTTCCCACATTTCTGATGTGTTTAGGTGGTTTGCTTTTTTACTCCTAGCATATATAAAACACCATAAAATGCTAACAGTTCATCCAAATTAGTTTGGGGACAGTCTTTCTCCATTTTTGTAAGAAATAGCCATTGTTGTAAGCTAAATATTTATGAAAGTTACGATTTCGTTATTTATTTTAGCAGATAAAAACATTTTCCAACAATTTACAATGTTTTGGCAATTTTTTGCATTTCCTTTTACACCTGGTAGTTTAGTGACAATATTTTGACTAATGGTTTTTCCTCTCTTACTTGTTTGTCTATGTACTTGCCATTTAGTGCAGTCATCTTTTCCAGTATAGTGAGGTCCAGGGGTCTGGGCAGTGACTGTAGCAGATGGGCGTTTCAAGCGTATTTGTTGTCTTGATAGGGCTGCTCGATTTTGTGAAGTTGTAGGTTGAGACAATGGATGTTCAGGTATCTCTACATCAATAGCTGTATCATCATCTGAAATGTTGGATTGCTCAGTATCAGTATGATGTGAGGAATGAACAGAAGGATCACTCCCGCAATCCGAAGCATATCCTTGGTTGTCAACATCAGTAATCACATCATCCGCTTCATCAATCCAGCTCAGAATCACTGACTCATTAGGCCTAGTAGCCATTATAGTCTCACTGACACTCATCACTATAAATAAAACAAGCAAACCAGAAGACACAGCAATGCACAAAATAAAATAAACCATGCGCGCCTAGCAAAAGTTGTGACACAAGCGGTATCGTGACTAGGCGCTGACTAACAATCCGGACGTCCCGCTCTTTGTCCCCCCACCCCTGAGTCACGTGGTCGTGAATCATCGCAAAAACCTGTTAGGATCGTAGCACATATACTCATTTGAGAATACCTGAAGTATAAAAGGTGCAAGTCTTAAAACAAAAAACTTTCCTATATAACGACAGTTTTTGTTAGGCGCTACCTAACAAAGATACCGATGGCGGGTTAAATTTAATTGGCTAATTTTCCCAACTTTTACTTCAGTTGTGGTGGCGGGCCAGTGATGAACGCCTTAAGCCTAACAAATACTTTGTTACTTTCAGTAAACTGATGGGGTTATGCAGTCATGGTGAGTTTCTCTGCGTTTTTCTATACTGTTTGGAATTTATACTTTAAACCTCAATTGCAATTGCACAGCCTAAATTGTATTTTACTACATTACAAGAGTTGTTTGTCCTTTGAATGTAGTTGGTGTTGGTGGGCAACTCATTGTTTACTATTATTGTATCAACATTTTGAAGACACCACTTATTATTAGTCAGAGTATTGTTTGTCTTTAACAATGTTATAAAAATGAGGAGGTTAAGTTTTTTGTGTCCTGTTTGGCTGGTTCTCGTACTTCTGAAATTAAGATTTTGTCACATAATGTAAAAATGAGCAGATGCAATTTATTATGTCCTGATTTGGCTGATTCCGGTAGTTTTTCTTTTAAATGTAGGAAATATAAATGTCACAGGTTGATCATTAAAGTGGCTATATAACTGTGTCCAGTTTTAACGAATATAATCAGAGATACGTAAGAAAGCCTCTAAGGTATGTGCTGATGTTTACCCAGTCAGCAGTGTTGTCGACAACTGTGCAATGTGTGATTCTACTATTGCTGCCTTTAAACGTCAGCAGTATATGTGGTTAAAGTTTTACTAATATATATTTCTGTAGTTCATCTGGTTTATTACTTTAAAATAAACTTAGAGTTTTATAGTATTGAGAAGTTATGTCTTTAGAGGAATTTTGTTGGTTTTCCACCAAAAATACACTTTAAATGGGAGCATTACCACAACTCAAATTCAGAGTCGGCCATCTTGATGACATCACTATGATTAAGTTAGTCTTAGTGGCTCTAAGAGAAGAAGCTCCTCACACGGTAAACATTTAAAATATTTATTGGACATTAAGTTTTCATTATTATAATGTGAAATATAAACAGATACATTGTCAAATTAGTATTGAACAGTCAAATGTATATTGAAGGAGAAACTTATCTCATAACTTAATGTTACTGGGAAAATGGGAGGTTGGGCTGTCTTTGTTGTTTATATAGAGGTCCCACTGTTTATTAATTGTGTTCTATTGTTCACTCATGGTTTAGTGAAATGATCTTTGTAAGGAGGTAAAATGATAAAATAATTAGAAAAGGAGATCTTTACTCCTAGTAAAGAAACAAGCCGATATTAAAAAAATGTGGGTTTCCTAAGTTTAGGAGTAATTGCAGCAAATACAGTATTTAAAAAGTAAGAGTAGTTTGTGTGTACGTATAAGTAGGTCTTAATATTTTTAACGAAAATAGATTAGAAGGGGTAGACTACAGTGAAGCTTCCCACAAAAACGACACTGTACAGCACCATAGCAAATATTTGATGTTTGTTTTGTGAAATATTTCCAAGTCTTATTTCTTCACTCTCATTTTTCTACTCTCACCATAGCTAGCTCTATGGTGTATAAATATGTCAACACAATCTTTAACGATCTTTTATCAGCTTCCTTTCCCTCTAATCTAATTTGACTGTTTTATAATATGTACACATATTCTGTTTTATTTATTTCAATAAGGTTTATGAATAATTTTCTTGTCTTACTTTAAAAAAGGATACAGGTTTTAGACAATATTATAATAGGCAAATATGTATTAATTGACGAGATTTATAAAAAGTAAAGATATACTATCGTAAAAAATTGTGAGAGAAAATAAAAAGAAATTTAAAACGTTTGACTTATTGTTTACAATGATATCTTTATCAGTCAGATTACAGTTTTACACTATATATATATAATCATCTAGCCGTTATGTAATAAGTTTGATATAAAACTATAACACATATCCATAATTTATCACATTCAAGGTCTTTCTGATTTCTCAAATCTGGTCATGTGTTTAGATGGACAATTTACAATTTTTTATCTAAGGATTTTACTAATTATTTTTGTATTATTATCTTAAAAAATATCAGCCTTATTATTACTTAAAATTGAATTAAGATGCCAACTGTTTCTATTTCAGCAGTCAGAAGTAAACCTTCTCACCTGATGGTATTGTTACTCAGAAATGTAACCTGTCTCACCACGTGCAATGGCAGGAACTCACGAGAAGAAAAGAGAGGTAATACAAAGGTAGTTAAACACAGAGAAGAAATAAACAGAGCATTCAATAGTGTGTTGAGTTAGTGTGGTGTTGAGCAGTTTGACATTCCAAGGCCAGCACCTTGTCAGTCCCTTTCTTTATTTCTACCGAATTCTCAATGATAAACATAGTAATTATTGTATAAAGACGTACATTAGTTGATATCTATTAATAACTGCCACTTAGGAGTTCACTACGGTCATAGGAAAACAACTTGTTTCTTTTTTCTCTTTGGTTAAAAAAGATATTAATTGAAGTATGTACTTTATGTATATTTGTTACAGTAATTCCTTTTGTGATGACCTAATTCCAAGATACATGAGTTTATTGTATAATAGTTAAATATTTAAACAGTGGATTGCACCTTGAACATTAGTAAAGAAGCTGCCGGTACTACGGTTTGAACACTTTGCAAGCTAAGTAAATGTATGATGATCTCACCTTAAAGTCATATTATTCGAAATACAGTAAAATCTCGATAGATCACTTTGTGGCCAATGTGGGTGTCGAAGTATCAAAATGTCGAACTATAAGGAATGTATGGTAAACGTGAAAGAAAAGATATTATTATGAGGAAATTGTGCAACAATTTTTTTATAAATAGTTGAAAATTCAACAAAATTTAAAATAAGCTATAGATTGATGTAACAATGTATGTCCTGTTGAATGTATGAACAGTACAGTCACAGCATATAACACCCAGTAGCGACACTCCCATTACATTGCTGTGGGACTAGTGCGAAGCTAGCCGTCCTAATAGCAGGAGCATAAACTACACCCCAATACCGTTATTTATAAATAAGTGGAATAATATCAATAAAAAAGTGCCATGACAGTTTATTTGAACAGCTGTGGATGTAAATATTTCAGAAATACACGCTTCTCTGCTCCTGTTGCTATGAGCGCTAGAGTTTTGCTTGTCCCAAATTGTTGTATCGGAGTGTTGTTGTTGTATGCACCCGTGACACCTCTGCCTTCAACCTCGGCACGTAACTTTTGACTTCAAATATTAGTAATTAAACTGTATTAAATAAAATCATATAATTTAAATTCATTTACAGTACTCACTGCACTTGATTTACTATCTATTTATAGTTTAGTAATCATAAATATCCAATTTTATTTAAAAGCCTATTTCAAATGTTTTTATTTTATATAACGGCTGATGATAACATACATACAAACATATGTATTCGATCTTCTATATATATAATTAATAAATGTTCCTTTTTGTTAACTTTGATAAAGTTAAAAACAGATCTTTGGTGTAATACTGTGGTTGTTATTATCAACAGCTGTTTAATTTTTGTATTTAATTCTTTCAATTAATTTTTTTACCATAAGCATAATATGATAACTTTGAAAGCCTGTGAGGCGGAGCCCTATGGAGATGCTGGCGTGAAAACTGCTTAGTTGTCCTATTTAAGACCTAAAGAAACAGTGTACAAAATGTTAGCTCTCTATATACATGGGAAGTTGGAGAATTAGTGACGAGTGAGTCAGCCAGGGCTTTGCCGTTTATAGTAATAGATTAGTAATTTTTAACTGTTATCCACTGATGTTTTGTTGATCTCTAATAGTATTAACCATGGACAGCATGTCACATCACCATGGCCAGTGTAGAACTATCCAAGTTCTACTGTAAATCAAACCTGTAAAAATAACTTGAAGTATTAATTAATTAAAGATATAAAAAAGGAGACTATTCTTATTTTTGGCATGTTAAAAAATAATAATAATTTACACAAAATTAGTGTCCCTAAAACACGGTTATTATGTTTTTCACAAAAACATAACCGCAAACACACCAATAAAAAACACAGCATATATCCTAAACAATAATATTTGTTCAGTTAACTCCAAGTCTAAACAGTAAAAACAACTAAATTATGTTTATTACAGAGTAATACAGTTTGGATGACACTGGCTGCTGGAGCAACGGCTGGAGCTCTAGCCAAATCCACTGTTGCACCTTTGGATAGGACAAAGATCAACTTTCAGGTTAGTTAACAATTGCCTTAATAAGATATTTTATTGATTTTAAGTTGAGCTTGTGACTAAAGAAATGTGTGGCACCAACAAACTTAACTCTATCAATGTAAAATCTCTTTAAAGAAAAGTAAAAATGTATTAATTGGCCATAATAGGGATACCGCATCCCAAAACCTTCAAATCATAATTTGCAAAACTATTGCTAGTTAAAAATGTAAGCTAATGGTGCCAGTTACCAATTGAAAACAGTTGATTGATTTCAGATATCTAATATTAGCTATACTGTGAAAGGAGCTTGGAATTTCATAGTCCACTCGGTGAAGACTGACGGGATTTGGAGTCTGTGGAGGGGGAACAGTGCAACTATGGCCAGAATAATACCGTACGCAGCAATTCAGTTTTCAGCACATGAGCAGTGGAAACAGGTTCTGGGCGTAGATAATTACAACAATCCGTAAGTAACTCTATGTCTTATTCAGAGCCAGCATGTGGTATATATAATTTCTGGATAATGGACATATAGCTCTGTCTAAGAAAGTAACCTGCTGAAAAATGAATTTTTTGAGTGATTGTAAACTACATTGACTGAGGGATTAGTTAGACTGTACAATATAGATAATTAATACGACTGTTAAGAAATACTATTTATTCAGATTTTCTCTAGTAACCTTGAAAAATACTGTAATAAAAGAGTTTTTCATAGTAAAAAATGTTTTGTTTTCTTTAGTAGATATAATGAATAGTAAGTAGTTGTATTCAATCCCAACAATAATCAGTGTTTATTCTTTTAACCCTAACCATGGCAGGAAAACATTCCTTACCGACAGGCCATTTTAAAAAAAAACTTTTCACAGTATTTTCTCCACAACTCTTTTAATTCATCTTCAATTTCTATCATCATCCACAATTTTTACACTCTCCGTGTCAACTTTCCTTTTACTTTTGATCATGTTATGCAATACCATTATTGCCAAATAGCCCTGGCTATTGGGCTGTTAATAAATAGTCCTTTCTGAGCTAAGTCAAACTCAGTTAGTAACAATGACTACACTCGTTCATCTACACGCATCACACTCATTCAAAATCCAAATTTGCCCATATCTTGACAATCTGGTGTCTTAAAAATAAATAAACAAAAAAAATAGAAGTACCTTCTAATTTCCTTTTGCGTTTTTTCCAACGTGTCCGATGTCCATTCATATCGCCTTTGTCCAGTTCCCCTTTTCTTCTCATACTATCTTGCTTGCTTTCCTTACCTCTTTGATGTGGGCTGAAACCACTTTCTAAATGCTTGATTTTCCTCCTAATTACTGCCTCCTTCACTCTCTCTGGCCATTAAAGTGTTCCCTCCATCTTCTTTTGCTTTGCAACTAATTTTCCCATACTTCAGCTGCAGCCACTACTACACCTCTAAATCTTTTCCATTCATTCCTGTATCTTTCAAGTGCCTTGGTAGGAGGACATCTCTTTCTTCAGGATATCTATAATTGGTTGGTAGTGAAGTTGGTTAAAGCCTAGCTTCATAAGCTAAAGCTTCTCAGTTTAACCCCAATCATAGTCATAACAAAATTTTAAAAGATCAGCTGATAACCACTGGCTGTTCATTTACCATTGGGCTATTAATTAATGACATTTTCTAAGGAATAGTCGGCCTTTGTTTGTAACAATGACTAAATTCGCTTATCTACTCTCATCACACTCATTCCAAATCCATTTTTACCCGTATCTTGACAATCTTAAGAATAAATAAAAAATAAATAAATCTCTGAACTCCTTGCAATCTCTTTTACAATTAGTTGTCAAGTCCTTTTTCTTCTTTCCTGTTTCTGTGCACTCCGTCTTTTATTTCTTATCCTCATCAACATCACCAACAGCCTCTGACTACTATCCAGTGCTTCAGAGGATATTTATTACTTTTACACCCCTTGCGCATTCCTATAAGTACATTTCTATCTTCTGAATACATGGTATAATCCATCAACTGCTATCTAAAACCATCCTCACTATACATGTTATTCAGTCTACCAATTCTTAATTCCTTGTTCGTATCATGTCGTTGCCATGTGATCTACCTTTCCATTACTCATAACTTTGAAAACAAATTGAAAATCCACTACTGACTTGCTAGGCATATCATAGCTCCTTTGTGTGTGGAAGACTTCCTTTGTTTCCCTATAAGGGATCCTCCACCTTTGGAAGCAGTTTCTTACTTCTAGGGCAATAGAGTGCCCTTCTTTCAGACTACCCAAGTAGTTTTTAAGATAATTTCGTATATTGGGATTAATCAGCCCCTTAACCCTTTCGCTTCCGACGTCCGTTATGTGGTATTTGCGAAGACTTCCAAGGTCCTTTTTGGTGAAAATGCATTGTTTTAAGAAATATGCTATATATTTTTTATTTATGAATGGAATTGAATGATTTTTGTTTTGTTTTTTTTTGTCATTAAATTCTCTATAAACATAATTGATAAAGTAATATTTATTAGTTAAAAAATGTTTATTTATATGTATATACATGTATAAATACTTTTTAATTTTTTTTATTTTTGTAGTTTGAACTAACCTACAGTGCACAAAAAAAATCTTAGAACATTTTCAAGATATACATTTTAAAGATAATCTTGTTGCTAACATGCTTACAAATTTGTATGGTCTTACCTTTAAAAATGTCTTGAGTTGTAGAATTTTTTTACGCTGATTCGCAATCAATTCATGGAAGATAGTGTTCTCGCTAATGGGCGATCGTTCTCGTCTACCGTTACTCATATTTACACTTCGATATAAACACTAAACAAACTATAAAGTTAATTTGTTAGCTGTTTTATAGAAGAACCGTTGTTTCCATGAGAAGGTTAAAATGAGGATTTTAAATTTTTGTTACTTATTTATTTACATTACATACACCATTTACATGAAGTAACTATCAATATGGTAGGTAAATTGTTAACAGGTCAAAGCTTAAAACTAAATTAAAACTAAGTTACACTAATTCAAACTCTCCAAAGAATATCATCAAATAGACACTATTTGATGATCAGCATCTAGGTACTCTTGTACACTATAAAAACAATGCTCAGACAGATAATTAATAGTTAAAGTTTTAAATTATACTGGTGACAGTTCAGAACAGATTTCTATTGGAAGTTTGTTGTATAAACGAATCGAAGAATAGAATGGCATTTTTTCAAAGAATAATTTCCTGTATTTGTTGAACAGGAAATTGAAAAAGGTTTGAATTACGTGTACTATATTGATAGATGTGATTATGAGAAAAAAATATGATAAATTATTTTTGACAAAAATTAGAGATTGCAAAATAAATAGACATGGAACAGGAAGAATATTTAACATTTTAAAAATAGGTCTACATGAATCTCTAGTTGATGCTTTCATAATTAGTCTAATGATTTGTTTTTGTTTTTTTAAATATTTTTGAGAATTTCCTCAGAAAAGAATGCCATAATTCAAATGGAATTGGACATAGGCAAAGTATACCTGCATCATAGTTTTAAAGTCCACAGCATTTGACAATGTCAGTAGCACATAATATGCCTTATTTAATGTGCATATCAAATAATTAATGTGATCCACTCAGGTGAAACTGCTATCAAGTTTTACTCCTAAGAACCCACAAGACTTAACATAATTTGTTGAGGTTGGTAAAAGTTAAAGTTAAAGATTGTCTTGTTTTACCAGGTGAAGTTAGGGCTATGGAGCCCTCTCTAACACTTAACCTGGGAAGTTAGTTAGGAAGTGACTTAAAAGTCTGACTTGGTAAGTCAGAGCTATCAGAGAAAGGAAACTTTTATAATTGCAATGAAAGTTAATAATTTTTGTCTTTTCTGGATTTAATTTTAAACCATTATCATCAAACCATTTAATCATATTGAGCATATTTTCATCCAGATGGGATAGTAAGATGTCTTTTTCCTTACTTGTAACAACCAGAGAGGTGTCATCAGCAAACAAGACAAGTTTTGAATCTTTAACAGCTAAGTGAAGATCGTTAATATAAATGAGAAAAAGCAGAGGTCCCAGGACCGATCCCTGGTTGCTTACATCATATTTATGAAGCTTCACTCTTTGTTTTCTATTATTTAAATAACATGTTAATAAATTAAAAGCCTTACCCTGAAAGCTGTAATAAGACAGTTTTTAAAATAATATTGAATGATTAACAATGTCAAACGCTTTTGACAGGTCGCAGAAGGCTCCAATTGCATAATGTGATTTGTCCACGGCTACTGATACACTTTCTATAAAATCAAATATTGCAGCTTTTCCCCTTTCTAAATCCATTTTAAGAAGAGTACAAAAAATTATTGCTCTCTAGGAAACATGAAATTTGGCTACAAATAACTTTTTCGAATAATTTTGAAAAGGTTGGCAAAAGAGCAATTGGTCTATAATTCTCTAGTGAAGTTTTATTGCCAGCTTTATATAATGGTTTTATTTCAGCGTACTTTAAGAGATCTGGAAAAAATCCTTGATTTAAAGCTAAGTTAATAATAAATGTTAAGGGATGTGCTCGATATACTGAACATTTTTTAAGCAAAAACCCAGCTGCATGACTTTTTTGATTTTAATGAATTAATTATTTCTTTTATTTGTCTAACAGTAACAGGCTGAAAATCTGAGAAAGATGCAGAGAACTGACAGTTTAGATAGGTGGTTCTCGGCAAGACACATTTGGATTTACTTGTAATCGATCACATGTTTGGGTAAAGAAATCATTAAAGAAAGAGGCTAAGTCTTGTGGGCTCTCTTAGCTCACTGACTCATGCACTATCAATTCAATTCCACTTGATGACTTAATTTGTCCAGACTCTCTTTTAACAACATCCCATGATGCTTTTACTGCATTACTGGATTTTTTAATGAAATCACTGTTATATCTAATTTTTGCTGCAATAATACATTTTTTTTAAACCTTCCTATAACATGATACATAGTTGAGAAACAAGGGATCCTCAGAATTCTTGGCGAGCTCATGAAGCTGCCTTTTTTTCGCACTTGAGATCTGGATTTCCTCAGTTACCCATCCTTTATTTTCTGATCGTTTCCTTTGTTTTCCTGAAGTTAAAGGAAATGCTATTTCAAAGTGAAATAGTACAGTATTAAGAAAACTCTTATAAATTTCATTTACATTAGTTTCTGAATGATCAAAGAGGCTTTTTAGTTAAAATCCATATTTTCTAGCCCCTGTGCTGCTTATAAGACTAAATTAAATAATTACCTTCGTCAATCACTTACTTACGAACTTATGAGCTGATTGACGAAGGTAATTATTTAATTTAGGCTTTTTAGGCTTGTCCAATCTTCATTTTCTAATAAGTTGATAAATTTGTATATTTTAATTTTTGAAAAAGAGCGGGTTTTACTTGTATTACGTGGGGCTGTTTGATTTGTTTTTTTGTCCTAATAACTACTATTTGAGCATCATGATCTGATAATCCTGTTTGGATTACACTGCTAGAAATGGTTTCAAAATTGGTAAAAAAATTAGCTATGCAGGATTTAGATGTGACGGTTGTTCTTGTAGCTAGATTAATATTAATAATTAGGTTGAAAGACTCTAGTGCATTACAAAATTTAGATTTTTTCCAATCATTTTTGAAAAGATTAATGTTGTAGTCACCCGCCAAAACAATCCGAGATCTCCTGTATCTCAAATGAATAAATTTCAAAAGTAATGATAATTGTTTAAGGAACTGAACAAATAAATAATTTTCATTGCGAGGTGGGCGATAAATACACACAAGTATACAATTAACAGGATGTTTCACATGTATACCACAGCACTCAAAGATATGTTCTTTTGAAAAATCACCTATTTCACTGGACATTTCGGCAGACACCCCCTGGTCAACCAGATGCATGCCCCTCCTGGAATGTGTTTAGCTGTACAAAACATTGAAATTGGCATATAACTATTTATTTTATTCAGAAGGAACTTATTTTCATTGGTTAGCCAATGTTCAGTAAAACAGATAATGTTAGGGTTTTTACTCATCTCAGAAAAAAAAGATTTTCTTCATCAAGTTTTAATGGTTGACTCAAACCCTGGATATTACTACGAAAAATGGTAAAATTAAATGGATTCGAGGAGGAACAGTTTACGCCAGAAGCACAGGGACCATCTGCCGATTCTCTAAACACACTGTGGCCGCTACTAAGATGTTGGAGCTACTAAGATGGTAGGCAGTATTTGAAAACAAGAATACATAATTTCTTGGATTGTTTAGATTTTGAGAGGGGAGACTAGTTATCATAATGAAATATAGAATATATTATATTTTGAGACTAAAATAAATTAGTTTAAAACACATTTTAGTTAGTAAGTAGTTTTAATTCATCTTGACATCACAATTTATTTTAACTGTGCTATGTAATAAATCACAATAAAGTATATTTTGATTTTTTCTAACATGAATTGTAAAAAAATAAGTAAAAAATTGTATTAGTACTGTAAATATTTTGCTTCATTGATACATGTTACGTTGGTTACAAATGTCTTGGCAAACGCTTAAAAACACTTCTAATAAGTTATTATAACATTAAGGGGTAATAGACACACTGCACTATGGTAACAATACATTTCTATTTATAGTAATGACCCCAAGAGGAGATACTTGGCAGGGGCACTTGCTGGTGTAACATCCCAGTCACTGACATATCCACTGGACTTGGCTAGGGCCAGGATGGCAGTTACCACCTCAAAGGAGTACTCTTCACTATCATCGGTGAGTAGTGTGATTGTTTCTATTTGTAGTAATCACGTTCTCAGGAGATACTTGGCAGGAGCACTGGCTGGTGTGACCTCTAAGTAACTGACACCCACTGGACTTGGCTAGGGCCAGGATGGCAGTTACCACCTCAAAGGAGCACTCTTCACTATCATCGGTAAGTGGTGTGATTGTTTTTATTTGTAGTACTGACATTCTCAGGAGATACTTGGCAGGAGCACTCGCTGGTGTGACCTCTAAGTCACTGACATACCCACTGGACTTGGCTAGGGTCAGGAATGCGGTTACCACCTCAAAGGAGTACTCTTCACTATCATCGGTGAGTGGTGTTTCTATGTGTAGTAATGACAGTCTGAAGAGATACTTGGCAGGACCCTTGTATGAAATGCAGGTGTAACCTCCCAGTTTCTGACATTCCCACTGGATTTGTTAAGGGCCAGGATGCGAGTTGCCAACTTAAAGGAGCACTCTTCACTACTGTTAGTGAGTAGTTTATAATTTATATTTATTCTTTATTTTAGTTTTTTTAATTGATATTTTGTATAAACATTTTGTTATATGATTATAGATTATATTTGGAGATTTGTTATACCTGTCGAAACATTGTGTTTGTTTTCTAAACACTCAAAGCATTGGAAATTTCCAAATATTATCTATATATCATGAACAATCCAATGCTAATAAATAACTTTCAAACTACATTTTGTTATATTTACTATATTTACAATTGTTGCTATATTTGTTTTATATACTGCGATGGTTGTGTACTCATGCATTCAGTGACTATTTTCCTATTTCGTTTTTATAATACATTACTTGTTAAAAATAACTTTTTTGAAATTTTTTTGTCTGCTTGTTTCTTCAAGAATTTAAATTCGATTATACCATATACATTCAAGGTAGGTAATAAGAATTATATGTACTTTGATAAAAGACTCTCATGTATACACATGGGAATATCTGTCTATGATGATATTGTAGTTGTTACTTACATGTGCGATAGTTAAACGACGTAATTAACAAGACTAACTACACCGTACTAGATTTGATACTGATCATGCTATGACATTCAAGATACTGATGTTGTGTGCCCTTTGTACTGCCTTTTCACTAGTAACTGATCGCTGGACAATCGTTCCACAGCAAAATGAGTATGTTCTTGGTTATGCTGAGTTCAATTTGATTTACATAATATTTGGTGCACATTTGCTTTGAATCCACAGAAAATGTGGATTCGAAAATTTCCAGGAAAATTTAAGTCAGAAGAGAATGTGGTGCCGTTTAGACTATCAATTACCAATAAGGTCCATTCCTTGATGGAGTTGTGAACTTGTTTACCTAAAATAGCAACATTGTATGTAAAGACAAAATATGGGATATTTAACAGATAAAAGAGAGGACCAGCCACCAATTCCCAATTGTATGCGGTGCTGGTTAACTAATGCCTGGTTGTCTGCCAACTAATGTATGTTTAGGTATAATTTCATCCTTTATAGAAGACTAGTCGTGCCCGCCCGCTTCGCCGGTTATAATATTGAGTTTGATTATATAATCGATATGTGCAGCAAGTTTCAGTTTACACTGTATCTAATTTATTTCCAATTTAGATCAGCTGATTTTATGTATAGTTTGCAACTGTACTCAATTATTTTTAATTTTTAAAGTGTAGTCTACCATAATTTTATTAAACTAGTTTTTATTAAATTAGCTGTTAATAAAATAAATCAATCAATTAATATAGCTTCATAAGAATACCATGGACATTTTGGAGGCCAGTGGGATGGAGTCCTGTGGTCGGAGAAGTAAATGCTTTCTTAGTGATCCTCTAGGGGCCAAGATAAACCTATGTACAACATTTCATGCCAATTGTACGTATAGTTTTGGAGAAATATGAGTGTTAAATGTCTTTAATATATAATAAAAGCCATTTACTGCGGTAATTGAACATGGAATAATTGTATGTATACATGTGTTAATTGCCTCTTTTAATGTTTTCCTCTTTCCGTAGGAGGCAACAAAAAATATTGAACGTAATGAACATCGAGCACAACAGTTTCGTTTTACAGTAAGACATTGTAAGCCTACTTTGAGAGGGAACAAAGTAGGTCAATTATGGCTGTATGCAAATTAATATTGTAATCTTGCTATTCAAATAGACTTCTCTTATAGTTTATAAACTTAGATTGTCAAAACAAATCTGAAAGTCTACTTTTAGAGGCCGTAAAGTACTGCAATTGACTCTAAATCTTTAGTAATAGTATTTTTAAAAGTGTACAACTTCTTAGAAAAGAATATTGGCTCATATCCCTTTCAAATATTTAAAAATAAATTCTACTCCTGGCTATTGGAGAACCCATTTTATAGTTTAAATGAATTTTTGAGCAAGAAAACGATAAAGTTTTAATTTAATTGCTTATTACCTATAAACTATCTATTTATTGTAATTTTATGAACTAACTTTTAATCCTTTTAAAATTACTGTTAGCTGTAAGAATTTAACTTGGCTGTAATATTGAGCTGCAATTATGACTTTGTCAATAATGTTATACATTTATACGGCAAATAAAGAGTATTATTATTATTATCAATTCGGGGTTTTTGCCATGCTTAGCCATGTCCTGTGAACTGGCTATGCATTTGGTCAAATTAAATTGTACATTTTCCGATTGAAATCAGTTTGTTCTCTTAGATAAAAAAGTTTCAAAGTCTAGAGAAATTTGTAAGCCTACTTTTGGATGGCACAAAGTACTATGTTTGACTCTGAATTAATAAAATATTGTGTTTCTCGCCATGTTTAGCCATATCCTATGATGTGGCTATGCATACTTTAAAACTAAATTATTAATTTTCTGATTGAAAACAATTTTTTCTCCTAGACAACAAAGTTTCAAAGTCTAAAAAAATCTTTAAGTCTACTTTAGGGGGCACAAAGTACGGTAATTGAATCTTAATCAGTGAAATATCGTGTTTCTAGCCATGCGCTATGACCTGGCTATACACGTGTTCAGATTAAATTGTTTATTTTCCCATTGAATACAGTATGCTCTCCTAGATAACAAAGTTTCACAGTCTAGAAAAATCTGTAAGTCTACTCTTAGAGGCCGTAAATTAACCAATTTGATTTACATGCACAAATTGAAAATCTAGCTCTACCTAAGGATGAAGGAGGTGACATAGAGCAAAAATTCATAGGGCTAAAGTTGTTGATCGTCTCAAATCAGGCATAGAAAATGGTGTTAGTTTTGCTGTAGAACCGTTCATTTATCTGCTACAGTCTAATTAGAGAAACACTGTTTTTGGCTTTTAAAATTTTGAAAAATCTTCAATTTATTATGAATTTTTCAAAATCACTTCTTATTGCACATCTACAACATAAGACCTTTAACTCTGCAACATTTCAGCCTAGTAGGCTTAGTACTTTTTTAGTTACAGCGATGAGTGAGTGAGTGGAATTTGCCTTCTATAGGTATGTATTGTCTATCGATGCATTCTTTACAATGGTCTTTTGTCGGCTTATTTACTATTTTTACAAACTTTTTAATTGGTGGGGATTTTAAAGGAAAGTCTAACATAATGTTTACATCCATCATCTAGGTATGTGGGAATGACTGTTGGGCAAAGTACTTTTGTGTTTTATAACTTGCTAACCTGTGTTTTTAATATTTTCCTTGACTTAAACAAAATTATATTCTTTGATCTGTTATGTTTTGCAATTTTCTCTCTTATAATATAGTTATTGTTAACTATCTTAACATAGTAATTGTTCTTGAATTATTAAATTTTTTATTTTTAGGTTTTCAAACACATCATTCAAAAGGAGGGACCAAGAGCCTGTTTCCGTGGGTATATTCCAACAGTTCTAGGCGTCATCCCCTATGCTGGAACCAGTTTCTTTACCTATGGCACATTGAAACGATGGTACAAAGGTGATATTTTTAGTGTTGTCAATAATTTTAACTAGTCAATAATTCTTCAACAACAATATAGAAAATAGTTTATCACACAATAATTTGTGTAATATAGTGAACATTCTTTTATTTAAAAACAAAAATATATTTTGATCTTTTTTTAAAAACATAAAATGGAATGACTGCCCTTTGGACCTGTTTGTAATGTTGTGCTAATATAGTTTCAGGGTAGCTAGCAGTTTCCAAAAGTTACATAGTTTTATACAGCTTATGTGCGCTTATTACCACTTGTAGTCATAATACGGTAACAATGTGTCAACGAAAAACTTTGTTTCCAGAGTGAAAGGTCTACTTTAACCCTCCAGGTGATTTGATGCGTTGATATTTTTTTTGGTTGCTTGAATGATAAAATATGATGCTTTGTCCTATTTTGCATCATTTTTGCTTAGTAGACTTAAATCATTTGCATCAAGTCTGGTGGAAGGGATGGGACAGAACTGAAGGAAGAAAACAGCAGAAAGGTGACTCACCTCCACAGAACTGGGAGAGGGCATCTCCAAACAGGGAAAAGGTGAGAGGCGGCCAATTCCAAGAAATCATCCGTCCCACAAAAACAGAGAATAAACAAACCGACTATAATAAAGCCTCCCAAGAGTTGACTGGAGGTTGTGTCCGGAATCCGGTAAGTCAGTGGTATTAACCCATCTACCCATACAAGCAGAGTGGTATGGAACCTCCGCCCACCTGTACATGTACAGTGGTAGTGACTAATTTCACTGAACAGGAAACCGGCTTCACGTAACCCAAATGAGTTGACAGTCTTCTTGTTTATATAGTCAGTGAAATTAGTTAGTTTGAAACAATAACTTTAAAATAATAAAAAATTATTGAGAATTACTGATTTCAGATAACGGTTATCCTGAAAGTGCCCTTTTCAATTTGGTATCAGGCGCAGTTGCTGGAATGGTGGCTCAGACAACATCGTACCCTTTGGATATTGTACGGCGAAGAATGCAGACAGCTACTGTTACTGGCACAGATGAGAAGTACAAGAAGATTGTACGTACATTTGTCCTGATATACAGGTGAGACCAAAATTAGAAGCTGCCAAAAGAAATGTTAGTACTAAATTAAAAACCTAGAATCTCGGTAGAATAGAATATTATTTTATTCATAGAATTAGTCTATGAATAAAATAATATTAATAATAAATAATAAAATAATAATAAAAAAAAGAAAGAGTCGGTAGTGTAGTTGGTTCAATCCCAGCTTCATGTACTAAAGGTTCTCAGTTCGATCCCAATCAGAGTCAATACATATTGAGAAGGATCAGCTGATAATCACCGGCTGTTCATTTGTCATTGGGCTATTAATTAATGACACTTTCTAAGGAATAGTCGGCCTTGGTTAGTAACAATGACTACATTCGCTCATCTACACTCATTCGAAATCCATATTCGCCCATATCTTGACGATCGGCATCTTATGAATAAAAAAAAAATAAATAATTAGTAAAAGAAATCGGTGAAATCTTAAGACTAATAAAAAGAGTTAAGTAAATAAAATAAATAAATAAAATAAAATAAGGGAAAAGAAATATAATAATCATTTTTTCAGTAACCAAGTCAAAACATACTAAATTGCCTCATCCATTCCTAACGTATCTGAAACTTGGCCATTGAAATCTCAGTATCAGTTGAATAAATTAATTAGTTTCCCAGTTATGCATTTAGGAACCCTCTCACATTATTAAAGGACGTAAAAATAAAAACACTTTTTAAATTTTGCCATAATTGTTTGGGCATTATAAGGTGTTTATAATCAATCACATGGTAAACTCTATATTAGGTGAACACTGACATCTGAAGGAATGTAAACAACTATCCTGTTTGCCAGATCGATAATTGTCCTTGCCTCTTGCATAATGTTTTCTTACATGTTTTCATTGTCTCATGTAAGAAAACATTTGCTACTGCAGTAATTGGCTGTATGTTAGGCAGGGACAATAGTTGTAGTATTTTGAACACAGTTTGGCATGACTTTCTTGATATTAATTTAGAAACTATACTTACTGTCTTTAGTCTGAGTAACCATAAAAAATTGGACTATGAACTTGGGGTAGGTGAGAATAGATTAGACCTTAATATGCGGACATCATTATTTGAGGTTAGGGGCACAATTTAGAAAGCTTTCTCAGGACGAATATTTGAAGATAACCTGAAGCAAATGCTGCTAATACGATTACTCCAATTTAAATATTAATTGAGAAAAATTCTAAAAGATTTAGTAAACTGAATTTCCTTGACCTCTATCTCTTCTATCACAATTCTTAATGCCTAGGAGGGGTGATCATAAACATAAATAAGTTAATGAAATTTGATTTTGAATTTTTTTTAGATTAATGCTTATAAAATGTTGGATGTAACTACTTAGGTTTATAAATGTTTCAATTTTCAAAGGTGATCCAGACTTTTACTCTTTGCTACAGAAAGACATTGTATTTGCAGTAGACAAGCGTATTTGCTACTATCTAATGGTGATTGGTTTCAAATAAGCGCTCGGATGATTGTTTGGCGTACTATTAGCTCAGCTATTAGTCACTCTTCTGGACAAATACAGAGAGAGGGTGGCATGCAGAGAGGGGGACCGTCACCCTAACATAAATTAATTTCACTGAACAGGAAAACCAGCTTCACGGGACCCATACGAGTGGACAGTCTTCAAATTTCTTTACTCAATGCTTCTCTATTAAAGCAGAGCGACATATCATCAGCAGTCTGAACAAGTTTCCTTTTAAATAGTTATGGTTACTATTAATGTATGTAGGTCAAGAAAAGTAAAGGACTTAATATCGATCCCTTTGGGACACCAAATTTCATGTACGATAATTTATTAGACAGTTTACTTAACTCTTTTGCTTTAAAATGGGTAGTTGTATTATCAGTATATTGAATTAATTCTCAATTCTGTACAGTACAACAATAACGAAAATAAATTTTATTTATTTTATTTTTTTTTTATTTTTGATGTTTTGACTACCTAAAATTTAACCCCACATACCAAATAAAATTATTTCATATCTTACAACAACAACTTTGTATGTTTCAAAACTGTTTAGGTTTTCATATAATACATTATTTACTTATTGATATAATATTGCAAATACTGTTCAATATTCTCTTGGCTGTAATATGTTAAGTATAATTTAAAGATAACATTTTACATCCAATTATGTTAATTTTTCTGTATAGTTGCTCCTCAACTTTAGCTAAAAATTTTATTGTATTTTATTTTTCAGAGAAGAAGGCATTATTGGTGGTCTTTTTAAAGGTCTAAGTATGAACTTTATCAAAGGTCCAATAGCAGTAGGCATCAGCTTTGCGACATACGACTTCACTTTGCAAAGAATTAGTGGATTATTGTGACACAAAATTTGTCAAGAAGTTAACATCATGCTCATACTAACAAACCTTATTGTAATATGTTGGAAAAAAATGTCTGAAATTTTATTAGCTACAAAAAAATTCATACTTTTAGGTCTTCAAGCCTACTAGTTATTGTAAGACTATTAAAATGTTATTAGACTTATTTTAAAGTTGCTTACCAATATGCAGTGTAAGAAATATGTGTTCTTAATTATTTTAGACAATTTATCAGCAATTATTATCATATTAATGGTTAGGTATAGTAATTATTACAAATTTTATTCCACACAACCGAATTCGATAGAAAGTATTATTCATACAATATTGCTTGTTCATTTTTTATGTTTCTGTATTTTGTCGTGTGATGTAATCTTTGTGAGAAAAATGATTTTAAAATGACCGTAACAATAGTAATTCATGGCTATTGTTACAGCAAGAGTACAGAACTTTTGTACAATCAGACAATAGGGTTTTTGTTTTTCAGAGTAAATATAAACCATATGGTTATTGGATGTTTGTAACAACATAGTTACCATCCGACAGGGTCCTGTACAATAAGGTAATCGCACTCTCTAGGTACCGACTGTGATTTTTATTTACACACACCAACCAATTAAATTAAATTAACCAATTAAATTCGAGATAGTTACGAATAAAAATTACTTGAAATTAAACCACTCTTATTAACATTTATGAATATTACTGAACACCCAACTGTTTATATCCGCCATTGTTTCTGAACTGTCACTGTTTAGTACTTACCACTTTACTGTCACTTCCTCCCCTGAAGTCAGCCGAAGGGTGACTTTTTTATAAGGTGCCATTGTAATTTTTAAGGTTTAAGTAAATGTGGTCTGGACGGGTCTCGACCATGCTGGAACTTTCAAGCTCAGTCTAGAGAGGCAATTAACCACCATTCCAGAAAAATCTCATACCATCAAGGCGCTACTAGAATGGCCACACTACCGGATGTACTTGCTGCATCCAACCGTGGAGATTTCTCTAATTGGCATGGTCTGCAGCAATATGTTGACTAAGTATAATAACAGAATAGAGAAAACCATATTTTTCAGAAAATGTTAGTGAAAAATATGGTTTGTCCTTTTAAATGACTTAATCTTTTATTAGTTTGTAATTTTTCAGTTAATGTTTCAAATTAAGTTAAATAAATTCAAAGTTTACAAATATAAAATTCATGAGATTTACATATATTCGTATATTGTTTGTTATGTTTAAGAGATTGGTATACGTTTGAAAGGCCATCCAGTAAACTATGCCCTGAGCTTTTCATCACTATTTAGCGACTGAAGCTATCCAAGATTAGGGTTTTTAACTAAACGTTTTCTGCAGTAATGTATAAATAACACACGTGCAATACATAAATTATTCACAGTTTGTTGCTTGATGCATTGATTGTTGTTGTTGTTTGTAGGACTTAAGCTAAAAATTAAGTTTGTAAACAATCATTTGAAGTAGACCAATTATTATAACAAGAATGCTGTTTGTGAACGAGCCACCTATTGAAAATATGAAACTGATAATTCAAGATAAAAAATATGTGAAGTGTTGAAATGAAATACTTGTTTCATTTGTTTTGAGTAAGGTTTCGTCAGTTTAATAATGTAACATTTTATACTTAAAATAGTTCTCAATATTTTCTATAATGACTAAACTTGCTTTTTACTAAAACTTCTAAAATAGTGGAATGATTTAGATTGTAGTTATTAAAGGTGGACAACCAAGTATATTTTGGCTCCTCAAGAGAAAAATGCTAAGTATTATATCAGTGGCTAGAAAATAACTTTATGTATTTATAGTTTAGGTACTATATTAGTATTTTATTTACTAAAATATCATGGATTTTTTGTTTTAAAAGAGCAGTTGTACTGTAACTTGTACATTAATTAATTAACATAACATTGATGTGCAATGATGTGAAAATATTTTATAAATCGATGAATATGTAACAAATAGTTTCTTAAGAGCCAAATTAAGCCAATTATCTGTTGATTATTTGAGTAATAACTTAGTAACTATAAAAAAGCCTTAGTAATGAATATATGAAGCCTTTTAAAATAACACCAACAAATAAAGTTAAACATTGTTCTCATTTCAAAAGTCTTTAACTTTTTGTAAGTACTGTAATCATATTTCTGTAATGTATTTTGAATTTTTACGTGACAAAGCTTATATAATGAAGAGATTAAACAATGAAATTGAATATATGATATGTTGTAATTAAAATGTATACAATATTTAATTGGAAACTAAACCATAGCTTTGTGTGCTGGATATAATGTTAAAATAGTAAACCACATAAAACTAACTAGTTTCAACATTTTTTTAAAAGTTCAGTTGAAATGTATAAATTATATCCTCAAAATCTTGATATCTCAAGTTGTAAAATTAAGTTTATTGCATATATTAACAAATTTGTGTGCAGAAACATTTTTTGAATATGCTCAGAGAAAAAGATACAGATGTTGCTTTCTTATGGCCGCAGCAAAAGTCTCGATGGCAGTTATAAGTAGAATACAGCTAATGTACATCTTATACATCTGTAGTACTAATTAATATGTTTATCCTTGAGGATTTGGGGTAATAAAGGAGGTGCTGATCCTGTCATCGTATGGCAAACTGGATAAATAACTACTCAGCACATTAACTCGACACACATTCAGCGCACTATCGTATGCAATCTCAATTTTATTCTTCTCTGTATTTTATTCTACTCTTAAGTAAAAACAAGAGTAGCGTTTGTGGTGTACTTATCTAGTCAGATTATTTCACATAAAGAATATACCACCTGTAAAATAACGGTAACTAAGTTGCTGTTTAGTTAGTGACACTTTTTAATGATCTAACAGTATTTGGTTGTGGACTATGCTTGAAAATAAGTTATGTAGGAATATTTCACACCTTGCTAGTGCCTTCATATTTTATTTGGTCCAGGGGCTCAATAAAAGTGATTAATGTCATTTCATGTGTGCTGAAAATTTTATTTGCTTCAAGTTGTGTGTTAATCACTAAAAAGAATTTAAAAACCATTGATTTTGAGTAAAGATTTTCATTTTGTGTCATTTATAAATTAGAAAACTTATAATATAGTGAGATTTATCATCAAATTTTAAGATCTATGCATATAACTGAGAGATTCAATAGTATTTAGTGATTGGCAAATTGGTTGGTAGTGTAGTTGGTTGAAGACCAGCTCCTTAAAGATTCGCAGTTTGCTCCCAATCAGAGTCATAACAAATGTTGAAAGGGATCAGCTGAAAACCACCAGTTGTTCACTGGACTATTAATTAATGACACTTTCTAAGGAACGGTTAGCCTTAGTTTATAACATTAATTAAATTTGATTATCTACACTCATTCAAAATCCATATTGCCCCATATCTTGGCGATCAACGTCTTAAGAATAATAAATAATAAAAAAGAGAAGAGTAAGTCAGTTTCATGAGAAATGTTTATTCAGTTCAGGTGAAGTTAAAGGAAAACTGAATATTTACCAGTGGACAACTTTCTGTACATTTCACATTTACCACATTTCATCATTTTTTTTGTAATAAACTGTCTCTATCTAGTTTGTGTGCCTAAAAAGTCTTTAAAAACTCAAAATAAATATTTGTTTATTAATAAGATGCCATCATCAATATATACGAAAATTTAGTGACAAATGGATGTAGTCATTGTTTTTAACTTGGGTCGACGGTTCCTTAGAAAGGGACATTTATTAATAGCCCAATAGCTATTGATAAACTAAGGGACCTACAGCATAGTGTGGTATTCAAACCGTGAGTATTGGTCTAAGTTTCGGCAACCAGACAAAGCCTGATCGTCAATTCTATACCATGCACAGCACTCAAATTCTGGCAACCACCCTACATTGACACCCCACACCTTTCTAGTAATGTCTATGTTGATAGCAACCAGTCATCGAATGCTGTGAAGGTATTTACACTCACTCATAAATTTATGAAACAAACTCTTACTGACAAACTCTGTATTTAGCCCCAAACGCTTTTGCCTTAAAGAACGTTTTTCGGACATAAGAATAACACGGGGAGAGTTTTAAGTGATTGAAAGGTAACAGCTGTTAAAAAGTAAATAATGATAACCATACAAGTTTGACAGCCGTAGGAATATAAACAATGGGGTTTGTAATATTTAGGAGGTTAGATCTTTCTCAATGTTAGACCAGGGAAGGTTGTAAGAGTGGTGGGTTACAGTACTACACCACAGTGCTGCTTCAGTGGCTCCCAATCTATTAATTACTGTACACTTTTATATAACTCTTAACGCCCACTATTGAATCATGTTACGTTTTCCATTTGGTTTCATCTCAAATTAAAGTTTTTTAGGCATCATACAGATAATTAAAAACACAGATAAAAGATAATCTCATTCAGCAGACATGAAATGTAATTGTAATAATTGCTGTGTCGAGATGCTGTCCAAACCAGTATATACAGAGTTGTACACCAGCTCTACTATAACATTATTAGGCAGGGAACCTTTATTTTTGGAAATCTACTGAGAAACTTGACAATATATTATTTGAATGGCGCTTTTCAAATTGTTAGTAATTTTTTAAGTTGTTATTTTGGTAGACTTTCTTATGATTGCTAAGTTGAATTAACTAGATAGAAACAATTATTTATATTTAAGAATACATTAATTTCCGTAGATTATTATATTAATAGATAGATTAGTCAATAGTCCAGTTAATTATAAGTGAGAAAGAATTTTACAATAGGAATCAGGTTCCTCTGAACACTGAAAAAAATAAATATTTTATAAATGTTGTGGTGCCATTAGTGCTTTATATATTTTAGTAAGTTAATACAAATAAATGTCGCCTTAAATACTTTAATTTTAGACCATTTTGTTTAGATATTACGTTTGATTTTATCATAGTTTATTTTGTGTTATTTTATATTTGAATTTTTATTTGCTGTTTCATGAATAATGTTAATATATATGATTAAGCATATATTTTAATAGCACATTTTTAACACTGTTAGTATTATAAAATATGTATACTTGTTGAAGTTTGATTTTATTTTTAGTATTAACCCTATAAATGCTGCCATTTCATTTATCTTTATACCCAAGTACTAAGCCTTTTTTTTTCATTTATTGTAATGCTAATGTAAATATTTCAATACAATTTTTTCAATACTTTACAGTATTTAAAATTAAAGTTTAATATTTAAAACAACATAGTGAATCAGAATATTTATCCACTTGTAAACTTGTTTGTTATTATTTAAAAAAAATACAATAATTGTAAATTTTACTTGTAAACCCCGTTATTTTGTGACTTTTTTGTGACATAATTATAAAAATCAATTGTTGTTGTATTTAGTGTTGTATTCAGTATTGCCAAGAAAGGTTTGAACAAATTTGCAACAAATTGGACGTGTTGGGTAAATAACTGATTACTTTCACTAACAAATTCTTGGTCTTTGGGGATCGACCGTGTCGCGCGGCCGAACCCCGAAGACCAAGAATTTGTTAGTGATAGTGACGACCGTGGAAGCCTATCCATGAAAAACTGATTACTTATTTAAAGCATACATTAAAATAAGATAAAATGACATCTTTATCAAGAGTCAAGATGTATTCATCTGTTCAATTTTAAATTTAAAAGTATGGTATTTTTTTGCAAAATTGTGGCTGCAATCAAAGTTGCTGCTTCCAATCCCAGTATTGTGTTCAATATTATATTTTCTGTTCCTCTAATATTTATAGAGTGTAGGGTGAGGCACCACGTTTCCCGCACAATGTTATTTATAGTAACCTTCTCACCAGTAATCAGAGTCAGTGACTCAGTAGAATAGTGAAGTTTAACTACAACTTAAATTTGTTTTTCAGCCATTATTAAAACAGTAAAACAACACGTATGTACATAGAATATGAACAGATTACAGTAAACCAAAAAGAATAAAAAACAAAGAAATAGAACTATTAAAGACGCAAAATCTTAAGAAGAAGAACGGCTTGTTATTGAACGGTCAGATTCTGATGAATCTACAAAAAAGATTGCTTCAGAGTTAGGAGTGAGAACATGTATTTGTTAGTACTATAGTAAAGCCATAGACTGCATTTAATTTAGCATTAGGTTATTTAATTTGTTTAAGAATCGTTATAATAACTTAGTTTTCACTATAAAACAAGTTAATTACAAAAGTGCAGACAGCATTTAATACATAACTTAAGTATCATTGATAATTAAAAGGTCATTTTCATTAGGCAACTTAACCTTGATCTCCAGCAAATATGGAATTAATGCTCTCCGGATTGGTTTGCCACCACATTGATAGTCACGGATTATAAAACATATGTATATATAATATATTTATGTTTCATTTTATATGTATAAAATATATATATTATATTACTTTGAAGAGAAATTAAATATATGCATTTAGATTGATTAATTTTGATTATATGTAAATAGATTTGTTTTGTTTTTGCCTATACTTATTATTCAAGTGTATACGTATGGACAGAAGGGAGGGTCTATACCACTGTACGTGTATGGTTGAGTGGGTAATTCCATTTGCTAACCACCATTTTTCAATGTAATTTTGGTAAAATACTGTGATATGACAATAAAAAATTAAATGTATTTGGTGCCTAATGAAAGTATTATAGTAATTTTATAAATATTTTGAGTCTTAGAGAGTAACTTTTGGAAATAAATGAGTCCCAGCAAACAATTAATACATCATATGATAAGGAAAGTGAAAAGGGACCTCTTGTCTGGCGAGTAAAAGTTCAGTGGTTAGGGTCGAAAGTATCCATATTGTTTTAATTCAACTCTCCAAGTTTATATAGAATATAAGTCGATTTCAATTAGGAAGGAGTAAAAAAAAAGTATTTAAGCAACCAATTCATGACTGAGAAAAGGGATCTCTTGTATTTAAGGGGAATGAGCATTGGGCAGACAAGGCATTAACCAGGTGATGTTAAATTGTTCAGAAATTAATTACCATTAGTTTACAAAATAGCAAAAACTACTTATTTGAAATTCCAAGCAAGAGTCTCCTTTTTGCTTTCCACATCACATATGTTTTTGTATTTATATACTTAAAGTATTATTAGCTATCATAAACTTTTCAAATAGTGCTATAAATTTGAAAAGTTAATTAGTGCCTTTCCATTTTCACAATTTGTATTCGTCATAGTCCATTTGTTGTATATCTATACTTTGGTGACTTATTCATTTTATCCTTCCAATTATTCACAAAAGAGGTTATCATTCTCAACTTTAAATTAATGCTTGCATGTTAAAGCAGGATTTTAATTTCAACTTTGGATTACAGTTGAGCATACTCCTGAGAGAGTCGTAAGTCCTTAAATATGAAGTGCGGATAAAGTACTCTAACTAACCATTCAACATTTATAGAAATATTTGGCTGTCCAGTACCTTGGAGGCTGAGTGGATAAGGCTTCGGACTGAAGAGGGCAAGGTCCAAGGTTCAAATCCCCAACTGAGCTAAGAGTCACTTTAACTCATGCTTCGGCGAATTATATGGACAAAATTCTTCCAGTCATAGAAAAGGATTTGGCATAATAATCTTCGAATAACTATTATATTTCTGTTCAAATAATTGAAAAAATATCAAACAGAAACCAAAATGGCTAGCTCATATTGCTATATATATATATATATATATATATATATATATATATATATATATATATATATATATATATATATATTTTAGGATGTAATAAAATTAAACTGAGTACCCTTATATTTATTTTTATTAAAAACTCATTACACAACATGTTTCGACTTTCTGGTCATTTTCTAGTGTCACGAAATGACTAGAAAATGGCAGTGGAAAAAATGCCAGTAGACCGCTCAAAGTGAAACGCCGGTTTTCTTGAATTTTTTCGTCAACTTTCGCTGTCAACTCGTCAGTAACGAGTGACGGCCTTCCACTTCGTTCCTCGTCGTGCACACTAGTTGTGCCTTCATTAAATTGAATGCACCATTTTCTCACCGATGACTCGTTCATCGCATTGTCACCGTACACTGCCTTAATTTGCCTATAAATTTCTATGGGTCGAACATGCTGCGCATTCAGAAACTGAATCACACTACGGACTTCACACTTGGTGGGATTTTCAATTGGTGCCGCCATTTTGAACTTCCACAATAGACGCAAACGTGACCTCACAGCACTGCTACACAGCTCAAACTGAAGCGAAAGGTTTGGACTAAAGAATAAGCCCACTACCGCGGTGGTGGGGGAACTGCGCCGTCCGTGATGCGTAATCATTCTTTACTTTCTGGACGACCTTCGTACTTACTGCCAGTAGTGGATTACCATTTTGATGTACTACTCAGTATAATTAATCGATATATATATATATATATATATATATATATATATATATATATATATATAAGGTTAATTACGTATTCGTCTGTTGCCAAAAACCTACAATTAATTATAAACGTTTTACATTTTATCTTGTCTACATTAGGTTGAAATGTATAAATTGTCTGTTTTCAAAATACAATGTGAATTCTTAGATGAAAATGTTGGGAGACCTTAACTTTATAATAAAGTTGCTCAATGGCACTTAGAATGAACAGAACAATTCCAGAAAATCCTGGATTTTAATGGTTAAGAATTAAAATTTCCTGTAGTAGACTATCTCTGGAATGGTAAATGTTCCTAACAGTAAGAGTGGAGTTGAAATTCTCACAAGTAAAAGTCAAACCCAACTGTACTGTCAGCCTTAAAACCTGAGCATTTCATTTAGATATGTTTCAGCCTCATTTCTTTCAATTATATCAAACTAATTTGCACACCATTCAAGAACATATAAGTGAATGTCAGGTGTACAAATCTTAATCAAAACTGGCTTGCTGTGTCATATTATTTTATACTATTTGTACAATATACTCTATTTATGCATATTGTGCTAAGCTGAAACACTTGAGAATTATTTCCTTTAGTTATTTTTAATTTGAATAAAATATTCATAATTATATATAAAATAACAGTTGTAAGCTTATTTGTTTATATTATTTGTACGTATGCACTTGTATAGCTATCAAATTCTTTCATACTAGAATTAAATCTAGTTTAAAACTATTAAATATGTAACTGTTAATAAAATTATTGTTGAGTTTTAAAAAGCTTGATTTTTTTGTGGCCTAAATGAAATTGTATAGTGATCTGATTTCTGATCTCAAGAAAATCAATCAAAGTTTACGTTATTTTAAGTTTTTACGTATCATTACGTAATTTAATCTGTTCTAAATGGTTTCATAAGACAATTTTCCCCGTCCCTTTTGGGGTTTTCATTTATTTTAAACATATGAAAGCCCATTCATCCAGTTCTTTTCATGGTAACAAGAACCGCAGATTAAAATTGTTCTGTTTATGTTCGGCAACAGTTGATAAAGGAGGTGCTAAATGGTAAGCATGAGGGATGCTGATTTAGAAAGAAGTATCTTCTTTATTGTTTTTATTGTTATTTATCTTTATTGTTTTTTAAGTGTGATGAGGTTCTTTTTTGTAGTCAACTAGTCAAATGAAGATTAAATTACCTTGGGACCAAGACTAAGGTCACTGACCTATCAGTCATAAGGATTTCGTCATTATATTTTACTAATTGTGGCTGCGATTCAGCGACATTCATGCCTAATAAGTGGAGAAAAACAAGGGCCTGATATTTGTTGGAAGAAAGCTAAGGTACAGTTCAATAAGATGATGCAGATATAGCGGTGTGGAAGGACAACATTGAAGGGAAGCTTGAAATGCAGTTTCCTGAAATGTCAATGCAATTTACGACTGAATTGGAATCAGACTTTTTAAATTAAAAACAAAAACTTAATATAACTTGCATACAAATTTAAGCCAAAGCAGACAGTACATAAGTTAAAGAAATTTGATCCTTATGTGTGTAGGTGTAAATTTCAGACAAAATATTCAGTTTCCTCTCAGTAAAATAGTATTTTGAAAGACTTTACACACACCATAAGGCATCAACAGGCTTGATAGCAAAGTTCAAAATGCTTATCAATCCTGCTTTTCCGATAATGTATTTCGATAACAAAAATGATGACAGCAAAAAAAATAGAGATTACCTCCACAACATGCTATTGGAATTTACCTATCAATGGCACTAATACAATTGTGCGTCTTTTCCAATCTCAAATTCAGGCAAGCATAATAAATTTGCGCATGCTAATAAATTTGTTAATAGGTGTTTAAGCATTAATGATAAGCACTACTCACTAGGTAAATTTCATATTTTGGTGATTGTAATAGTGTTATTTATCACATTTGGTGATAGGTTAGATATTAGAATAAAAACAAAATAGCTCAGTATCACAATATAACACAACACTCTTGCATTACAGCACAGAATTTAACACTGGACTCATAATACAACAATATTTTTGTAATATGATGTATACACATTCAATTGTACATACATTTGAATCTGGATGGTTAACTTTTACCATTAAATTATAAGATAATTTTACCAATTAATTTGACGGATTGATGTTTCATTTGCCTGCTATTGACTAACAAATATCTGGTAAGACCATATGATACAATTAAAACATGACCAATTCATGACATAAAACATTGAATTTTTACACACATGCATACATTATCTTCTCACTGTCTAGATCAACTTTGACTGTTTTTTACCATGTCCCCTAGAACACTAGCTTGGAAGCACACCACGAGTAAAAATCAAACCAGAACACAACAGAATTTTATCATACAACCATAGGAAAATTCACTCAACTGTTCCAACAAACCCCGTCACCAACACCAGTTTTGGTCACTGGGGGTGGCTGCTCCAGTCCACCTAGAGATTATACTATACCCTGAGTGATTTGCATTAATAGTTGTAAACTTTACACTCCAAGTTTTATGTTATTTTTCTTCTGTTTATTATTGTTGATGTAAAGAAGTGTGCAAAGATTCAAATCAGGTGGTCAAACTGTTCTTGAGTTGTTAGTTTAAAAAAAAAACCAAACACTCAAAAAGACAGACACGAAACAGAGCGATATTCGAAATAAAATAATCCTTTGTATTTTTAAAATTTAGATTTAAAATCAGAAAATTAACAGCTAGGGCACATTTTTTGTGACACTCTGTAAATGTATGCATGTATAACTGAAAAAGCGAATGTAAAAGAAGTATTGAAATAATATTGCACAATATTGTAATTTATTGTAATTGTGTACAACAGCAAAATAAATTCTTTCTTTCTCAATGTACCCAAAAGATGAACAGGTAGTAACTTACAAAGGGTTTTTAAAGTAGCATTACGTTTAATTTTAAATTATTACAAAGGTAAGATTTCATTCCTTACTATATTTCATTTTCCAAACTTTGTAGTTTTTCACTGCATAACTTCAGATCTGGAAAAAGTAATAATAGACTTAAACATGATAAACTAGAATCAAATTAAAAAATTAAAACTTCTCTAACTCATAACACTGTTAATTCATTCTTTGGTAAAATTAGGGAAAATATTTTATTTCAATTAAAAAATTACACTTAAAATACCGGGTGTTTCAAAATGAATAGCGGGGTTTTAGTGTGTTATAATATTTATTACATCAAACTTACAGCCACAAGGGATATATCAAATGAAAGAGAAACTCAAACAGTTTTGTTTGTTGGCATCAGTGCGGAATGTTTCCGCCGCAATCCGATAGAAAGCGCTAGTAGCAAAGATGGCGACTAAAGAACAGAAAGCGTTTTGTGTTTTACAGTTTGCAAAGACGGAATCTGTTGTTACTGTGCAACGTGCGTTCCGGATTAAGTTCGGTTGTGATCCTCCAGGTGATAACAATATTCGTAGATGGTATCATCAGTTTGAAGACACTGGCTGCCTTTGTAAAGGCAAGAGTACGGGACGACCAAGAACTAGTGAAGAGAGCGTTGAGCAAGAGCGTAATTCGTTCACGCGTAGCCCTATGAAATCCGTTCGGAAGGCTAATCGTGAATTAGCAATTCCTGTGACGACTGTTTGGTGAGTTTTGCGGCGACGCTTGCAACTACGTCCTTATCGTTTGCAGTTGTTACAGGCTCTGAAGCCTACTGACCATATTTTACGTGCCAACTTTGCTAATGACATGTTGTTGAATGACAATGAAAATTTTCTGGATCTTGTCGTATTCAGTGATGAATCGACCTTCCACCTTAGTGGTCAAGTAAACACCCATAATGTTCGGATTTGGGGTTCAGAAAAACCCCGCATGATGGAACAAGTGCAACGAGACTCCCCTAAATTGAATGTTTTTTGTGCCATATCCCGACAGAAAGTTTATGGTCCTTTCTTTTTTGGTGAAGCAACTGTAACTGGTCCCTCTTATCTGGATACTCTACAGCTATGGCTCTTCCCTCAACTGACACAGGATGAACCAGAGAACTTCGTCTTTTAGCAAGATGGTGCGCCGCCTCACTGGCATAACGAGGTACGCGATTGGCTTAACCTCACAGTACTCGACCGCTGGATTGGCCGTAAGGGGCCTATGATGGCGCTTGTTATCCATGGCCTCCACGGTCACCCGACCTAACGCCGTGTGATTTCTATCTTTGGGGGTTTATTAAGGATCGAGTGTATGTGCCTCCAATGCCAGCCAACCTTCCCGAATTAAGGAATAGGATTGAAACAGCTGTTGCGGCAATTACTAATGAGACACTAACCAAAGTTTGGGAAGAACTCGCATATCGTCTTGACGTGTGCCGAGTAACGAATGGTGCTCACATTGAACACTTGTAGGCTATTATGTAAAACTGTTTGAGTTCCTCTTTTGTTTGATATATCACTTGTGGCTGTAAGTTTGATGTAATAAATATTATAACACTTTAAAACCCCGCTATTCATTTTGAAACACCCGGTATTTTGAATGAAACACTTTGTCATTCCCTAATATCTAATAGGATACTCTAATATCTAATACAGTAGCAGGGAGTGCCACATTACTTACATGGTAAAGAAAGATACTATGATGCATCACATGTTAGTATTAAATCTTAGTATTAGACTATTTATTTGTTTTATTATCCATCTTCATCCATATTTGAAGATGGTGTCTTAAGATTAAATAATAATTAATGATATACATTGTGATGTATCTCTCACCATGTAGTAACAGAGTCATGTTGTCTTTGGCAACGACGAAGCTGTCTGTGTGTGTGATATCTGAAACAGCACTCCAATATGTGAGGGAGAGCTGGTAGTGTGTGTTAGAGGCGTGAGGCTTGACCTGGGCATTGATGAGCCGAGAGGTACGCAACCCCCTACGGCGAGCTTCGGCTGTTAAGGCATCAGCACGCTCACTGAACACCCGACACAAGGCCTGACTGTGTTCTCTGGGTAGCCCCAACTGCTGCAACTCATTGGCTAAAGTCGCTTCCAACACTCCGTACTTGGCTGCGTTACTCAGAAGGAATGTCAGCGCTGAGACAGAAGCTTTTACTTCATCCTCCTCTGGAGAAAAAAAATTGTAATGAGCTAAAGGAAACTAAAGTATACTATGCTTACTATTAACTATATAATTTATTAATTTAAGTTATAAATACAGCAACTTATATGGTCCGTAGATCTCTATATGACAACTGGATTGGTCCCTCAAACACCAAATGACACAGGAAACAATCCTAACGTGAATGACTCATGTTCAAATTATCAATTCTGACAGTCAAAATTCAGTGATTCCCATAGAGGATAAAATGCACTGTCTGGGAAATCTATTTATAGTTCATACCACTTTATTAACTCAAGAGAAGTAATGGTGTAGTTCATATCTTACTGTATTGATACACTGAACGTTAATTATATTTTAAAGTTATTTTAGTTATTAAAGTTATTTTACAGCATTAATAAAATAAGAACAATTTCTTTTTACATTCTTTATAAATGTCATGTAGATCATCTATAATATAAAACATTTTTAAAGTAGCAAATATTCTCTGTAGGTGTCAACCGTGTTTTAATGTTTTATTTTCTCTTTTTTTGCCACAGTAATAATACCTTTTCTTAAAATAAGAATCAAGCACAAAAAAAAAAAAAACATACAAAAATCATTAAAAACTTAACATTTTACAAAGAAAAAACCTATATTAATGACAGTGCATAGTTACATAATGTGATATAAATTTAAAGTAAGCATGCAATACTAACCAAAAACTCACAGCTGTATGAAAAAAAAAAAAAAAACGACTGGCAATTCTAGAGTTAAATAAATGTTTCCAAAGAATTGGCACAAACTTTCCCGTATATGGAACACTAAAACATTCAAAACTTTGAAAATTACCAGTTTGATTCCCAAATATGTTTTTTGAGAAATCTAGTTTTAAAACTAGTCAAGTTAGAGAAATGGGGCTTTTACTAAAATATTTTAAATTGTAATTCACACCTTTTCTGAAAATTTAATCAAAATCTTTATAGCCGTTTCTGATAAAATTCCATTTTTTGAAGTTTTTTGCCCATAAAAATAAAAAAACTAATATTTCAAATAATGAAACATGGTCTGGAGATATTGGCTATACTAAATTTAATAAAAATTGATCCATCAGTTTGGTCTCCAGCGAAGTGCACATACACACAGACAGACACACATACGGACAGACATTTTTCTTTTTTTTTGAAAAAAACCACTTTTTTGAGTTCAGAGGACCCTAAAATGGATTTTTAGACGAAATTGTAAAAATATGCATTAATTAAACTCCCACGCTAACGCAAATGGGAGAAAGTAAAAACAGAGAGTATCATGTAAAGTGATGAATAGAACTACTTCGAAACAGTAACATCAATTCACACCATATAAAACCAGCAACTTACCAAATTTAGCATCCGAAGTAAGTTTCTTTGCTTTCTCATACTGAAAAAGAAATTGTTCATTAGTAACTGCAATTGGAAGGCAACAATTATGAACCTAATTAAGATACTCTATTTTCCTTTATAACTATTGTTGCTTATTATTATTATTACTTATCATATATATTTCTTGTTTCTGTCTATTTTTAATTTTGAAATTTTTGTAACATTTCTTCTTGGAGATTAAAATATTTATATATTTTTAGAACTTACTTAAACTTAATTTGGTTTATCTTAAAAAGTTATTATCTTTTATATTGATTTTTCAAACTTTAATTCATATTCTCTTTTGACACAATTTTGTTTGTTTTTCATTATTTTTTTTATTTGACCATTGGATTCTTATATTTATATTCTTTTATGTATTATATTTATATTACGTTCGTGTATCAAATTGGGAATAAAATATTCATTCATATATTTTAGCTGAATTAAGCACTGACAATATGTTTGATTATCATACAAAAAAGGAAGTTTTGATTAATAGACTTTTTATTCAATTTTAAAATTAGACACAATCCTTGGGCTCATAGTACTAATAGTAATAGGACTAATAATACTCTGCAGACAAGTCAAACAAAAAATGACAGACGAGTTACAAATAATATGAACTGTCATACAGCGAGGACAGAACAGGAAGAAAGTTATGTAAGAACCAGAACACATCTCTCTCCCAGGATTGTGGGTCACTTAGATCAATGCTGAAGAATGCAACTGGGCCTAATGACATGTACAATGCTAATGACTCACCCACCCTCCCATACATGTACAGTGGTAATGACCCACCCACCCTCCTATACATTTACAGTGGTAATGACCCACCCACCCTCCCATGTATGTGCAGTGGTAATGACTCACCCATCCTCCCACACACGTACAGTAGAAACCCTATTTTCCGTCAGGGGTCGGGACCGCGGCCGAGACAGATTGGAGAATAGACGGATCATAGAGAATTCACCCACTCACACTTATATCGCTGGGAACCTATTATTAGTGCTTTCACACGTTAAATTTTAATGCTGTATAGTACATATTGATTAACGAAATGAGAATGAAAAGGTTAGAAAAATGACATGTTTCAAAATGTATATACTGCAGGTCACAACTACCCTTTTATTACAGTAGGCCTAGCTTTAATGTAAAACATAAGCTTGTACATTATGTAATGAGCGCAAAAATTGATTATCCACATTTTAAAAATTAAACTGCAGTACAGTGTAACATATTAAAGCCCAGTTCCCATGGCAAATGTTTACGCAGACATCAGGTGGCCCAATGTCAGTACACGGATAGCAGTTGCCTGTGTGTCATCAGACATGACTGTTCCAACGGCTTGTGACCTGTGTAGGCGTCGCGGCTTAAAACTTCATCTCCGACCACAGGCCTTTGTAGTGTCGCCTCTTTCCTCATGTTGTACGAGACCTGTTCAGGCAGCCCCAGACGGCCTGTCCGTAAGTCAGGCGTATACAGGCGAGCTATTCCAATGACCTGATATCTGGTAGACAGCAGACAAGGCCTTACGGATGGCAGGCCGTTGGAACTAGGCTTATGAGGGCTAGACGGCTGGAGGGGGAAATTGTCACGGATAACTCATACGGCAACTGTCATATCGTGACATGACGAACCCAGGCACTGACGGATAACAGAACCTGGCGGAAAATAGGGTGACGGACAATAGGGTTTTCACTGTACAATGGTAATGACCCACCCACCCTTCCATACACGTACAGTAGTAATGACCCACCCACTCTCTCATACACATACAGTGGTAATGACCCACCCACTCTCTCATACACATACAGTGGTAATGACCCACCCTCTTATACACATTCAGTGGTAATGACCCACCCTCCCTTCCATACATGTACAGTAGTATGACCCACCCACCCTTCCATACACGTACAGTGGTAATGACCCACCCACCCGTCCATACACGTACAGTGGTAATGACCCACCCACCCTTCCATACACGTACAGTGGTAATGACCCAACCACCCTTCCATACACGTACAGTAGTAATGACCCACCCTCTTATACACATACAGTGGTAATGACCCACCCACCCTTCCATACACGTACAGTAGTAATGACCCACCCACCCTTCCATACACGTACAGTGGTAATGACCCACCCACCCTTCCATACACGTACAGTAGTAATGACCCACCCTCTTATACACATACAGTGGTAATGACCCACCCACCCTTCCATACACGTACAGTAGTAATGACCCACCCACCCTTCCATACACGTACAGTGGTAATGACCCACCCACCCTTCCATACACGTACAGTAGTAATGACCCACCCACCCTTCCATACACGTACAGTAGTAATGACCCACCCACCCTTCCATACACGTACAGTAGTAATGACCCACCCACCCTTCCATACACATACAGTGGTAATGACCCACCCACCCTTCCATACACATACAGTGGTAATGACCCACCCACCCTTCCATACATTAGTAATGACCCACCCACTCTCTCATACACATACAGTGGTAATGACCCACCCTCTTATACACATACAGTGGTAATGACCCACCCACCCTTCCATACACGTACAGTAGTAATGACCCACCCACTCTCTCATACACATACAGTGGTAATGACCCACTCTCTTATACACATACAGTGGTGTGGCCTTGTAACACTATTTAAACTAATTAAAAATAAAATAATTGTCCATCTTTTATAGTGCTAACATTACTTCATTTAAGTTCTAAATTAATGTATTATATTATGCAGTATATATAATTTGCAAAATGAATATTATGTAAATTGTTTCACCGCTAAGTTCTAATTGTAGTTAAATTTGGACCTCACTGACAAGTTTTTATTTTTTTGTTTTTTATTTACCGAGCAAGACCACAAAAAATGTTCAATCACCTTGTATCAATTTGGAAACATATGTTTTGATAACTATTGTGTAAACAAATTTCCTTTGCTACATTAAGCCTGAATCTTGTCATTCAATGACCACAAATAAAATTTTTTTTATAAATAGAAAGTACTTATCTTGTATCTTAACTAAAAAAGGGGGACAATTATTTTATAAAATATCAATAAGTTAAAGAGGAATTATTTTAAAAACACAAAGGAAGAAAAGAAACTAGGGGGAGGGGTTTTTAGTGTAACATACTTGAGTAAAATGAATAAATGAAGTTTATTCCACAAATAATACAATTTAACAAAACATACCAACTATGGAATATTACTAACCACAGTTCCCAGTAGTGTGGTTGGTTAACAAATTAAATATATAATGAATATAAAATAAATTAAATTGAAATACTTTCATACTAGTCTTAATATCTACGCCATCAACTTTGACTTATTGGGCTTATCTATTGTGGTTTAAGCCAAGAAGCTTTGAAAAACTTCATAACCTTTATTGCTCAAAAAGTCAACATCGTAAGAACGGATTTACAAGTAATCCCCAAAACCAAAACTGACAAGTAGTGAGTAAGTACATACGAAAACATATTTACTTTAATTCAAAAATTCAAATAAACAGCACTTCAAATCCATCCACTAAATACATTTCAGTCATTGAAGAAACAGTTTTTTAAAATATTAATTTAGAAATTGCCTCATTAAAAAAAAAATTAGGCCTCTAATACGCAATCAATCTTATTTGTCTATATAAAGGTTCCCTCAATAAAAATAAATGGCTTTCACTTGTGAATTAATAAGCATCAGAACTTAAGACTGTTGTAGCATTTGTTTTAAAAGTTTTAAAATTCTAGATATTATTACTAATATTATAACAGTAAAGCTAAACACTGCTGCCAATACCCTAAACTCCATTGTCGCTAGGCAAGGTCTAAAAATACGCTGTCGCTAAAACCATTGTTTTGTTTACCTCGACTCTCAACAAGTTGAAAATGTGCTCTAAAGTAAATACTAAAGAGGCAATTATTACATTATTTACTAAAACGAAATAATGACAATTTTTTAAAACAATTATTTTACTGGAAAAATGAATATCATTATTTCCATAAAAAAATGACAATGTTATTGGTTGACATAGTAGTAATGGATAAGCTACAGACAACTGATTCAATTGTTAAAGAAAACAACAAGCATGGTCAAATAAGAATTAAATTATAAGAAGTGTTATTTTATCGTCGGACATTTTGGAGAACATATGATTGTGTATGTATTTATGAGAGAGCAACCCAAACAGTTACAACTAGTTTCCTGTATAACAAATCATCTGCAGAATGGATGAAATTTAACTTAATATACAGATGAAATTTAGCAATGTGTATAAATTTATGAACAATATATTTAGCACAACAGAGCTGGAAGCTGGAATATGTAGTGACAAGTCTAAAAATCTTGAACTATGTTGCTAGTTCTAGTAACAAAGTCGCTACATTGCCAACACTGGCTAGGGCATCAGCTGTCTTACTGAGAAAACAAGTCTGGTAATACAGTCTACTAGAAAACATATAAAGACACAATTCACTACTAGTCTCCCCTTACCTGAAGGAAGGAAGGAAGCTACTAGTAGCATTAAACATTTGTGTCCTGCGTAGTATGTCGGTTCAGGCAAGAATCCTGCTGCACTATCCTTATATAATAGGTGAAGCCGTTTTTTGTCAACACAAATCCTCCTTATTCCTTGATCAATTTAAACGATTGAGGAGTAAAAATAATTTGCCTCTGTTTGAAGTTGTACAATAAGATCTTAATTCTTCAATATTTTCATCCTGAAGGTATGTGAAGCTCTCAAAGTTCGTTTTTTGACCATAAAAATAACATAGGGAGAGATTTAAATTATTCTTAAATCTGGAGTTTTTAGAAATTTACTAGTTCCTCTACCTAAACCAGATTTTACATATTTTAAGCACACTCACTTCTGTAATGCACCAAACCTTATAATTTATAATTCTTGACAAAACAAAAACTAACATAGTCAATTTAAAAAAAATAGAAATAATCTAAATAATGAGCTTTGTTTACAAACATTCAAAATAGTAGATTCTCATATATTGTTAGGAGTCATAACTGACATGAATTTAAATTGAAAAACCCACATAGAAAGTTTCGTTGGTAAATTAAGGTAATTTAAATTTGCTTTGAGAGTTTTAGTAGATTCAAATTCAAGGAAACATATAGGATAGTTTACATAAAGGATACATACAATCCGTTCTCAATTATGGCATTATACTGTGGGGCTGATCATCATACTTTTAAAAGGTATTATACACACAAGAAAAAAATTTATTAGAGTGTAACAATAACAGATCTAGTTGTCATCTTTCATTACGTCAAAGTACAATTTTATCCCTGCCCAATTTGTACATTGTAGAAGTTTTGAGATTTGATCACAAAAATCCTGTAATATTCAGTCAGTTTAAAATTAATCATGGATACAATACAAGAAATGAAAAAAAAAAAAAAAAAAATGAAATGTTGAGGTATCCAGTTAAAAATCTAGTAAAATTTGAAAAAACCCTCACTACATGTGAAGAAAGATTTATAACAAAATTGATCAGTCAACTTAAGCAATTTATTGAAAGATATTTTAATAAAAAAGATTATTATAGTATAAAACAGATGTTAGATGTTAAAGATGTTAAGTAAAACGTTATATACAACCTTCGTTTTCTCGGGTATGCTAGATTTATGTTGTCCTTTTTTAACTAGAAAATTTTTGTGTAAATTTAATATTCTTGTATGAGTTTTTATGTTACTTTTCTCAAATATTTATATATTGATTGTAAATCAATATGCTTTCCCTATTAATTTGATGTCTTACTGTAATTATATTCATTTGCTTTTATATTTTGATAATATTCATAATTATAATGATAACAATACCGTTGACTATGCTCCAGTTTGAGTTATTCTAACAATTATAAATTTGATATGCAATAAACGATTTGATTTTAATTTCATATTAGTTGGACACTTTCAGCAACTTGGAGCAAAGGAACACAGCTAAAAGAATTTATGTTCATTTAAATTATTGTAATTTCTTTTTCAGAACCATTATTTATTAGCTCTAACTGTGTTATTAACAGTTCTACTATAAGTTTATCTGTTTGCAGGCGTCTTATTTTTTGTTTGTATTTCTTATTACTTAAAAACGTAAGTATTTATGCACAAGCCTATACTTTTTTTGATGACGGTACTGTTTCCACTCGTTTACTGTGTTTGTAAATAAATCTTAATACATAAAATCCCAAAACTATGTCCTCACTCATCATTTGGAAGAAAGTTAGCTTTTGTTTCTTGTACCATAGACACCCACTAAGAGATGATTTCTCGAAATTCCATTCCAATGGGATAGAAAAGGGCCCTCGACTTTTCCTTTTTTCCATTAGAGTAACATTGGCATTAATTTAATAATATATTTCAAACATCTGATACAAAAAATATAAACAAGACACAACAAATTTACTAATTTATTTTCATTGTAAAATATTGTGGTTATTTCTACCATCAATTAACATGATCGCACTACTTTTAATCCCCAAACTTTTCTAGACAATAAAACATTGTTATCTAGGAAAACCATGGTGGGAAGAGTAAGCAAGTGTAGAGAACCACCCCGTAGTGAAGCGAGGGTTCTTTGCTAGTACGTGGTAAAATGATTGCGCGTCCGCAACAGGCTTGTTGTTGCCTTTGGATGACCATGATTTATTTTGCATTTTTATTGTTCCTATTGTATACTGTATTATTTTGTGCTTTTACAAAATGTACATTTTTATTTACCTCGTTATACTTAATGGGCTGTATTATGTAAAATGAATGTACTTATGTATTATATGTCAAGCACTGGTCCGGTAACAGTGGAGGGGGGGGCACGGAGGAGATTAGACAGACCAAGAGTGACAAGTAGCGTCTGTTGGGTAATCCAATCCCGACGTCTTTGTGGCAGCGGAGAGATGGAATTAAGGAGTCTCACCTCTTAACATACTTACCTTTGCTGCCGAATCACAGAAAATAGCTTCTTTGATACGGCTCCTTTGTATCCGATGGGTTTACTTCAAACCAACCTGTCTTGTTTTTAATCTTCCGTTGTTTCAAAGGATTATATCGTATTTTCATTTAAAATATTGTATTACTTAAATTTTTTAACGGCTATAAACTATTTCAGAAAACTATTTATTTTTCTATATAATTAACTATTGTTCGATTTAGTGTTATTCACAGATATTTTCTAAGCTCGCATATAGATGTTATGTGTGGCAATAAAAATTTGTGAAATATTTGAGGACTTATATCCTAAATGAGCTTGCTGGTTCATTATAATGTTATATTCCAGTAAGTCTTGACATTTTATTCTAATCCAACCAAGTTCTTTCAAAATAAAATTACAATTCTTAAATTTAAATGAATTAGTATTTGTTTAACCTAACACATAAACCTGAAAATAATCTCATTGCATTGAGTTAATCAATAGTGACTATGCTATAATAAAATACTATTTCCAGAAGATAAATGAAAATAATGATTTCTTCCTTCAAATTTTTAACAAATATACAATAAACATAGTACAAGCTCATAAATAAAACTTACCACAGTTTTCAGTAATGGTGGCTGATGAAAAATATTTACAAAATACCTAATAAATTAAATGTTTGAGTCAACTATAATAATTAAAATAAAATTTTCCTCGTTTCATAGGTTCCTGCTATTATAATAATTCTTGCTAAATAATAAAAAAAAAAAACTGATCTAAAACATGTCTAAACACCACATAATGGTATAAAATACGGTTTCTCTTTATTTTACACAAAAATATTGGGCTCGTTTATTAATGTTGGAGGAAGATATACTTTATGCCAGATCTTACAAACAAACAAAACAATATGTTGTGTGTTTAAATCATTGTTTAGCATTTTAGCATTGAGAAAATATAAGCTTACTTTTGTAACTAAACATGTTTCCAGATAAAATAGACTGATTACGCCAAATTTAATACACAATAGTGCTGGTTTTAAACAAGCGCAATGAACAATATTCAGTGGGGATTCTACAAGAACAAAGCTCATAATAAATACAATGATCTAAAACTGTTTGATCAATGTACCTAAATGGAATAAAGCAGATTAGTAGACGTATGTTTTGTTGACAGGACAATAGTTTTAATGACAGGTATTTGGTTAAAACAATAAAAAATTACACATAGTACTTCCGATATTAATTTGATCCAGTAACTTTACACGTTGTTTATTTCCCTAAAATAAATATCAATAATAATAGTTATGTTAGGTACATATCACATGTACAATGGACATTGGACAATAACAATGAAGGCTTCATTCTAGATCTTGTCATGTCACAGGTTTGTAAATTTAAATTAGCAGATATGTGGAATTTAACAAAATTTATGAATCTACTTTTATAAGTAACTACCATTTTTCTGTCATAGCAAGGAGACAGAGTAAAATCTTAAATGTCGAGTAGTACACCAATGAAAGGTCTTTTAGTAGTAGAAGATAAACCCACAAATCAAAAGGTTTCTCTTTAAAAAAAATTATGCCGGTTAAAAGTTAAAAAAAAGTTACAATGTAGGTCCGGTTCTGGACGGTTTAATATTCTTTTCTTGGCTCAAGTTGGGAAAGTTAAACTTTGTAAATGCATACTGGACTTATAAAATAGTTTTCTAGAGTAGTTCACTATCCTTCACGTCCAGCAGAGGATAGTCGACATGGTGCAACAAAATTAAAAAATGTAAGCACAGGTCATGTACGTCATGCATTTTTATACATTTCTTTATAAATGTGCAGGATAATTATGTTTGCAAATTAACAGATCTCTGTGAATTGAAAAAAAACAATAATCTTGATTCTAATAATAAAGTTAAAAAATGCAAAGAATTAGACGATAAAATAAAACCCTTGTGTTATTAGTATTTAATGGTACATTGGTGAAAGGAGGTACAAGACTTGGATATTAGAGTTCAGACCATCAAGTGTGTAATTAAGTAGAATAGATAATAAAAAAGGTTTAAAACCTCCCTGGTATAAAAAAAATAATATCTAAAAATAACTAACATTATTAAATATACAAAAAATCATGTCTAATACAACTAGTAAACTAAAACAATTGTCAAACTTGCAACTAAAACAGGAAGGTAGTTAAAATTGAATAAAGAAAAAAACGCAAGCACGCACACATACACATACAAGAGTGTGTGTGCATACAAATAGTGATTATACACTATAAACCATAAGCAAATATAAAAAAAATTATCAAATAATGATATCTGAACAAATAAAATATAAATTCAAGAGAGCACTATAATGTTTAGCTTACGCGAAGAGAGGAAGTTATGTTGAGGTCAGTTTTTAGCCAGTCCAGTAGGTCAGGATTGGAGTAGGACATTTTCATAGGACAAACCTACCTAAGAATATAAAACACAGGAAACAAATAGAAGTTACACGTTTTTCGTGCCAATGACATCTTCCTCAGGCTGAAAAGATTCAGTCTCTTAGACATTGTTGAGAATTTTGTGGCTTGTGTTTTTGTGGAGTGCATTTAATCTCCCAGGTATTTGTTGATACTTTAATTTACTTTGTAACTATACAGTAAGATGGTACAAATGTATATACTTACATCTATTGGCGTATCCCCTGTGAGGGATTCTGCAACAACTTGGCTCAACAACTTCATTTTAATAGAGCTCTGTAAGACAGATAACACGTTCACAAATTAAAGATCAAACTGCAATTTCTGTTTTGATTAATTTCAATTAAAATCCTACTTTTCTTCAGGCCTGTTACAAAATTGTTATCAATATACACTTTGCCCGCATCTGATATACTGTCAACGTTAATAATTACTACGACGCCAATCATAGAGATAGAGGTGAATATGAGGGATGAATGAACGAGTGTAATCATTGTTAATAACTAATGTCAAATGTTCCTTAGAAATAGCCATTTATTATTAGCCCAATAGCCAGGGTAACTAAGGGACTTACAGCTTTACATGGAATTCAAACCACGTAATATTGGTCTGATTTTCAGCTAACTGACAAGTCTGATACTTTTGTCTTCTCTAAACAACATCTATACCCTGAATATCAACCCACCATGAACAGCTCACACTTCTCTAGAAGTATCTACGTTGATGGACACTGTCTGTATTAAGAGGAGCAACCATAAAACCTATCACCTACAATTTCCACAACACTTTGTCCTCATGTAGTTGGGCTACAGAACTGTGCCACTAGTGCCAATTAACCAGATAGTCAGTGACACTACAACCCTATATCACAATTTACTCTATCTGCCTGATTTGCATGTTTAATATGGTTCCAAAACTTACAATATAAATAGAAGATTTACGGTTGAAAATAGCAAGGACTAAGTAAGATAGCATGCAATATTTGCTTAAGCTCTACTAACTGCGTCTGAATGAACTTTCATTGCCCGTACCACTAATATCCAACGCTATTGAGATAATAGTTTAAATCTCTTATTTCTCTACGAATTAAGATTCAGTATACCCTCGAACTGACGAACCTAAATTTAATGGACAGCTTCCAGCTGTATTACAGTATCTAAATTTCTATATACTGCGCATTGAAGGAATTAAAAAAAAAAAATAGTTTAATTTATAAAATGGGTAGTTTTTCTAAGGCAACTTCAAATATTCCCTAAATAGTTATTATTATTATTATTCAGTATGTCCTACACCCACTATACATGCTGATGAGTTAATGACATTTATACAATATGTATTTGTTTGTTTTAATGATTGCTGAGCTAACAATGGGCTTGCAGCACCAATCTCGTAACAGCTTGGGGTGAATTCACCCTGATTTAACAGACAGTCAGTTTTAACTGACTAGAACCTGTCCCATATAGTCCCTTAAACGAGGGTTTACTATATAAAGAAAAATACTAATGTGCAAAGTTATAATTTAATCTGTCATTAGAATCTGTGTGATTGCAAGTCCATTAACTAATGGTTCCAAACCAACAAACTACCAATCAATAATTTGTATTGTATCATCATGAATTACTTAAATAATTTTAAAAAAATGTCAAAATCCTAATGGAAATTCTGTACTTACAGATTGTTTGTTACAAAACTAGATAAATCCAATACAAGAACAATAATTACAAAATATATTTATTTTACTATGCGAGGAACTGAATGATTCAAAATGGTAAAATAGCATTCATAGGCCAACTCTGTTAATGAAAATATGGGTTAATTTTTATAGGAATTACAATAGAATTAAAGAATAATTATACTCTAAAATATCACTATTTAAAAACTGCAAAAGAAGGCAATAAGAACCATTAATAAAAGTGACATAAAAGAGAGCACTGTAAACCGCTTTTATTGATCTTCAATTTCAAACAATAATTTATTTATTTACATTCGGTCTTCTTATCCAAGTTTACTTACTTGAAAATTTAATTACAATTGCTGACTTAATTGTCAAACTTGCTACTAAAACAGAAAGGTAGTTAAAATTGAATAAAGGATTTACTTAAAAATCCAAGTTTATTGCACTTTAGACAATCTACTCACACTTATATGAGGTAGCTCCCATAGCAAAACAGATATTGATATTAATTTTTTGCGTTTGAGAAAAACACTTAACAGTTACATCATATTGAAGAGAACTCACTTATTGGATATATTATATGAAGTGGTAGAAATTATACTCCCACTTTCCAATCAAAATTTATAGAATTTGTCATACTAATTAACAAATTTTTAATAAATTTCTATTACAATAGTTGTTTTAATTTTTTTGAACAGATATAACTGTTTAGAAAATAAATAAATAATTTATATTAATTCAAAACACTTAAAATATTTTACCTATGGCTATTAGACAATCTATTTTATATTTTTAATGATTTTTAAGCATGGAAGATATTGATTTAAAATTTTATTTTGTGTTTATACTTACTGCAAAGAAATGACAAAAGGACAAAATTCACTCTTGAGATTTATCTCGAAAGAAAAAAAAATTACAACTATGACAAGTTATCAATATTCTACTTTTTATATAATTTTGTTACATAAAGTTATCAGGAATTTCTGACTTATAGATGTGCTGTTGACTTTCTTTAGCAGTAATCTGTGATATTGTTGATGATGTATATTCTTGTCACAAATAATAATTTATTATTGGTATTGTTATTTAAATTTTTTACTTAGAAGCCGACAATAGAGATATGGGCAAATATGAGAGACAAATTAGTTTGATGACTCATGATCATATATGAACGAGTATAATCATTGTTTCTAAGAATGAGTATAATCTAAGAAACTAACTAAGGCCAACCGTTTCTTAGAAAGAACCATTAATTAATAGCCCAAAATCAAGGAAAACTAATGAAACTACAGTTCTATGTGGAATCTGAAACACGTAGCATTGGTCTGATTTTTAGCTCACTGACGCCTGATACTCAGTTCTCTTCCCAACACAACATCCGCTTATTACTACCCAAACACGGACATCTCAGACTTCTATAGTAGTGTCCCGGTCGATGGCAACTATTGAGCAGATGCTGTGTTAGTTATAACAGGACTGAGCATAGAACCTATCGCCTACAATCTCCACAAAATTTTGTCCCCAAGTAGCTAGGCTACAGCACTGCCTCACTAGTGCCTATAATCTCCATAACATTTTGTCCCCAAGTAGTTGGGTTACAGCACTGCGCCATTAGTGCCTATAATCTCCACAACATTTTGTCCCCAACTAGCTGGGTTACAGCACTGCGCCATTAGTGCCTATAATCTCCTCAACATTTTGTCCCCAAGTAGCTGGGTTACATCACTGCGCCATTAGTGCCTATAATCTCCACAACATTTTGTCCCCAAGTAGCTGGGTTACAGCACTGCGCCATTAGTGCCTATAATCTCCTTAACATTTTGTCCCCAGGTAGCTGGGTTACAGCTCTGCGCCATTAGTGCCTATAATCTCCTTAACATTTTGTCCCCAGGTAGCTGGGTTACAGCTCTGCGCCATTAGTGCCTATAATCTCCTTAACATTTTGTCCCCAGGTAGCTGGGTTACAGCTCTGCGCCATTAGTGCCTATAATCTCCTTAACATTTTGTCCCCAGGTAGCTGGGTTACAGCTCTGCGCCATTAGTGCCTATAATCTCCTTAACATTTTGTCCCCAGGTAGCTGGGTTACAGCTCTGCGCCATTAGTGCCTATAATCTCCACAACATTTTGTCCCCAACTAGCTGGGTTACAGCACTGCGCCATTAGTGCCTATAATCTCCTCAACATTTTGTCCCCAAGTAGCTGGGTTACAGCACTGCGCCATTAGTGCCTATAATCTCCACAACATTTTGTCCCCAAGTAGCTGGGTTACAGCACTGCGCCATTAGTGCCTATAATCTCCTTAACATTTTGTCCCCAGGTAGCTGGGTTACAGCTCTGCGCCATTAGTGCCTATAATCTCCTTAACATTTTGTCCCCAGGTAGCTGGGTTACAGCTCTGCGCCATAAGTGCCTATAATCTCCTTAACATTTTGTCCCCAGGTAGCTGGGTTACAGCTCTGCGCCATTAGTGCCTATAATCTCCTTAACATTTTGTCCCCAGGTAGCTGGGTTACAGCTCTGCGCCATTAGTGCCTATAATCTCCTTAACATTTTGTCCCCAGGTAGCTGGGTTACAGCTCTGCGCCATTAGTGCCTATAATCTCCTTAACATTTTGTCCCCAAGTAGCTGGGTTACAGCACTGTGCCATTAGTGCCTATAATCTCCACAACATTTTGTCCCCAAGTAGCTGGGTTACAGCACTGCGCCATTAGTGCCTATAATCTCCTTAACATTTTGTCCCCAGGTAGCTGGGTTACAGCTCTGCGCCATTAGTGCCTATAATCTCCACAACATTTTGTCCCCAACTAGTTGGGTTACAGCACTGCGCCATTAGTGCCTATAATCTCCATAACATTTTGTCCCCAACTAGTTGGGTTACAGCACTGTGCCATTAGTGCCTATAATCTCCTCAACATTTTGTCCCCAAGTAGTTGGGTTACAGCACTGCGCCATTAGTGCCTACAATCTCAACATTTTGTCCCCAAGTAGCTGGGTTACAGCACTGCGCCATTAGTGCCTATAATCTCCTCAACATTTTGTCCCCAAGTAGCTGGGTTACAGCACTGTGCCACTAGTGCCTACACTGTTATTATTATAATATTATATTATTGCTACTAGTGCCAATAAAATAATATTAGAAAAATTGTTTTTTTATTTACTTACCATCCTGGCAAGAGTATTGATCTGAACCAGGATCCAGTCTGGGCAATCTCCATCTCCACAGAATCTGAACCTCTGTAAAATACAGTTTATATTAGGATGCATTTATTAATAACTAATTATATGTTTTGTGTTAGCTGTCATTGCTGGAAGATCACAAAATCGTGACAGACCATCTACCAGATTTGTTACTCGTTTAGTATGTACAGCTTTAAAGAATTGCTGTAGACGCGAACAACATCACACCCCAAGTGAGGCAGGTCTTTTAATATGGCTCGATGGATAAGCTTAAGCTTTGTGACAGGAGATTACTTTAAATTTTTAATCAATGAATATACATACCATCATGACTTTTGGATATTTATCCAAATATACATCGCAGCTCTAAAATTAACAAATGGTAGCTAACAACAAACTATACGATATATATAAAACTAACTGTATAGGTGACAGTTCAATATTCTAGACTTCACCACTCTGAATTATAAACTAGTCAACTGTAGAACTGACAGATTATTTTTTCTTTGTATTTAATTATCATTCGCGTTTCACATTAGAGTTGTGTCCATCATTTACTTGTTGTTTTATGGTAAACTTGATTGACTGTATTTTTATTCTTTTGGTTTTCAACCACTCTGGGTACAGCTTATTTAAATTTTCTTCTTTTGCAAACACATAATTTTGAAAAACCTTCATACTTAACTAAAATTTATATTCATACACATTTCTTACATATATTGCTGGGAGTATTTGTGACAATTGACTTTTATATATGGGCTGTTTAGAAAATGACCAACGAAACCTCTTCATATACTTCATATAACCAATGAATACAACTATATATATTGATATAACAAACAGGTTGCTTCCTGTCTTGCCCAATTACAGTAGAGAAACAATATTAGAAATTAATTTTTAAAAGTTCAAGTAGTTACTGTTTTGACATTTTGAAATGTATGTTGCTTTTTGAATGCTAACAGACACATTATTTTTATTTTTATTATCAGGATAAGAATACACAAGTTGCACTTTTGAATTTAATGACATTTTCTATTTAACCAATTATATATTTTTTACTAAAACATACAAACATAACTGTGAGTAAATAATTTATGTAAAAACCTCTTCACATCACTGTGGATATTTCAAAAGTAAAACGAGTTAATATTTTAGCAATATAGGTGTATAAATAGTTGTATATAAAGAATATAAGATGGGTTTTGGCGTTTAGGTTGGATGTTTATAAATAATAAAATTAGATTGTTCAAACTAAGATATATGTTTCGAACAAGTGTATTCTTTGGTATACACCAAAATTGGGTGTAACTTAAAGGAAAATAATTATTTAAAAGAGATTAGTACAATTTTGATATATACAGTTTAATTTATTTATAGTTTTTATTTTTTAGATTTTTAATTAGTATAATGCATGTTGGTACATATTCAGTACTAGTGAACGTCACACAACACAAATATATTACAATATCAGTACAAAATACACAAATATATCAAAATATATTGCTCAAATAGTATGGTGATCGATTTCGGTAAATCACGTTCACCCTCCTCAGACGAGGGGGATTCACAAAATAAACAATACAGTATACTGTATTTGTGCATTTTGTGCTTATATTGCAATATATTTGTGTTGTGTGAGGTTCAATTTAATTTATTGGAAAAGTATCCTGAAGGTCACCAACTAAACAATAAACGTAAATACACGAGGCACAGACTCATGTTGTTGATTAATGAGATTTATAAACAGTGTTAAGCCCACATATAGCCCTTGTGACAACTGTCAAACCCTTCCATGGGCTATAGCTTACTGCTTGCTATAGTTGTACAGTATTGGGAACTTCAGTGAACATCAATATGTGAATAATTACAGAGCTGTTACTACTGTTAAGCTTTAGTTGTTAAAAATTTAGCACTGTCAAAATTAATTAAGCAGCCATAAATCTACAAGTTATACAGTCAATCAATCAAAGTAACCAACAAAGGTGTTAGGTAATAATAGCTATTATTTGTTAATAATGAAAACAACTCATTTACTTTACTTGCGTCTGTCTTCTGACACATAGTACGGTACATCACATGTAGCCTATTTTGTTACTGAGGAATGTTTTGCAAATTTCAAATCATGCATAATAAAATATTTAATTTTACAAAACTGATTAACATTAATCCAAACTTAGTATAAATCTGACAACTAATAGTTTGGGAGTGGCGGAAGCAATAATCATAACAGTGTGGTTAACGCCCACCCCAAAGTGGTACAGTATTGAGTTTTGGTAACCATCAAACGTATATGGGTGAAAGGGAGGGTCATTACCAACTAACCTGTGTGAGTGGAGGGATGGGGTAGTGGTCATAACCACTGTATGTGTAATGTGGAAGTTGCTACCAATACCACCATATTTGTATGATGGGGTGGGTCGGCCAGTACCACTGTACTTATACAGGCGGGTGGGTGGGCAGATTATAGACATGACGAGGTAAAAGGCAATACAGAATCTATTAACCTCCCTTCTGTCCTCAGCACGATGACCTTACACTTGGAATGACTCTTGTATTTGTTTATGGAAACACTTTTAATTCAGAATGTCCGACCATACCACTACTAAAATATAACTTAGCTTGATTAGCAATTGTCATAATCTTGTCTATTTTCTGTACAAATCATTAATTACGTTACTACTTTATTTTCAGTAATATGTTTGCTGTCAAAGGTCAAAAATATTTGTATTTCATTTTATTACCTTTTTCATTTATGAATTATATTATTATTCAATTTTATGTCTCGTGTTAGCTGTTAGTGACCAAAAATGTTCTTGTTTATTTGTATAAAATTTTTTTAAACGTTTTAATTAGACTATGCATTAAAATTGTCTTAATTATGGCAACTATTAAACCTTTTTAAGTGTTTAGTCACATTATGAAGGGATTCAATCAAGTCATGTATATAATATACTCCTTTTAAATACCTTCAACCCTAACATTTTCAATATAATTCAACATTGTATTTTTTTTTTAATTTATCAAAATTAATTGTTGTATAACTTTTGACTTTCAATGTGCACTCAAATTAAAATTATATGCATTTTAAATATCCTCCCATTAACAATTTCTGAATGGCCCCCAAAAATATGAAAGAATTACCATGATATACGATGTAAAAATGTTGGGTTTGAGAATCTTGAGAGGGGCCCATTTTTGCAATAATTGAAATCAATATTGTTCCGAAACTTTTTGGCACACCTGCATTAAGTACCGTTAATGCAATTATGTAGTTTAACTTGCAACTATACAGCAAGTTAAAATTTAACTATAGTCATAGAAATAACAACATAGATTTTAAAATAATGCCTTTTAAAGTAAAATTATATGTCATAAATATGCAAAAAATAAATTTACCTAATCCCGCTCCTTTTTGTTAAGTTTTATAAGATATCGGATAGCCCCCCCCCCCACCAGTTATAGTTCTTTTGTTATATGTGTACAAACCCCTTTCACATTCTTCTTGCCTGTTTAACTCTGTATTAGATCCATCCAAATATTATAAATTGAAAAACAAGAGGCTAACATAATCCAAATATATAATATATAAATACATTTAATCACTACATGTAAATTAAAAAAGTAAAAGTTAACTGTATTGACAAGTGGAAAACTGAATAAATAACCATTTTAGTTGCAATATATTATATATTTGCAAAAACGCTAAGTTTTTAATTTGATATGTTTACAGTCGAAAATTATCTTATTAATGCAGGTGTCTGCTAACTTTTACAAAGGATCCATTCTACATTTTAACCACATATACTATTTCAACTAGCAAAATAAAGATAATTTTATACTTAGAGATTACTAAACAGTTTAGAATTTCCAGATGGAATCTTCTACTAACTTACCATTGTTTGAAATGTCTTTTAAATAGCACACACAACCTGAAACAGAAGGCGAAATTAGCTATTAGTTGACCCAAAAGTAAAATGGAAATTCAAGGCACTCTTCATGATTTTGTTGTAAATATATAAACAGTTTAAACATCTACAACAGTTTGTATGTACAATAAAATATTAATTATTTATTTTAATAAAAGAATTTTAACAGTAAATGGAATATAGTCAGTCTTGGATATTCTTAGGTGTAATTTATTAATGAAAGTAATTTGCACAAAAGATCATAATAATAGACAGGGCTTTAAAAACCTACCAATACAAGAGCTCCTGTTGTAAATTAAAAAATTAAGGACATTATTGTGCTTCAAAATTAAAGTGAACAAAGTTTTATAAGTTTAACAATACCTTGTCAAGTCTAATTACAAGCTGATTGTAATGAAGCTGATAAATCATATTAATTAATATGTCCCTCAGATTTTCTTTTACAAAATATACTCTTTATGTTACAGTTTAAAATGCTTTATCAGTGATAATATTATGAAGAATCTGTATATTTAAAAAAAATTCAATTTATATTAATTTTTATAAATTCTAATTACTAATTTCTTTTTCTAGTTTATTATTAGTTTCTTCTTCTTAGTTTTTCTTTTAAAGTATGGATTGTGTTAATGTGTCCAGGTTGTTGCTGCTCAGCCTTCTGGCTTCCTCGGGGAGTAAATATTGCACTCGGAGGGTTATTTGGATTCTCCACTAGTAGACCCATATGAAGCAGGTAACTGATTAGCAGTGGTTAGATCAGATGATAATAATACAATTGTTGGTTGATGTATTGTATGGCTTTCAAAGCTAGCTACCAAATTAAAAGGAGTTGGAATGAAAATTAAAGAAATAGACTGATAAAAAAATCTAATTTAAAAAAAACTTTAAAATAGGAAGTACTTGCAAGCACTAAGTTTTAAACACTAAGGCTAGTTTTTAAATTGATCTCGCATCACAGAGCTATCCAGGTTTTGTAACCATTCAACACCAGCTTTTCCGATTGAAGAAATACCATTCTTTTGCGATTTATGAAAAGAACACACACATGTGATCCGTAGTTTGTATTTCGACTCCACAATTACCTGCCTGATCATTTGCCATTCCCCACTTAAATTTCCAGTAGCTGCACCTTCCCATACATGTGCGAAAGCGACTAAAATTCCTAACGAGAAAAGTTCATTCCATCGAAGACTGAAAAGGTCATTAGGTCTGTTTTGACAGTCAAAAATATTCCAAGTTAACGCCCAGGTGATTTTGGTGAAAATCCATATGAGATTTACTGTGAAGCTAATCGAATTGAAGAAATGGTTTTCTAAATTTACGCCACCCTACACGTTGTGGGTTATCTTGCAAAAAGGGGAGATTCGGAGCAGATAGGATCTATTTGCACTCTTTGAGAAATACCTCTTTGCTTCTTATATCCGGACAAGCTATGTTGTACAGCACTGGGAGCCATGGTAGAGGGGTTGCAATGAGGGAGCTGTTGATCCCCTTGTTTAGTTGTATATTAATATCTAGTACGAGTATGTGCGTTGGCTCCCCACTGATCCAGCAAGTTGCTGCACAATGCTAGTTCTGGTTCTCACTTTGGCAGCTGTTTTCTGTAGGTGAGATCGATCTAAACTGACTCCCAAGTAAGTTGTTGGTAGAGAACAATAATCATAATTATTGCACGAGATGTTTATACAGGTGATTAATCATATGAAAGCAGTTTAATAAACTAGATTAAAATATATATATTAATTATTAATCTTGAACCCGACACAAATCGACAATAATTTCAAAGAGTTTATAATTTATGTCTCAAATTCTGTGATGATGCAAACAGATCCACTTACAATAACATACATTTCTATTGCTGTTAATCACATTTATCACAGTTCAAACAAAACCAACTGATAAAATAAATTAGGGGAGATAAACACAGGGTTGATTGTGGTTAAAAATTCACAGGTTGTAGTGATAAAACACAGGGCAAGTGAAGATTAAAAATGCAAAGTTTTGGTGACAAACAGGACTGATGCAGATTAAAATGAAATAGTTTGAGTGATGAAACACAGGGATGGTTGTGGTTTTGAAATTCTTTAGGGAGATAAATAAATTAGGGGAGATAAACACAAGGCTAATTGTGATTAAAAACATTATTTGTGGTATTAAACACAGGGCCAATAGTGGTTAAAATGCTTTAATTGTAGAGACAATGTAGGGCTAACATCGCACAGTTTTTAGTGTCAAACACAGGGCTGAAGTAAGTTAAAATGAATTAGTTGGGGTGATAAAACCCAGGGCCAGTTGTGGTTATAAACACATTGATTGTGGTGGTAAAACCCAGGGCCAGTTGTGGTTATAAACACATTGATTGTGGTGGTAAAACCCAGGGCTAGTTGTGGTTATAAACACATTGATTACCCAGGGCCAGTTGTGGTTATAAACACATTGATTGTGGTGGTAAAACCCAGGGCCAGTTGTGGTTATAAACACATTGATTGTGGCGGTAAAACCCAGGGCCAGTTGTGGTTATAAACACATTGATTGTGGTGGTAAAACCCAGGGCCAGTTGTGGTTATAAACACATTTATTGTGGTGGTAAAACCCAGGGCCAGTTGTAGTTATAAACACATTTATTGTGGCGGTAAAACCCAGGTCCAGTTGTGGTTATAAACACATTGATTGTGGCGGTAAAACCCAGGGCCAGTTGTGGTTATAAACACATTGATTGTGGCGGTAAAACCCAGGTCCAGTTGTGGTTATAAACACATTGATTGTGGCGGTAAAACCCAGGGCCAGTTGTGGTTATAAACACATTGATTGTGGCGGTAAAACCCAGGGCCAGTTGTGGTTATAAACACATTGATTGTGGCGGTAAAACCCAGGGCCAGTTGTGGTTATAAACACATTGATTGTGGCGGTAAAACCCAGGGCCAGTTGTGGTTATAAACACATTGATTGTGGCGGTAAAACCCAGGGCCAGTTGTGGTTATAAACACATTGATTGTGGCGGTAAAACCCAAGGCCAGTTGTGGCTATAAACACATTGATTGTGGCGGTAAAACCCAGGTCCAGTTGTGGTTATAAACACATTGATTGTGGCGGTAAAACCCAGGGCCAGTTGTGGTTATAAACACATTGATTGTGGCGGTAAAACCCAGGGCCAGTTGTGGTTATAAACACATTGATTGTGGCGGTAAAACCCAGGGCCAGTTGTGGCTATAAACACATTAATTGTGGTGGTAAAACCCAGGGACTATGGAGGTTTAAAACCCTTTGGTTGTGGTGATAAATCAACCATGTACCAAACAATAATATTTGTGGTTAAAAATGCATTAGTAGTGGAGATGCACAAATACGGTTTTCTGTTCATCTTGTATGTGGATTATTTTGGATGAAAATAAACTCTAATAAAGGTATTTTGAGAGGATATATTATAGCATGTAATAAACTTATTGAACGCCTGAAGGAATGACAAGTATTTAATGATAAGTAAAATGTATGAGAATGTTAGCTTAGCTGGTTTACTACTGATTGGTTTCAAACATTTTTACAGAATTCTTAATGCTAATAAATTACGATAATTTAAAATTTAAAAAACCTATTTTTGAGAGATAGAAAACTCATCAAAGAATATTGATAATTTATAATATGATCCTCTCTTGTATACATATATATTATTTTCATAATTTTTAAACAAAGGGAAATTCGAGTTTTTGTAATTAGCTTGTTTAATTATGCAAGTAAATTATTCTTTTCATTGTGACAGCATTATCTCTACTTAGATTAGAGATGCGTTTAAAATTCAATAACATCCAATTACTACAGTCAATGGACTTTAATAAAAGGCACTTTCAATTTACTGTAGTTAATTTTTATCATTAGTAGATCATATTTGTTCTGTTCACTATGTTCATACATAAGTTAATTTGACTGACAAAATCAATAACCAGTTTATTTTTACTAAATATTGCAGGTCAATTTTCAACTCAAATTGTGATGTTCAATTATCATATATGTCTTAACTTGAATGTCCAATAAAAATAATTGTTTGTTAACAAATCATCAACAATAACATAAAAATTAAACTTTAAAAGTAAGAATGTTGTAAAGTACTGTACTTCAAATATATGGGAGAATATGAGGCATTAAAAATTATGATGACAGTAGATTAACGAGTCATTAACTATTGTCATTGTTACTAATTAAGATGTCACTGTTCCTTAGAAAATGGTATTTTTTAATATCCCAATAGATAGGGCAACTAAGCAACCTACAGCTTTACGTGGGATCCGAACCACATAGTACTGTTCTGATTTTCAGCTATTTGATAAGCCTTATACTCACTTCTTTTCCCTAAAGAAAATCTGGACCCTGACTACCACCAAACAAAGATACCCCAAAATTCTCTAGTGGTGTCCACATCGATGGCAACCATTGAGCGGACACCATGACGGTATTAAGAGGGCAGAGTAGAACCTATCACCCACAATCTTGACAAGACTTTGTCCCCAAGTAGCTGGTTTACAGAACTATGCCACTAGTGCAGACTAGATGAAATAGATTCAAAATACACAAATTCTTGTTTATTTTTTTCCAAAAATGACTGCATAGCTTCATGTTTGGTTTTATTACTCTTTTTTATTTATCATTTATTCCTCTTAGAAAGAATATTTATGCATAACCTTTGGGACCCCCCTGATTGTTGAAACCCTTTTTATTATTATATTGTATGGTTTTTCTAACTAGAAAAAATAAAACATGTTCATTTAAAAATTCAAAATAGTAGCAAAATATATTTCTACATCCTTTACTACACCCACAGACCTGAATCCAATGATTGTAACTATTCATTACTCCTGTGATATGCTCGGACCTCTTAATACCAACATCTGCTCATCTGCTCAATGGTTGCCATCAACGCGGCAACTACTAGATAAGTCAAAGGTGTCCATGTTGGGTGGTAATCAGGGCCCACATGTTGTGTAGGGGACAAAACTGAGTATCAGGCTTGTCAGTTAGATGCAAATGAGACCAATACTACGTGGTTCGGATTCCACATGAATCTGTAGGTCCCTTAGTTTCCCTGGCAAACAGTTATTGATAAATAGTTCTGTCTAAGGAACAGTCAACCTTAATTAGTAACAATGACTACACTCGTTCATCTACATTCATCCCTCTACTGTTCGCACAATGAAGACAATAATATTGATTGTGTACCAGTTAATCCCCTGAAATAACTTAATGAGCAATAATTAACTAATAAAAGAACTTGGGTGTAAGTGACCGGTGTTAGTAGAGTGGACCTCTGGTGGTGCTGTAAATGTTGTAAATAGGAGAATACCAGAATTTGTGGAATCTATTAATAATTAACAGTATGATTCATAGTTTACGTGTCAGTTTTCCAATAACATAATTGATTCATCGATCTATAAATGTTCGATTGTTGCATCTCCCCACACTTGGTTGAAAGTGAATGAACATAGCCTATTCCATACAAGGAAGGTTCATTCTGTGTATTTAGTAAGAAGTGGTGGCGCAGTGCTGTCATTTAGCTACTTGGGGACAAAGTGTTTGGGAGATTGTAGGTTATAGATTCTTCGCTTGATACTCTCAATCGACGTGGATACAGCTAGAGAAGTCTGGGGTGTCCATGTGGGGTGGTAGTCAAGATTTAGAAGTTGTGTAGGGAAGTAACTGAGTGCCAGACTTGTCGGTTAGCAGAAAATAAGACCAAAATAAGGTCCCTTAGCTGCTCTGGCTATTGGACTATTAAGGAATAGCTCTTTCTGATGAACATTGGACCTTAGTGTGTCGTTCATCTACACTCTCCCCTCATTCTCCCATATCTCTACGATTGGCATCTTCTTAATGAATAAATGATGATACAAAAAACGTGATCTGACCAATGAACATCTCCAGGCTGAGAACCAGCTAGTTTTTGGAGATGATTCCATTGAAATTAACTGGGAAGCTAGTCAAACGTGTTTTTATTTGTACCACTGTATGTGTATGGATGGGTAGGTGGGTCAATAACACTGTAGTATGTATATGGGTGGGTGAGTGGGTCAATACCACCTGTATGTGCATGACTGGGTGGGTGGGTGGGTGCGTCAATACACGTGTATGTCCATTGATGGGTGGGTGAGTGGATCAATACATCTGAATGTGCAAATTGTGCATGGATGGGTGGGTGGGTCAATAAACTTGGATGTGCATGGATGGGTAGGTGGGTCAATAAACCTGTATGTGCATGGATGGTTGGTTGGGTCAAAACAACTGTATGTGCATGGATGGGCGGGAAGGTGAGTCAATTCACATTAAGTTTTTTTTTTCAAGATACATTGCTGACGAAAGGTCTTGAAAAAAAGTTATTTTTATTTTTAGCAAGCTGTGGGATATCTTGAAAAATGGGGAGGTTCAAAGTAGAAACAATCTTTGCGCACTCTGATTGCATTGCTTCTTTGTCCAAATTTCATGTAACACCAGATTGGAAGCCTATATTACAACTTCCTGTCTAGATTAACATTGATCCAACATACATGTGTGAATACAATTCATCAACTCGGTGACGGCTAGATAGAAGTATGTTCGGGTACAGTGAACATACAGACCAAGATGTTTCTTTGCGGTTTCTCGACAAGAGCGCTCGGCCACCGGCTCGCCCTTGCCTTGATGTGGCACCTACCTCGACGACATCGCTGGATTGATATTAGCAGTGATTATCAACTCTATGTACAATGATAGTTTTCTTTCTAAATACAATCATGAATACATTTTCTTCGTGAACTTATTCTCTCATTAAAGTTGTGTGTAGTGTATTTAATTTACAAACACTTCCAGACATTGTATTTTTTTTTATCAATCAAAACAATAAGAGGACTATTTTAGAGACAACTTCTCGTTAATCTTTTCTTGATTATTTGTTTAGTGTACGATAGAGATTGAATGTAGTTGTTCATATTATATTATTATTGATGTTTATATTGTTGAATAACTTTATTATTAATTTCATATTAAGTTTTAACTAATTTTCATAAAATAACTAAATTTTATAGATACTGTATTTATACTACTTAAGCTGATTATGGAAGTGGATTGTATCATTAATGTATTTAATCATCGGTATTTCTACTATTATTGATTATTTAACTGTCAACCCATACCTCAAACTCAGGATATTATTGTATTTTCTTGTCTTGAATATGCTGTTTAATTTAGTATCTTACCTTTTAAACACCTGTGCTACTATTCTTGTGTAAATTATAGGTTTTTCAATGAAATGTCCAGTATTATTGTTTTGTATGTACAGTATGTCAATTGTTGCTTCATCTTGTTGTTAAGGATTTATTGTTAGTTGGTTAGTATGTTTATTGCACATTTTTAGTACTGTATATGCCTGTATTTTATTTTATGTTTGTACGGGATCAATTTTTATATGCTTTTTTTATGTTGTTACTGTTTTAATTATGTTAGTTAATTTGTATGTATATTCTTAAGTCTCTCTCTTTTTTACAGTGTATACCTGTTATGAATCTTTGTATATTTATTAATATTTAGTTTATTACGTATTGCCTATAGTTATTTGATGATGCCTATACAATCATCTACTGTATTTGTATTATTTCAGGAGTAAAGAGATTTGATTTGATTATACGTATAAAATTTTCACTTGTTGTTTTTTTTATTTTTAAATTTTGATAGATTTATCAGATTTTGTCATCAGGCCTATTAGTCATAACTAGACCTCGATTCAATGACTAAAGTACCGGTATCTAAAATGTACCACTGTACACAATTCAGCCTGGCACAAAATGAAAAGTCAACCCCCACGTGTTTGTCCGGTTCCTTGGGTGTAACGAGATTAGCCCTGGCTGGACAGCAGTCCCCAGTCTAATTTGTCCGAGTGACAGCCCCTGGCCTGAGAGGGGATGGTCGGCTACTTAAAGGTGGTAGCTGGGAGAGCGGGCCACTCCGACGGCCGACATGCTGCCCGTCCTACTGCTCCTGCTGCTGGGGTTTTTCCTAAGGGTATCCTCCGCAGCGCAGGTAGGCGTTACCAGAGGACCGCGATTTGTTCTGGCTGACTTGTAAATAAGCAATCGATTCACAATAATATTTAATTAATTTAACATGTAACAGTAAATAAGTAAATTATTTTACTTTGAGTATAATTATAATTTTTCTTTTTGAAAATTCGCTAACCATTATTATGGAAGTTTATTTAGTTTTGAAGGTTTTTTCACTAAAATTGTTTGTATTTGCTTCTCATAAAACAGCAAACTTTCAAAGCAACACATGCATAGAACTGGTTGTGTTAAATAGGGAAGAAAACTGAGTGTCAGGCTTGTCAGTTAACTGAAAATCAGACCAACACTATGTGGTTCGGATTCCACGTAAACCTGTAAATTCCTTAGTTGCTCCAGCTATTGGGCTATTATATATTGCTCTTCATAATTAATAGCCAATCTTAGTTAGTAACTCTCGATCATCTACACTCAACACACTCATTCGCCCCTCATATTCACCCATATCTCTACAGCTAATAAACAATAATGAACCTTATAAACTTTATTCAATAAAAAATGCGACACCTCTGCACGCTTTACGTGTCTCTTAACTCCCTCTTTTAATTGAGTTATTTTTCTTTACATTGCATGCTTTAATTGTTTAAAACATAACCCCTTATGTCAAGTTGCACTGGCCTAAGCTCACTAATTCATGCAGTGAATAATAACATAGACTATGACTGACCAGTTTTGAAATACTTAATTTTTCACTAATTTTAGCTCTTTGAGAGAAAATTAAAATCTTAGCACACACCGAAAGCCTATAAAGATTGTTCCAAGTTCCATGGTCCAAAACCTCATATTGTTTTTGAACATATGATCAGTCAGTCAATGGTATTTGGCTTTTATATTTATAGATAACATTACAATACAAGAAAATACTAAAAATACTAATAATTATGTTAGTGTATATATAAATAAATATAGGGTTTCCCGTAATTGGGCAGCCAAACTGCAAGAGTATAATGGGGTTAGAAAAATTACATATTTGTTACAAAATTCATTCCTGTATACAAGTAGTTTTCGAAATGGCGGTCATTTTAAACTTTTTAAGCTAAATATCTCAGAATCCTTAAATTTTAGTAAAGGCTTGTACGACAAAAAAATGTTCACAAAGTTAGTCTCACAAATTATAATATAAATTATTAAAAGATCGAACAACTATTAACTGAGAAATTGAAATTTTTATCACATAAAAAAGATTTCCTGGCCAAAGAATTCTTTTATTACTAAACAAAAATGTCAAATTCTCAGCTAATTGTTGTTCGACCTTTTAAATGTTTATACCATAATGTTTGGGACTAAATTTTTTAACATTTTTTGTCGTTCAAGTTTTTAATACAAATTAAGGTTTTTTTTAGAAAGAAATTCAGCTTTATAAATTTTAAACAGCCTCCATTTTACCAAAGACTGGCGTACAGAAATGAAATTCTTGAGGAATATGTAAACTATTTAGGCCAAGATACATACTAAGTTTCATGATTTAATCTTCATTAACTTCTGAAATATTAAGCTCTTTGTAAAAATGACATACAGACAGATAAACGGAAAATGGAATGAGAGAGACCATATGTTCACTTAACATTTTTTGTTTGTTTTGACCTTTGAAAAACCTGAAGCCCTTCCAGGCTGCCTACTTAGGAGGCAACAAGTATATTTTATTGTATTTTCAAAAAATGTTCTCTAAATTCTCCTTTGCTTCTTGATGTTATGAGATTTATTAAATTGAATTCAAAAGTAAAACTGATACAACCATATGTAAAGTGAATTAAATACATTTTTAATTCTTTCATCTTCGATACAAATAGTAGCTTCAGTAGGATACCTTCAATAAATTTAGCAAATGATCATATTTTCTTACTTCAACAACAGTGGTCAGTTGCTCTTTGTTTACGCCTGTCACGCTACTTGTTAGAACCTCACGTGAAACTCCATCCTAAATAACATCTTACTGAAATCCGTTCCTGATATACTTGTTACCATACAATTCTTTTAATCTTTCTACCAGGCTGATTTCTTCACTATTTTGAGCAAAGACAGCATTGACATTTTTTAAATTAAGCTTACTAACCTAAGATATCAAGTCTTTTAAAATTTACTGCGTTATATAGAAATATATATATATATATATATATATATATATATATATATATATATAAATATATATATAAAAAGCAAAATTCTCAAAAAATAACATTGAACGTAGAGCAATTAAATATACAATGTTTTACACAATTTCAACTGGAACCTAGTTATTACTAAAAATTAGTAGATTTTTCTTCGAACCATAAAAATAAATATCCATAGCTAATGTAATTTGTTTTATTCATATGGTGGGACGCACCATTAAACTAGCTAAAACTTGTATAGGCCTATAATTTGAAGAAATTGATTAAATATTAGATTTATACCAGAGGTTCAAACTCAAATATCAATGTGTTTTGAAACCGGCAGTAGCCTTACAAATAAATACTATGTATTTCGTTAAATAAATATACTTGAACTATAATTAATCACACTACAAACATCTAATAAAGGTTTTAATTATTTTGAATTTATTTGTTACGTAAAAAAACTTAATAAAACTGTAATATAGAGGTATACTATTTACTCCAACACAGTTTAACGAGATTGAGAGGGTAACTAAGGATAGAATAGATATTAACTAACAACAGTAGTCGCAGAATTGAAACAAACGCAGAAAACAAAATTAACCGTTTCGTTACCCCACAACGTAAAATTGATTGGACAGTTAAACAATCCACAGGTGTGCGTGGGAGTGGGCGTTATATTTAATACTACGAAATAACTCGGGCCAGAAGACCGCTTTTTACTGTACAGTTTCATTTATAATTCTCTTTGTTAAATTTGCTCGTAAGTATGTAATATTTTACAATCTGTTAATATAATACGGCATTAATGGTTTTCGTTTAGTGAGTGAAACTTTTTTCTCGTCATTAAAAATAAATATAAACTACAGTTAAACGTTAAAAATTAAATATCTGACACATATTTAATAACGTAATAGAAACCGTTTAAAAACATAACTAAGGAAAGTAACAAATAAAAATAATATATTAAAACTTAAAAAAAAATAACACAGTTGGAAAGTATATCAAAAGTTGGTTATACGACTCTAAATAACGTGTCATTGTAATAATTACATTATTAATAATTATTATCAATTGAACTATTAATTCATTGACTATAAACTACTACGCAGTGGAATTAAAAATTTAAACATTTCTTTCAAGACAAATTGTTTTGAAACTTGTTTAGATTTATGCTGTTATTCATTATTATTATTATTCATTATATTTTATTAGTAAGGATAAGGGTGAATGAGTGTGATGAGTGCAGTTTAACGAGTGTAGCTGAGGTCGACTGTTCCTCTGAAAGAGTAATTTATTAACAGCTCAACATCCGGGCCAACTGAGGGACATACAGTTCTACGTAGAATCCGAACCATGTAGTATTGGTCTGATTGTCAACAAACTGACAAGCTTGATGCTCAGTTCTCTTCCCTAGTCAACATTCATACACTGACTACCACTAAAAACGGATACCCAGACTTATGTTACATTGACACGTCGATATCTTCTCTGAGCAATAAGTGGAACTCTAGTCCTATTAATTCAAAGTTCTTTAAAATGACGATAAATACATTAACAGTTATTAAATTGCAGAAACTATTGCCCTTATAAAAAGGTTAATACTTACGATACTACGATCTTGTAGGATTTAAACGTATGAAAAAATGTCCGTATTACCAGAGAAAAAAACATATATATAGACATCCCTTTTTATTCTGTGGTCTTACCAGTGTTATCTAGGGGTCAATAAGAAGGTTCAGTTAAACATTAACTAGGAGGTACAATGAAGTTGTTTACGTGTAAAATTAGATGATATATTTAAAGTAAAACCCAAATTTACGACCAAACTATTTCGTATTATTTGTTTTTAATGATTGTGTAATTGAATTTACCCTCAATAATTGGACTTGTCCTTGTTATACCTTTTTCTGTTAGCATGCTCATTTTTTATTAGTTATTATTTTTCTTAGTACTTATATATTTTTTCTCTTACTACTTTACATGCCTCATTCCTAAGATAAAACTTTTATTTTACTAGTCACAAATGTTGGGTTTTCAATAATTTTTGTAAAAAAATGTTGCTGTACGTACAATGATGCAAGTGTGCAACCCCTTTCTGTTTGTAAATAAATATATTCCAATTCGATTTTTTTGCTTAAAAAAATTACCTTGCCTTAACATTTGATCTGCAATGTTTCAGAATTTTTCTTACTCTGAAACACCAACAAATAATGACTTACTCTATCTCAGGTTCGATTTTCACCAGAAGTTTACATACTAACGGAGACGTCAGTAGGAAGGGGATGACAGTAACAATTAAGAAACAGCTGATTTGCATACCTCTGAAATACGTAACTTTAAAAACTTTAAAATATATTAATCGGTAGCTTGACTTTTTGAAAATTATTATCGATTTTGCTACAAATCGGTATCAAAATTTCAAGTTACACAAAATTGCCTTAAATAAAAAAAGATATATTCATTCAAATCCATCCGGGAATTCAGAGAACAAAATCACCAGCTAGAGTAAATAACGAGTTATTTTTAGGAATTATTAAATTACAGTTATTTTAAGGGTACCCGAAATGATTTTGGCTTAATGTAAAATCATATTTATTTAAGCATTGTTTCACAAAACCATTTTTGTTCTACAGTGTTTCTGAACGTAAACAAACTGACACGTGTTGAAGATAATTGAATTTAAAATAATACGCATTCTGGGCCAAGAGGCGGGGAAACCTTCCGTTACAGGACAAAGGTAATCCTTAATCCTTGGGTATAATTAATTTACCAAAGTAAGTTGTAGTGCATTGTTGTACATCATACATCAACCCCCAGGCGTGGGGTGAAAGAAGAGATAACAATTCATATTTCGCCAACACAGCATGATATGTACGGAACTGTGGTGTTGCTGGTTTTGTTACTCGTAGTAGTTTTGCCAACACAGCTTGATATGTACGCAACTGTGGTATTGCTGGTTTTGTTACTCGTAGTAGTTTTGCCAACACAGCTTGATATGTACGTAACTGTGGTATTGCTGGTTTTGTTACTCGTAGTAGTTTCGCCAACACAGCTCGATAAGTACGTAACTGTGGTATTGCTGGTTTTGTTACTCGTAGTAGTTTTGCCAACACAGCTTGATATGTACGGAACTGTGGTGTTGCTGGTTTTGTTACTCGTAGTAGTTTCGCCAACACAGCTCGATAAGTACGTAACTGTGGTATTGCTGGTTTTGTTACTCGTAGTAGTTTCGCCAACACAGCTCGATAAGTACGTAACTGTGGTATTGCTGGTTTTGTTACTCGTAGTAGTTTTGCCAACACAGCATGCGACTTTACGCCGCGCGTTCCCCACCTACAAGTGTGACTCTGACTCGGTCGTCGTCGGAGGTTTTTCTCCGCTCTCTCGGACTTAGAATAATTTTGAATCCTTCGGTTCAGAGGGACTTGTGTTCTCCACCAATCAGGCAGAGACCCGATTCATGATATGTAAGGAACTGTGGTATTGCTGGTTTTGTTACTCGTAGTAGTTTTGCCAACACATCATGATATGTAAGGAAATGTGGTGTTGCTGGTTTTGTTACTCGTAGTAGTTTCGCCAACACAGATTGATATGTACGCAACTGTGGTATTGCTGGTTTTGTTACTCGTAGTAGTTTTGCCAACACAGCTTGATATGTACGCAACTGTGGTATTGCTGGTTTTGTTACTCGTAGTAGTTTTGCCAACACAGCTTGATATGTACGGAACTGTGGGATTGCTGGTTTTGTTACTCGTAGTAGTTTTGCCAACACAGCTTGATATGTAAGGAAATGTGGTGTTGCTGGTTTTGTTTCTCGTAGTAGTTTCACCAACACAGATTGATATGTACGCAACTGTGGTATTGCTGGTTTTGTTACTCGTAGTAGTTTCGCCAACACAGCTTGATATGTACGCAACTGTGGTATTGCTGGTTTTGTTACTCGTAGTAGTTTTGCCAACACAGCTTGATATGTACGGAACTGTGGGATTGCTGGTTTTGTTACTCGTAGTAGTTTTGCCAACACAGCTTGATATGTAAGGAAATGTGGTGTTGCTGGTTTTGTTTCTCGTAGTAGTTTCACCAACACAGATTGATATGTACGCAACTGTGGTATTGCTGGTTTTGTTACTCGTAGTAGTTTCGCCAACACAGATTGATATGCACGCAACTGTGGTATTGCTGGTTTTGTTACTCGTAGTAGTTTTGCCAACACAGCTTGATATGTACGGAACTGTGGGATTGCTGGTTTTGTTACTCGTAGTAGTTTTGCCAACACAGCTTGATATGTACGGAACTGTGGGATTGCTGGTTTTGTTACTCGTAGTAGTTTTGCCAACACAGCTTGATATGTACGGAACTGTGGGATTGCTGGTTTTGTTACTCGTAGTAGTTTTGCCAACACAGCTTGATATGCACGCAACTGTGGTATTGCTGGTTTTGTTACTCGTAGTAGTTTTGCCAACACAGCTTGATATGTACGGAACTGTGGTGTTGCTGGTTTTGTTACTCGTAGTAGTTTTGCCAACACAGCTTGATATGTACGGAACTGTGGGATTGCTGGTTTTGTTACTCGTAGTAGTTTTGCCAACACAGCTTGATATGTACGGAACTGTGGCATTGCTGGTTTTGTTACTCGTAGTAGTTTTGCCAACACAGCTTGATATGTACGGAACTGTGGTATTGCTGGTTTTGTTACTCGTAGTAGTTTCGCCAACACAGCTTGATATGTACGGAACTGTGGTATTGCTGGTTTTGTTACTCGTAGTAGTTTTGCCAACACAGCTTGATATGTACGGAACTGTGGTATTGCTGGTTTTGTTACTCGTAGTAGTTTTGCCAACACAGCTTGATATGTACGGAACTGTGGTATTGCTGGTTTTGTTACTCGTAGTAGTTTCGCCAACACAGCTCGATAAGTACGCAACTGGCGTTGCTAGTAGAAACTTCTACCAAACAATATTCCACGCCATACCAACGAAAATCCCAATAGACGTGACAAAACCGCCTGAACATTTAAAAAGGAGAATATACAACTTAAGCCTCGTTTCCATCACAATAAATTTGTCCAACAAGTTGCATTACTTGTGGCGATACAAGTTGTCGGATGGAAACGGTCTGCAACATGTTGCTGGATAAGTGCTGGGGACAAAAATGTGTCAAGCTACCAATAATAACAAAATGTTGCAAGGCTGTTTACTGAGAAACGAAGAGACCTACGAACAATCCAATTACTTTTTCCTTGCTTAAATGTACATCATAAAAAACTAATTTTTAAATTGTATCCTAGGTTTAGTAATTTTTATCCTAATTGGAACAATAAAAGTACCGGAATAGTTTTCACTGTGCGTCAACTTTACACTTTTCTGACTACAAAAAAAATAATAAATAGATAAAAAATAATAAAAAATAAACCACTGGTTATGTACTGCATTTATAATATATTAATTAACATGGTTGACAGGAATGTTTTGTATAAATATTATAAAATTAAAAATGTTAACTTTTCAAGAAAAACGTTCTTATCAAAATCATGAAACAACGTATTTTTTCCACCTTTCTTTGTCTTGTTGTAATCCTTATGTATCCGTATGTTATGTATATTTGCTATAGGTTTATTTTTTAATAAATGCAGTGATTTTAAATTGACTTACATACATTTAAATTGATGAAATTAAAGTGATCTTAAATTAATTAAAAATTGTTTGACTTTTAAAGTGTAAAGTTGATGCACAGTGAGAAATAGTTAAACTTTCGGTACTTTCTTGTTCCAACTAGGATAAAAAATTACTAAAAGTTTTAATACAATTTTGAAATAAATATTTCTTAACGGACCATTAAACCAGGAAAATGGTTGGATTGGATTTCTCATAGGCCTCTTAGTTACTTAGGAAACAACCTTCACACATAATTTCTGCGCCAACAGTAGATCATTCATGCTCGGCATATGTGCGACTTATGCTCGTGGTTGTTAGTCCTTCCAGCATGTCTTGTGCTTGGGACTTGTACCAAGGCCGCACTAGTATATCCTGTGCGGCCTTGCTTGTAAGAAGTAGGCAGCCCTACTCTAGAGTGTTGGCGTAACACGCTGTAATCACACACCATGAGTAGTAATTACAACCCTGTACCACTGAACCTGGCATTATTTGGCTTTCGTCAATTGGGTGATTAATTCAAAGGTCACCAACCTTGACTATATATATATATAGGCAGGTTGATAATTACTCGTATTTTGACGGGTAACAATTCTAAGGATGCATTTTAGTGCGTTAAACGTATGACAACAATATTATTATAATTTTAGAAGATAGCAACATTGTATTTATTATTGTCGGCGCAGAAATTATGTTTACCAGAGTTTCAACGTTATTTACTGTAAAACAAAGAGGCTATGAAAAATCCGATCGCAGCATTATTTCACTCGTTTGATTGTACGTTATGACATAATTATTTTTAAATTTTATTACAAGTTTTAATAATTTGTATCCTAATTGGAACAAAAAAGTACCGGAATTTTTAATAATTTTTCGCTGTGCGTCAAATTTAAACTTTTATTACTCCCCTAATGTACTACGTTTATATTTAAGACGTGTCTGACAGGAAGTTTTTAAATATTTTATAAGTTTTTAAAATTTTAGAATTTTAACCTATCAAGAAAAACATTTTTATCAATTTCCTGAAACAACATTTTCTTAGCTTAAAAAGGTCATAAATTTAATTACTTGGTCACGTTGTAATCCTTATAAAATTTTGTTTCAGGGAATTGATACATTTTTTTTTCTTGATAGGTTAATATTCTGACGTTTTTAAAACTTATATAAACATTTCTGTCAACCACATATAAAACTATAAATGCAATGCAGTAACGGGCTTTTATGTAGTACAACTGTAGATTCGATGCGCAGTGAATACTAGTTAAAATTGAGGTCTTTTTTTATCAAAACAGGAAAATTATCAAAATTATATTGAATTAAAAATGCATATGTCATAAAGTATAATTAAACGAGGGAATGAATACATCTATAAAAAGTGAAAAGCCGATGTTAAAAATTCAGACTACATTTTTGTTCTAATTTTACTATCTTGGCGCGGCAGCCTAGAGCGAGAGGGTAGATTGCAATTTTTTTAAGGAAAGGCCGATCTCCTTCTTAAACTTACTCTGCCCATTCCTCATATACTATTGATCTGTACGAGGAACATATTCACACAGAGTAAGGGGGCGAGCCAGTACACTACAAGGTGAATATTACTGATAAATCTTCTTGTCTAGGCCGGATTCGAAACAGCGTTATCTCTAACCAAAGCTCAACAAAATCTTGACGCGTTAGACTGCTCGGCCACCGGCTCGCCCCATGAGGATTGCCATGACGATGAGAGAGAACGCAAACCAGCGCTGCTTATCGGCAGCCGCGCTAACCTCGTTTCGTCTGCTACAGGAAGTCTGTCTCCCTATCTCTTTTCGCTTCTTATACATCTATACTCATTGCACCTACTCGACACACATTAACGGCACTATTGGATACGACCTCTGTTTTTTTTTCTCTGTGGTCAAATCATTTTGATAATGTTATACGTTTTTCACCGAACTATGGTGATTTGTTGCTGTAACACACTTGTTTTAAGTGTTTCCTTACTAATTCTAACATTTTCGATGAATAAGACAAATATGGTAAAACTACTAACTAGAATTGCTGTTTCAGACAGAGACGCGCCAAACTCGCAGCGATGTGCGCTCCATGATGGACAAACTGGACCCGAACTTCTGGCCTACAAGGGGGCGGCGCAGCTCTTCAACTTCATCGGAGGAGACACCCCCGCCCTTCTGGGCGCACCGGGGCCGAGCCATCGACGAGCTGGAGACGGTGCTGGCGGAGCGAGGGGGAGGAGGAGGAAGCGAGGAAGCGGCTCCCCCCTTCTGGGCGCACCGAGGCCGCGAGGTCGCATGCTCTGATCAAGGTTCTTTCACCCATCCCTTGAGCGCCGAGGAGCCGCGATGGGTCATGTTCAACAGACGAGATGCTGACGAGACAAACCCTGGCAACGAAGACGCATTCTGGATCTCCCAGGGTCCCCGGGGGTTCGACGGTCTGTCTCCCAACGAGTTCTGGGTGTCTCGCGGCAAGAAGGAACGCAGCCACAAGAAGGACGCCCTCAGGGCTCTGATCATGCCTCAAGAGGACTTTTACCCCACTCGGGGAAAACGTGCACTCCCAAAACAAACATTTGTCCCATAAACTTCTCATTATAAATACTTGTTTACGAACTGTGTATAAATAACTAATAAGCTGTGATTAGAATAAAAACGTATTTTTGGTCAATTATTTCACCAAAGTCTTCTAGAATATCTGTTTTTTCTTCTCCATAAAGGGAAAATCGTCCGACTAATTGTAATTAGTTATAAACACTCATCATTAGAAATGTATTTACCGATTGGTGCTTGCGGCTTTCTTTGGAAAAAAGCGTGAAATAGAATAGATATAACTTGGAGTCAAAATGTTTGACAATAAAAATGTTGCATGATGAACGTTCTTAAAATGTATAGTAAATTCAATAAAACAACGTACCAAATATTATTTTGAATGTTTTTTTTGCGAAAGGATAACCAGAAGACCTCGGAAAGCCGAGATCTCGACTTTCAATCGTTTTTTTAAATCTTAACTACGTTTGATTTTCTCGTTTTGGGGAGAGATTTGACCCGGGAAGGACCATTTTGTCCCACTATTGAAAATGTACGTAAATTCGTGTTTGGAGGTATTATAATTGTAATGTTGCTTGAATAGTACTTGATCAGCCTGAAACAGACGAAAGTAGACTTTCAAAAGACTGGATTTAAAGTTAAATACTGTCTCATACTAAATAACTCGCTCATCTTTTCTATACGTATAGTAAATGATTTATATGGCAGTTTGAGTAACATGAAAAAATAATAATAATAATTTAAAACTGCACAATAATAATTTTAAACAAAATACCCTTTAGAGCGATACAATTAATTGTTTCAAATTCATATATGTTTCTATTTTTAAGGGGTTAAAAAACTTTAGGTCAATTTAACGATGAGCTCTTTCAAAATATTTCAGTATAATTTTAAATGGGTTGATACTTATGAAAAAAATTATAATGTATTTTCTATAAATGAAGTGTGTGCCTTTGGTATAAGTCAAATTTAAGTTTTAAGCTTTACCTTCCTCTTGAATAGCCTTAGATGTAACGTAAATTGTACTTAGATGTAATGTAAAGTAACCAGTCGTTTCTAATCTCTAAATACTTCTATAGTGTAACCCAGCTATTTGAAGACAACGTGTTGTGGAGATTGTAGGCGATAGGTTCTATGCTCGGTCCTATTAATACCAACATGATGTTCGCTCAATGGTTGCCATCGACGAGGATATTACTACTGTCGGATTCAAAAAGCAATGCACTCGAGTTTGAATCACTGCTACAAAATAAATACTCATCCGATTCCGTTGTGTTGTACACCAACATTTTGCTTATTTAATTTTACGTAATTTCAAATAACTTGCATATTTTTTTAAGACTAAGAATTTTTATTGCAGTTGAATACAAAAAAAACACGAAATTTCAGCACTTTTAGAGTAAAGCTCAACTTTAAAAAAATCTAAAGTAAAAAGTACTAAAGTTGAAACTTAACCACATGTGAATAAGGTCGTTATTTTTAGTCTGTCTAGATTCTAGAATTTTCAATCATTTACAAAATTTTCTGTTGTAAACCCTTGCAGTATTAAAAATGGCTGGTCATACTAACCTCCAAAACTATTAAAAAATACCGGATTAAAAATAAAGTAAGATTATAAAACGGTATGCGATTTTATATCACATGATCATTCAACAAACATCGATGTGCCGTAATACGCGCGGCCGACCGGTGTTTCCACGTCATGCAGCTGCACTTCCACCTCGTATTAGGGGACTTATTAGTTATGAATGACAGATATACATGTTACAGCTAAAGGCTGATGAATCACTCACAGTTACTAGAACTGTGATAAATACATCCTGCAAATCACTAACATAATGAGAGCCAACATTTTCACGTTACATTCAGCTTGTTACATGTGAAATTTACATAATTGTAAATCTTTTAAATATTATTTTTTAATTTGACAATCTTTTTAGAGTTAAAACGTTTTTAAACCTATCGTTGGTTTAAAATCCCTCATGAGAAAATATGAATAAAACAATGGTTTAAATTTAGATAGAAAACAAGATTGATTAACTGTTCAATACCTCCACAGTAATAAACCTTTCATGCACTTTTTAAACAATTCCAGGCGCACGATTCGGCAACGCCAAAATGCTCAGTTGAAACTAGTTTTGAAGTGCTGCCCGAGAGGATTTGCTTACACACGAGCGCACATCGATGTTTGTTGAATTATCATGTGATATAAAATCGCAAGATTTTTTTATCACACTTACCATTTTATAATCTTACTTTATTTTTCAATTCGGTATTTTTGAACCGTTTTGGAAGTTTTAATGATCAGCCATTTTTAAGATTGCAAGCATTTACAAAAATTACAACAGAACATTTTGTAAAAGAGTAACAATTCTAGAATTTAGAAAGACTACAAACATCAACCTTATTCACATGTGGTTACAGTTTCATGGACTTATCTTGAGTACTTTTTGTTTTAGAAATTTTTAAAGTTGAACTTTATTTAAAAAGTGTTAAAATAAAGTGTCAAATAAAATGTCGTGTTTTTTATTATACCTGCTATAAAAAAATCTCAGTCTTTAAAAAATGTTAAATAAGCTACATTTTAATGTAGGCTACAACACAACGAAATCGAATGAGTATTTATTTTGTATTAGAGGTTCAAACTAGAGTGCATTGCTTTTTGAATCCGACAGTAGAGAAGTCTGGGGTGTCCGCGTCGGTTGGTAATCAATGACCAGATGTTGTGTAGGGAAGATAACTGAGTATCAAGCTTGTCAATTAGCTGAAACTCAGACCTACGTGGTTCGGAGTCCACGTAAATGTGTAGGTGTCCCTTAGTTGCCCTGGCTGTTGGACTATTAATAAATGGCTCTGTCTAAGGAACAGTCGACTTTAGCTAGTAACAATGACTACATTCGTTCATTTACAATCATCACACGCATTCACCTCTCATATTCGCTCGTATCTATACGATCGACGTCTTACTGATGAATAATGAAGTGTAAAACACGCAACGTTACAATCTTGCAGATAAAATAAAATCGGAATTCCCTAATTGGGTAAATTTTATTGCGTTACTGGGTGGTTTTTGTTGCGTTATGGGGTCTCCAAATATACCTGTATGTCGAGCCCGTTTGGAGTACCGTATTTAGAAAGTGATGTTTATTATTAAGATATAGAAACACTTGCAAAGACGGTTGGAGTTTTAGTGCGGAGAGTTGTAGAACTATAAAAGATATGCTCAGTTTATTTACATGACATACTATCAAACAAAACAAGTTAATTAAGGGCCGACCCTCTCTCTCTACACAACCTGCGGACTGACAGCTTAAGGGTACTCTAATTCAGTTTACAGACTCAGACTACAATGACCTTGCAATATAGATTTGTATCATTTTTGAGTGATGTCAGCAATGGTTAATATATAATTCAAATTAAAACAATATTTTAAGCAACTTTTATAAAATTTAGGCCTACTTAATGTTCAGTTCATCAGAAAAAAAACACACACAAAAAACACTCAAAAAGGTCTAAAATCCTCATATACAATATCAATTACAATCCAACAGCTGTTAATATTGCACAAATATCTTTACGTATTTATATTTGAATAATGTCTGTTACTTTCGATTCATTTTAATCGCTCTCCGTGAAATTCTTGTGGCCAAACAACGTACTTTGAGTGCTTCCCATGGCCTTCAGGGTGAAAATATTAACCAAAGAAAACCTTTTTGCACAATTACAAACAGGGGGAAATGTTTTAACACCTAAACCATTTAGATTGGTCAACAAATTTTTAAGGAGTTTTGTAACAAAAAAATCGGCTTCACGTATAAGGATTTCTTTCACATCCTTGTTTAAACATGTTAACTAACTGCTTAACCTATTACTATTATTATTAACTACTAATCTTATTAGACTCGGCTTTAAAAATGTAATTGTGAATTATTAAGAATCTTGTCCATAAGATAGCATCTTTTTATCTCAATCATGCAAGCCTGCATTAACAAACGTACATCAGATGAACAATTCTTTACAGAGTCTCTTTTCGCAAATTAGTGAAAAAAATATGTTCGTACAGTTGTTTGTTGCATATTCTAAGTATTAATCAGTAAGACAATGTAGTCTTCGTTTCAAAGGCCTTTGCGTATCATTAAAAAAACATGTGCGGCGTCTTTGAAATGGGACATTAAAGAACTACATACAAAACATCAAATACCAACATCAAATAACGGCTGTCTTATTGCGGAAAACTGGTTTAGAGTAACAATAATAAAGTGCTATTAAAATGGACAACAATTAACAAAATTACTGATTTTTAAACTTACACGGATTAAAAATAATTATTATATCGTTAATAATTTAAACACAGAGATGTCAGTGTTGATACATTAGTAATTGTACTTCAGCAGGTTAACAACAAATGTTATTTTTTTTCTAAAGGAGAGGCCGATCTCCTCTTCGACCTTACTCTGCCCATTCCAATGATCTGTGCGGGGAACTTACCAGTGTCACTTGTTGTAATTTGCTACTTAAAATAACAACATATTACACGTCTACATAGGTTTAAAAGTAACCCCAAGTAATTTATAGGTATATATGTAGGCCTATACAAGGTGGAAAATAAGTCCGGATACGTTCCAGATAAAGCAATAAAACTCACCATTCATAAATATGATCTAGAATTGCACCTTTTGACGAATTTAAATAACTTGTTGGCGACGGCTCACTTGGAGTCCAAAGAAAACCTTTAATACGATCATACGTTAATATGGATATTAAATTGAAGGTGTTCATCAGTAGAACACAATGCCGAATGTGTGTTGGTGAGACAGGCTATTTGTTATTATTATTATTAATTAATACGCTGATCGTAGAGATAAGGAGAAATATAAGGTTAGAATGAGTGTACATTAACGAGTGTAGTCATTGTTACTAACTAAGGTTGACTGTGACTTAGGAAGAGCTATTTATTAATACCCCAATAACTAGGACAACTAAGGGACCTACAGTTTTACGTGGAATCCGAACCACGTACTGCTGTTATGATTTTCAGCTAACTGAAAATACGGATACTCAGTTCTATTACGTACTAAAAATCCGAAACCAACATGGACACCCCAAACTTCTCTAGTAGTGTCTACGTCGGACACTAGTAACCATTGAGCGGACGGCATGTAAGTTATAAAAGGACCGAGCATTGAACTTATCGCCTACAATTTCCACAACACTTTGCCCCCAAGTAGCTGGATTACAGCACTGTGCCACTAGTGCCGACATATCATCAACTGAGCATTAATGGTATCCTGCCCACCCATACACGTACAGCGGTGTTGCCCCTCCCACCCATCCATAGATGTACAGCGGTTTTGCCCCTCCCACCCACCCATGTATTGTACACATAGTGTGGTATTGATGTTGGTAATTGGCAACTAATCAATTTATTACATATTTAAAAGAGACATCAGTCAAAATCGTACGGTGTAAAATAACTGTAATATGGTGCGACGTTCGGATATGTCACCAAGATGACCGACTCACCTTCAGTTACCTCCGAGTTGTGCTCTACAAGATGCTGCGTACACTACGCCACGAGCTGTAGGAAGTCACCAACAGAAGTGTTCAAGTGAGGCCTGAGTTTGACACTTGAAGTTCATCAAGTGGCATTTAAACTAATTTCTAACAGACCCGGCATAAACTTAAAATTCAAAGGGCTCTCCGTAGCTTTCAAACTACGCGATGACAAATGGCGATAGTTCGTACACATTTTTAGCTCTGTAGGCTTACGGGAAGTAGTAGAATCAGTGATGAGTGAGTGAGGACTTTCTCTTTTAGATATAGAGACATTCATATTCAACATATCCAACAGTGATTCCTATACACTGTTGGATACGTTGTACGTTCAAGGAGTAATCCTGGAAGGGAAATGATGGGTAATGTTTGTCGTCTAAAAGAAATAAAGACGAGTTATTTATATAATTTGACAAACCTAGCACGGCCCTTACGAATGCTGACTTGGATTAATGTGACCAGCATCTCTGTTGGATTGTGATGAGGTTAGATAATTTATTTCACAAATTTATCAAATCTGAAGATAGAGTCAATACTTTGCCACAAATAGAGCAATCTGAAGGCAAAGTAGGCTGGGTTCGTTACGTGGCACTTGTTTGCATGCATGTAAAACAACGGATCCCGGAGTAAGCCCGTAAGCCACTTCCGATTGATATAGGGGACATATACATACCGACAGCAATCCTGACGCGGAGTCTCTACGACTGTACAAGTCCATGCGTTATTTCCCTTGTATTTATGATCCGTTAAGGTGATTTACATTGTGGTTTAAAAAAGCTATACATTATTATTATATATATTCTCAAAACAACATAAATTAATATAATAGTTATGTAGTTGTTACCGAACAATTTTAGTTTGACAATTTGTCCATCGTATATAAATCTTGTCAGTATATAAGTCTTGTCAGTATATAGGTATTGTCAATATATATGTTGTCACAGTGGAACCTCCGACCATCTACCTGGTGTTGACTTACACTCCGTCAACTATCAAATCCGGTTTGTCGTCTGTCCATACCCAAACATTTGTGTGAATTGAACAGTCGTGGCAGTTGGCTTTCCTTTCCCGCTTGGCTACCAGGCAGCGTCTGTTATTATATGGAAATTGCACCAATATAAAAATAAAAAATCACAGAGAGCACTGCAAACAACTGTTTGTTGATTTACTGTTATTTCAAAGGGTAATTAATTTATATAACTTCTTATTCGCGTACTAAAAAATCCAAATTTATTTAATTTTATATACTCTTTTCACACTTACAGTACCCACAACAAGACAAATATTGATATCAAACATTCATGTTTGACCAAAACACAAAGCAGTAATATTGTAATCATTTTATAAATATATAAATTTAAAAAAAGTTAAACCATTTCAAAAAATTAAAAAAAACCTTTAACTATGGCTATTAGACAAACCATGTTGTAATTCAAATGATTTTTTTTTCAGCACCATAGTCATTGACTTTTATTAAATTTGCCTTTGTTTTAATTATTTTACTGGACGCTACTTACTTTACAAGCTGTAAACTCCACATAACACATTGTGGGATGTGTATCAGACTCTTAATTTACATCTCATTGTGCATAATAACGGTAAAATATGGATGGAATTTTGAACTGTCTTAAATGTTAGATGATCGATAAAAAAAGTATTACCATTAATGAACTGGCTATTTTTATCAAATGAATGCAAAAATCATACCTTGGTCAAATGCCAAGATGACCAATACAAAAACCCATGTATGTATAGACCATGTATACAAAGATCCATGCGTGAGCATGAACATTTAATACTTTCTCAGTTATCTACGTTGGTTGTCCTTCGTATTCTTGGTTAATAAAAACGGAACGAGGAAGACATGTCTCACCAGCTGGTGAACCGCAAGAAATAAACCAAGGAACAAGGGAACGGTCTTAGTTGAAAAATGTATTTGGCATAAAGCCAAGGCGAGTATTAAATGTTAGTGTCGAAAATGTAAAAAGTCCAAGTGGCAAGTGAATATAAACAAAGTATTGTCAAGGAACGGCCTCCAGACCAATGCGAGAGCTCGTTCTCCACTTCAAACACTAAATTAATATGGGTTTACATACTCCAGGATGTCTGCCTGTCACCTTACATGGTATCCTGGAGGAACAAACTTGTAGTATTACGACAGGTAACAGGAAATGTTCTATTTACATTTTAAGCTCTGCGTTTCATCGAACATTTATTTTGAAATATTTAACGCTATTTATAAAATTAACAGTGCTTATTGAGGGACTAAATCTAATCTAAATCTAACTCATGCACGGAATAGTAACTATATTTTTAGACGTTCTTTTAAAAGTTTTTAAAAGAATGTTATACTCAGGCCTCTTTGACCCTGTGAGGGATGTCGTGGAAAATAAAGGTACTAAGATATGCAACTGATTTTTTGTGTTTACTTGTTTCATGGAAAGGAGTTATCTGATTACTTTAATGTAAATTTGAATAATTGATGGTTTTGTTTACAGGAGAAAGATACTGGTTTTACTTTCACTTTATCCCATATGCGTTAGCATAGAGAAAGTATTGTGATCGTAAAATATTTTTTTTACAAGTTAGTCTAAAAATCCATTAATCCCCTGAACCCAAAAAAGTGGGCTTTGAAAAAACATTTGGGTGTCTGTCCGTATGTGCGTCTGTCTGATTCATATATCCAGACATTTTTTTCACTTTTTTGAAATTTTAATTTAAAAAAAATTGTATGAACAAAAAACATACAACAATTGAATTTTCTCAAAAACGGCTCTAATGATTACATTTTCAGAAAAATGTGAATTACAATTCAAAACATTTTAGTAAAAACTGCATGTCTCTAACTTGACTATTTTTTTAATATAACAAACTAACATATTCGGCAATTAAACTGGTAATTTTCAAAGTTTTGATTTTTTTAGTGTTTAATATGGGGGAAGTTTGTACCAATTCTTTGGAACCATTTATTTGAACACAAACAAAGCTATAGAATAAACGAAAAAATTTTTAAGTGTTCGATTATGTAACCATTTAGAACCACTACTTAGTTGATCAAAATATTATTTCTTGAAAATATAGTACTGTAATCTGTAATATAGTGTAATGACGTAGAAAGCCAGCCCCAGCACTTGACGCCGCGACGTGTTAAACTTGCGTTAAAACGTTCTCTCTTCCGCATTTACACGCCCTTATGAACGGTATCGAACTACCCTTCTGGATATTGATGGGAACCACAACCCTTTGTGAGGAGATACCCCTGAGGATGCCCAAACCACTTTAAAGAGCGCGCCCTTTCGTTACTTTAACGCCTTTTAAAGATGAACAATAAACCGGGACATTTTTCATCTCGTGTGGATTTTGGCTAAATTTAAATTAGATAAAATGCCTGGACTCCAACATTTACAACGGAACTGTTCATTATCAGCCAACGAGGATGGCAGGCCTTTAAACGTTACTAGACTAAGATGACATACAGATTCGTTTTTGAGACGCTCACACAGTTCATGTGCATTCTATAGAAATAGTACAGGAAATTTTCAGGTCAAAATATAAATATTCACAATAGTATCTTACTTAAAATTCCTTCTTGTTATTATCCGTTTGGAAACTATATTTTCGTCAACTAAAAAATAAAATATCAGAATATATAAAAATATAACAAATATTTTTAAAATTCAAAAGAAAATACAAAGGAATTTTAAACAAGCACAACAATAAACGATACTGTACATATTTATTTACATATATTAACACATTTTTATAAATAATACACAAAATATTGTACGTATCAGCAGTTATAAGGTAAGGAAAAACTTTGAGGTAGGTGACTCTTATGTGACGTAGTAATTTGTGTCACCACACCACTTCACATTACCTATTTTCGACCCATAACAGATATGTTTGTAAGAAGATAGAGCTGGCTGAACGTGGAAAAATACATCTTTAAGTAAAGTGTTTTAAGTCAATTATTTCATAATTCATCAGTAAGACACCGATCGTTGATGAGCGCATATGAGAGGCGAATGAGGCATATGAACGAGTGTAGTTTTTGTTACCAACTAAGCTAGATTTTTCCTTAAAACGGACTTGAACTGCCCGGTAGCCAGGGCAACCGATGGACCAACGGTTTACGTGAAATCCGAACCATGTAGTATTGGTCTGATTTACCTAACAAGTCTCTGACATTCAGTTCCTTCCTTACACTACATCTGAACCTTGACTACCACCCAACATGAACACCGCGACTGCTCTACTTGTGTCCACGTCGAAGGCAACCACTTAGCGGACGCCGAGTAGGTATTAAGAGGACTGAGCATAGAACCTTTCGCCAACAACCTCCACAACCATAGCTGGTTCACATCACTGCAGGATTAGTGCCGACTATAACACTAAAAAGCTAAGCAAATGCATATGAAAACTGAATTTTCCTGATAGTAAAATTGATATTTCTTACATGTTTATGTGATTGTAAAATTTAGGATAAAGGAAAATCACACATAAAGACATAAAATTATCATCAATGGGGATACAATTCACTTAAAACTGACAAAAAAATATATCTTAGCTTATGGTGAAAAGCTTTACAGGGAAAGTTGAAGGAGGGCTTGTTCTAGAACAATCATCTATTGCATTTTCCAGCACCAGGTTTCAGCACAATACAAACTTTTATCATCAATGGCCCTTTGTGCAGGAGTGGATGTCGACTTTCCAGCGGTGACTTGGCAGTTTGTACGGTTATCACAGTAGTCTAAAAGCGTACAAACTGAACAATACTTAACATCTACAAGATGATAATGGTACATAATGTATTGATTATGGCCCTTATCTTTACACCGCTATTGTGAACAACATTTCTATAATCCGTTACACAACAATGAATACAGAAAGGGGGGTGCACGACACCCCTATGTACAGTGAGATTGAAAGGTCCCGGAACAGTGTATTTACACAGCACACAGTGTATGTACACAGTAGATTTACTAGATATACTTTTGTTAGCGATTTTCGTAAGGGACGGCCCACAAGGAGCCACAATAAAATCTTAAGCGAGAGGTTAGGTTGAGCTGTGCACCAAGTGAAAGGTCTTTAATTAGAAAATACAACGCCACAAATCGGACTTCAAAAAGCCGTGCCCATACAAACTGGTGGTTGTTTAAATTTACAGTTTAAATTTTCCTTTATCTTGATAGACAATTTATTCATTTGTTGAACCTGCGTAGTTTAAAGCAGTAACTTGAAAACAACGACGTGAACATCCATTTTTAAAGCACATCTCAATAGATTAACTCATCAGACGTATGATCCCCTTAAAGTCAGAAAAATATCTTAATAAGTACAAAAAAAAAAACCTTGTATAAATTAAAGATCTTTACAAGGCGAAAAATCTGACTGTAAAAGGCCAGGCCTTTTAAAATTTTGTAAATATTAAATTTATTTACATATTTAATAATCTTTTATTAGTTCGCTAGCTGGCCATACGATATATATACGGACAAACAACTGATATGAATCTCAGTCGACACTGGAAGCGCAGTGCTGTAACCCAGCGACTTGGGGACAAAGTGTTTGGGAGATAGGTTCTATGCTCGGTCCTCCTAATACAGACACACCGTCCGCTCAATAGTTGCTATCGGCGTGGATACTACTATAGAAGTCTGGTGTGTCCATGTTGGGTGGTAATCATTGTATGGATGTTGTGTGGGGGAGAAAACTGATGGTCAGGCTTGTAAATTAGTTGAAAATCAAACCAATACTACGTGGTTCGGATTCCACGTAAAGCTGTAGGTCCCTTAGTTGCACTGGCTGTTGGGCTATTAATAAATTGCTCTTTCTGAGGAACAGTTGAACTCAGCTAGTAACTATACTACACTCATATCATCATTCATTTTCGCCTTAAAATACGCACAACGTTGTGTCGGCGTCTCATAAGTAAGACTAAGTATCTTGTAAGCTGTCATTGTATTATTTCGTAACAACACTTTAGTATACAATTTAAATAAATTAATATTTTTAGTTCAACTGTCATTAGTTTAACGTTCTGAAGAACCATGAATATGCGGGAAACGGGTGTTCCCAATTGAAGGCAAAAGTCAAGCTATCTGACCCCATCGAGTCAATTCCACCCAGTGAAATGTAAAAACGCATTTGCATTGCCAATGATTGAGTTGAGCTCCCCAAGCTTGTTAGCTTTTTGCAGTATTAGTGGACAGATCTTAATTACGGAGCTTCTCTTCGTTATAGTTGAAGAACGCTTCATTAGTACTCGAGGGAAGGGCAGTTCTGATTGGATTTCACTGAAGGTTAAAGTTGCTATTAAGTAAGTACCTTTACCGGAGTAACGGTTATTTCCAAGTAACTAAATAACATTTGGCCTAACGTTTAGATCACTATTTTTAGGTTTATTTTAACGAAGTAGTCACTAAGTCACAGAATTTTTGTTTTTACAATACGTTTATTTATAAATTTTAATTTGAAAAAAAAATTACTTATGTTGGTAAAAAGTCCAACAAATTAAGAAAAAATTCTCAGTAAAGGATGACGTGTACTGATACTGGTTCAGTTCGGTTAATCATCGTTATTTTTCAACACTAAAACAGGGCTGCCCCCTCAGCTGTGATGTATGTAGACCCAGTATATTGACACTTAGGCCCCACTCTGGTGGGAATGTTAAATAACCATTAACCACTTGCGGGCGGACACTATGGAACTGGACTCAGTTTATTGAACCATACGTTTTTCTTGTACTTGGTAATAAATTATTTAAAAAATATTGTTAATACCGTGTAAATCAATTAGATAAAATGCATTATTGTTAGATATAGTTAGGGATAGCTGAATTTATTAGTATTAGCTTTTCCGTATTAGGTGAAGAAAAGTAACTAATACTCAGAGTAACTAATATGTGACCCAGACTAATACTAGTATTTTTGTATTCTAGGTACGATATGATTCGCTATATATAGTTAAATGTAGCTTTCATCAAGGGTATAAGAAAATAAAAATGTTTAATAATATATTACTCTTAAATATAGTGATTTTTAATCTCTAAACGACGTTATTCTTTGTATAAGGCCAGTAAAAATGTGTAACATCAAAACTTCTCCATCACGAACATTTTCAAACACCACAAGAGAAAATATTGAAAGTATGCAGGGACTGTCTACTTTTTGTGAAAGTATATTATGCCAACTTAAGATACATACAATTATTTTTCAAGTTCTACAAAAGGCAAATAAAAATTTTAAAGCAATAAATAACTCTTTAATTACAAGTTATGATAAAAAACTACATTAACTAAAAGTAAATATCTTTCATTAATATAATTATTCATTACTAAGACGCCGATCGTAGAGATATGGAGGAATATGAGGTGAATGAGTGTAGTCATTGTTACTGACCAAGGTCGATTGTTTCTTAGAAGGAGCAATTTATTAATAGTTAATTTCATTCATGTAATACATTGACAACAAAAAAGTGATTGTAAGAGTACGAAGGCTTCGTCTCTACGTAGAAAGGAATTATAGACGACAAATCATATATGACCAATCTATATAACTAAAATAATAGTACATAAGTCGGAGTACATAAACTTATGACAGTTTAAATACTTAAGATCGTACCTAATATACATGTTCTTAATAAATGGTATAAAACGAAAACTTCAATTTCAATATATACCATTCAGAGCAGCCTTCTCCTCCACATAAATAATTATTAAAATCAATAATTGAAAAAAAAACTTGTTAATTTTAGCGAGTCTAAAAATATAGTAAAACGCAAACAGATTTAATGATATGCAAAATGTTGTTTCATACGATGCAAACAATCAATCTTGATTCACAATTTTCAGAAGCCAAAATAAACAAATAAAGAGACGTAATTTTAATTTATTGTAAAGATGAAACAAATGAAGACGGAAATAAATATCGAGTCTTGTTGAATTTCCCTCCGGAAGGACTGTAAGTGGTGGCAGTGGCTCACGGGATGTTTCAAGGGGCTGTACTTCCTTTAGGAAATAATATATATACTTGCCTACGTTTGTCTTAAACTAAACGTTAATGGATCATTAACTTACTGTGTATAAAAATTCGAATACATAATTATTTTATTTAAATACCGTTCAATTAAATTTAAATGGCTACAGTTTTGCTATCGTAAAATGCAACCTGAGGACAAATGTTGATTTTTAACATGAAAATGAAAAATTAAATGAAAATTTGATTTATTTCCCATAAACAGAACATAAATAAATACATACAATGTTATTGATACTTGTTTGCAAAATAAAATATAGGAAACATAAGTAGAAATATAAAATAAATGAAACTTAATACAACATATTTTCCTAGTTAACATATTAGCCATTGGGAAAAGGCCTGCATGGACGGAAGCCTGTGCGCAGACCCGATATATTGATATTTACGTAAAACAAATGAATGTTAAAAGAATAAAATAGTCGGAGCACCTTGACGTCAGGCAAAATGAAAGCAGCACCTGTTTTGCGTTATCCACATTGCAGGCGCTAAAATAACCGGAGCGCCTTGACGTTAGGCAAAATGAAAACAGTATCTGTTTTGCGTTGTCCACATTGCAGGCGCTAAAATAACCGGAGCGCCTTGACGTCAGGCAAAATGAAAGCAGTATCTGTTTTGCGCTGTCCACATTGCAGGCGCTACTGTACAGTACTTGCACCATTGATTTACTTACTTATTATACGACAATGATTACAGAACAACATTTCAGTACAGCACTTGTACAACCAATGCTTTAAATGTGTAACCGAGTTTGATGGTTGTTTACTAAGAAGCTAAAAAGTCTTATGAAAATCCAGTCAAACCACTGTTTTTCTCGGTTAATTTTGTGTTATGACATATACATTTTAAATGTTCTTTTTAAGTTTTGACTTTACACTTTTATTACTTACCAACCCCGTAGTTGAATCACATTCATATTTAATACGTAGTTTACGAGAATTGTTTCTATAAATTTAATACATTTAAGAGTTTTACCTCTATAAGAAAAAGGTTTGTATAAATTTCCTGATACAGATTGTTCACGGCTTCTAATGATCGTAGAATAAATTCCTTGGCCACGATGCAATCCTTTGAATACCAATAGTAGTGATACTGAACTGTTATATGCTCAAGTGAATACAGCGACTGACAGAAGGCCGTGGTGTGCCTTCTACTTAGGGACCCAGCTACATAGGGACAACGTGTTACGGGATAATGTGGGTACTATTCTCGGCCCTAGTGGCGCAGTTATTTATAACCAAGCTAAATAGGGACAACGTGTTACGGGATAATGTGGGTACTATTCTCGGCCCTAGTGGCGCAGTTCTATATAACCCAGCTACTTAGGGGCAAGATGTTACGGGATAATATGGGTCCTATTCTGGGCACTAGTGGCGCAGTTCTATATAACCCAGCTACTTAGGGACAACGTGTTACGGGATAGTATTGGTCCTATTCTCGGCCCTCTTTATACCGACATGGCGTCCGCTGAATGGTTGGAGTGTCTACATAGGGTAGATGTCTTCTATTCATTGCTTCCTGACGGCAAAACACAATCAATGGTTCAAAACTGCTGATAGCCCGCCTAAACCATGTTTCAATATCGAATGCATTTTATTCAGCGGAGAAGGTCACGGCCAGCCCCCGGGGAAATTACTAAACACATAAAGTGGTGTTTAGTACAAATACAACGCTGTGCCACTCGTTCTCTCGGCGAGCACTGTTCGTTCAGTAGTTATTAACTTATTGGTTAAATTAAATTTAACGGGCTTTAGTAGTATTACAGTTGATTATGAACACAGAGATGTGTGTCCGATGCCAAATGTTGTGTCTGTAATTAACAGCTGTTTTTGGATTCAGTAACGCAGCGCTAGTGTAGTTCCATGTAAATGTAATGCAGTTTAAACCAGCTGTGGTGGCTAACTAATCAAATTACTTTCTCAAACAACCCCATCATATAATCATGGCTGCTGTTTATCGAATATGGCTCCAGATATAATAAACTCAATATAATGTACAATGACAACCTGTCACAATTTTATTTACTGTCGATAACAATACAGATTATTGATATTATAAAAAACGAGGGAGACATATACATATGGTTAGAATCGGTAAAACTTGTACAGAGCCTGTCTGTATTGATGCCTTCTTTCGGTCCTCTCTATGTAAGCGATCAACAAATAAATCGTAAATTTACAAAAGTTGTTACATTATTACATAATGGCTTGGCGTGGCCACTTTATGTGTGATTTATTGTAGATTTTAGTTTCATTTACATAATTAAAAATCAATCGTTTTTTCACACCTTATTGAGTACAGGCAAAGAAAAAAAATATCTTTGAACAATGTAGTTTTCGACAGGGAATAAAAAAAGAAAGGTGCATTTTTTAAGACAATTGAAAAATGATTAATTATTTGCTTTATAAAACATTTGATTAATATAGAAAAATATCAATATATATAGCCACATAAAAATATCGCAAACATAAACACCAAGCAGAGTCTGTTGGGATATAAAATTAGCGATGATCGATACAACTCAGTCTAATCAGGTCTTGATAAAATTTTACAAAAATTGCCTTTAAAATTCTAATAAAATTAAAACTAATATTTGAAATGAAAGGAAATTTATTTTAACCAATACATTTTTCAATAACAGCTTTTTGAAAGTGATCCAGTCTTAATAGTCAACTTAACAACTTTGTCAACTTAATAGAACTTAAAATCAACAGTTTTAAAATAAACATCCACGAGGTTACAAATTTGTCTATAAACAATTAATTATTCTGATGGCAACCGTTTTATTGATTTATTTTTAATTGTAATTAGGGATTACATGGAAAATGTTTAAAATTAAACATATTCATATCACAATTAACTGTGTAACATTTTACTGAACTATTATATACAATGTAGTTTTTAGTTGTACGTGTCAACATGATTAAGACTCAAACATTGATTTATTTTATTTAATCTTCCTTAAAATACGTAGCTTGAAACAATTTTCGACTTTGAGCTTCAAATTTTTTCACCTGAGATCCATTAATAGCTTGGAAATTAAATTTATTCACGCCTTAGAAAGTTTTTATAGAGTAAAACGCACGCACACACACACAATTAGTTAAAAAACATTAATATTGATTTGAATCACTGGCAGTTGCAACAAGTGGTGGAAGTGATATAGATAACTAATCTTCTCCACTTTGTCATTCCACTTGAAAATTGTCATGAAAACTAACTAGGAAGACGGTAGACCGCATGCAGGTAGTGCAATAGCAAGCCCCACCCACTACATTATCAGCAGCAGTGACAATTGGTTGGTTTCATTAACACTAACGAATCAAACTTTTATAGTTCATTACAATAATTTTTTTCTTCAACTACAAGTTGTTGTGGAAGTTAAGCGTTTGAAGGTGTAAGTTAGTCTCACCTGTGATATTCGGCTCCTCCGCTGCTGAAACTCATAAACATGCCAAATGTAACACTCAGAGTCTGAACAGCCCAATTAAATTAAACAAATAATATTTTTGTATTCTGTACACTTTTATATATCATACAATATACGGTTACGATATAAATTTACAACGCTACATCAAACAAAATATTACTTGACCCATGTTATTCATTTAAATTTAATTTTGAGATAGAAACTCTGAACTCGATACGGGGGAGTCACACCTGTAATCTAGTTAAATTGGCTTGGGTGTTTTTGACGGTGCTCGGTTGAGAGGGAGGGGGGAAGTGTCCCTATCACAACCATTCCGAGTCCGCTAGAGATTGTTGTTACTGTCGTGCTACTATATATTATTAATTATTCTTGATGTTATTTTTTGCATGTAGCTATGATTTAATTTTGTTTTTGTACACATTGTGTCATTTTTAAATTGAACTTTTTAAAATTCAAATAATAAAAACGAAGGATAATTACATAGCATTGTCACATAATAGTTTTGTTGACTTTTCTCTTTATCATATTTTCGTCAATAATGACAAGAAAAAGAAGGCACTTAACGTAAGGGGCAGATGAATAATCCAGTATGCGATCATTTGTTGGCTTCATTTACATATACGCCTAGCTCAAAAATACGGATATATAGTAGACAAAGGGGAACATAAGTTTATGTGCATCAAAGTTAATTACGCAATAAAAAAATAAGCAACGTTAAGAAAACTTGGTCAGCTTACTTTTTGAGCCATTACATGAACATGTACAACATTAAATCTATTTTAGTTCAAAGACATGAAAATTACTCACCGACTACAAATTGAGAAGATCGACACCACCTAAAAAAGGTAACACGTACAATTTAAGTAAAAGTATTTTTCAAATTTTATTTTAGCTCAATTTAACAGTTGATTATTAACAACATAAATATTGAAAATAAAATTCAAATTTACGATCAAATATTTGCAAATATTTTACTAAAACTAAGAAACATTCGGATTCTTAGAACCAAACAATGAAGGGTGCATTTTTTCAGATTCCACTCCGTTTAGTGTATATCTTCTTCGTAAAAAAATTAATAAAAAATAATTATAATAACTCAAGAACAGTTTAACCGAATAATTTGAAACCTTGCACACTTATTTACATGAATATTAATGAACATCAGACATACAGCCTTTGAGTTTTCTTCAGCCATATAACAATTTTAAGTCCTAATATTTTGTAAACCAGGAGTTAATAATAATTTGACAGAAGTTTTTTTTGGAACATTTCTAATTGCCACAAATTTAAAATGGTTAAAGATAATCATTACCAGTTTGTGGACTGAAACCATTCAAGGGTATTTTATATTTCAACAAAAGACTTTGAAAAACAAGTCAAGACTCGAATATTAATAAACTCATATTAGTATACTGTATATTTGAACAAAACAACCAAATAAACACAATTGTAAAAACATAAACTTACTGCAATGAGAAGTACAAAAACATTGAAACAATCAAAATTAACAAGTTTCTACGAAGACAGTTTGTTGTATTATTGGTTGTTAGATGTATTATTGATTTTAGTGGACAGTTTTAAATGTGTTATAAGCATAAAAATTGGCATTTTGTGGAAGAATTAAAATCTAAAAGTCTGTTGTTTTTATACCTTGACGTAGTAGATTTTTGCTTTTAGTGTTTTTATTGAGGCATTAAAATGTACGAAGCGGTTTTATATCCTAAACTGACAAACTTTATAAACTCAAACTTTATGACCCATGAATTGACGAGCAGGTCATGTAAACTGCGTCAGCTGTCATTAATAAATTACGACTACGATATAACCATGTTTAAGGCTGATTATTTCAAAAAATTTACATGTAACGAAGAACCATCATTTTATTTACTATTTTTACCATTTTATTCCCTCATAAAATCAAACTTATATTAAACAATACGATCACACAATGGGGTCCAAATAGACATATTTTTTTTTGGACAAACAGTTAAATGAGATATAAGTACTTTCATTACATATGACATATGTCCATCACCCACCCAACTTGCTTAATGAACCTTTAGGAAGGGGCAGCTCGCGCGTCGACCACTCGTTGGTGAAATCTGGAATGTTTCTGCGGTCAAAACGTTGAATTTCCGAGATCTAAAAGTACACATTGTTTATACACCTAGGTACTTGTGTATGGATCTTTATCAGTGGAGTATAGTAGTTAAGTGAGTATACTGGGTTGAACCTTGTGTATATATCTAATCGATAGAGGAGAGGAGTTAAGTGAGTAGGCTGAGGTGAACCCTATGTATGGATCTTGATTGGCTGGAGTATATAGGAGGTAAATGAGTAAGCTGGGGTTAAATTTGTGTATAGATCTAATCGATAGAGGAGAGGAGTTAAGTGAGTAGGCTGAGGCGAACCCTATGTATGGATCTTGATTGGCTGGAGTATATAGGAGGTAAATGAGTAAGCTGGGGTTAAATTTGTGTATAGATCTAATCGATAGAGGAGAGGAGTTAAGTGAGTAGGCTGAGGTGAACCCTATGTATGGATCTTGATTGGCTGGAGTATATAGGAGGTAAATGAGTAAGCTGGGGTTAAATTTGTGTATAGATCTAGATCGATAGAGAGGAGTTAAGTGAGTAGGCTGAGGTGAACCCTATGTATGGATCTTGATTGGCTGGAGTATATAGGAGGTAAATGAGTAAGCTGGGGTTAAATCTGTGTATAGATCTAATCGATAGAGGAGAGGAGTTAAGTGAGTAGGCTGAGGTGAACCCTATGTATGGATCTTGATTGGCTGGAGTATATAGGAGGTAAATGAGTAAGCTGGGGTTAAATTTGTGTATAGATCTAGATCGATAGAGGAAAGGAGTTAAGTGAGTAGGCTGAGGCGAACCCTATGTATGGATCTTGATTGGCTGGAGTATATAAGAGGTAAATGAGTAAGCTGGGGTTAAATTTGTGTATAGATCTAGATCGATAGAGGAGAGGAGTTAAGTGAGTAGGCTGAGGCGAACCCTATGTATGGATCTTGATTGGCTGGAGTATATAAGAGGTAAATGAGTAAGCTGGGGTTAAATTTGTGTATAGATCTAGATCGATAGAGGAGAGGAGTTAAGTGAGTAGCCTGGCTTTAAACGCGTCAGAACGCTAAAATGAATGAGTATAAAGTTTAACATTGGTTATTAGTATACTTCGTGTAAGGAATGAACATGAATTCAAGTAAACTAGTACTTTTAAAACGTAGACAGGTCTAGGGTTAAGTGTAAGTGAGTAGGCCATGGTAGGCGGGGAGTAGATGAATGGATAAACGTCATTTTTACTGCTCTTAAACCAAGACTCGTGTTTCAAAACACACATTTAATTCGCATGTTTTAAGATAAACTCAACGTATAAACTGTGTAACATTAAAATACTTTGCGTTAAGTATTATAAACTTAAATAACAAACCGGTTAATTTAATCGGCTAACCATTCGTATTCGCTATAAAATGGGATGTCGTGTCACTGAATTTTAATAATTCTCCAGCAAGACAACAAACAAATTGTATACTTCGAAACAATGTAAAATATAAACAATAATAACAATGTAAAATATATATGCGCTATTAGACAAGATTGTATTAATGATATTCTAAATAAATCTTAGTGAAAAACAAATGATAACAAATATTTCCAGCACAAGTGAACAGTGCAGGCGTTACCCCGGGGCAGCGTGTACGTATATTCTCAGTCAAGGCACGAGTGTTTTGGTTGACAACAGCCGAGTTGTGACTCCTCATCATAACCGCGCAATGTTTATGGATAAGTCTTGGCAACGATTTCATTTACTGTTTCACGATAATACAATGTCAATAGAAGCCGTTTTAGCTAAGGCTATTCCGTTAATTTTGGAACTCCATAACTATTACTAATAAATATATATAAAAGGGTGAGAACATATATTTTAGAATTTTAACATCACTGATAAATACTCTAAGGCCAGGATTCGAATTTGAGTTTCTCTAACTCTGTTGCCTACTCTCATCGGCCCTCCAATATGCACCGAGTCGTACTTCGGTTAATTGAATTAATTAATTATATTTTTAATTTAAACAAAAAACAATAAAGACATTGCTTGTGTTTTCTTAGGTGAGGAAGATTATAATTTAATTGATTCAAATCTAACATTCATTTACTGTTAGTAGTCTAACACCCATTTATTGTTTGAAGTCTCCACTCACTCATTGTTTATAATGTCCCATTGACGTTTTGTTATAACCTCCACTCACTTACTGTTTTTAATCTCCCACGGACGTTTAGTTGTAGTATCCACTCACTTATTGTTTGAAGTCTCCACTCACTTATTGTTTGAAATTTCCACTGACTTATTGTTTGAAGTCTCCAGTCACTAATTGTTTTTAGCCTCCCAAAAACATTTTGTTATAGTTTCCACTCATCGTTTGAAACCTCCACTTGCTTTTTGTTTCAAGTCTCCTCTCACTAACTGTTTGTAGTCTCCACTCACTTATTTTTGTAGTCTCCTCTCACTAATTGTTTGTAGTCTCCACACACTTTTTTTGTAGTCTCCTCTCACTAATTGTTTGTAGTCTCCTCTCACTGATTGTTTGTAGTCTCCACTCACTTGTTGTTTGTAGCATCCTCTCACTAATTGTTTATAGTCTCCACTCAATTATTGGTAGTAGTCTCCTCTCACTAATTTTTGTAGTCTCCTCTCACTAATTGTTTGGAGTCTCCTCTCACTAATTGTTTTGTAGTCTCTCATTGTTTCTAGTCTATAATTCAATATTGTGTGAAGTATATCACTCACATAGTGTCCAACTTAAACGTCATTATATGTTAATTTATGTGTAAATTACATATAATTACTAGTTAAAAAGCGGGAAAATGGTTTCAAAGCTGACACGTCTACTTTTTTATGATGACGATAAGTAATTTACACAGGGCTTTATAACGCAATAAGTTAATGGAAAAAATGGATTACATCTTCATAAATAATATTGAGGATTATATAACGAATCATTACGGCTTCAAAGCCAATTAAAATACTTCTTACTCAAGGGATGAACACTGTCTATTTCCTGTAACAAATAAGCAAGAACTCTCTGAAGGAGTACCTAGGTAATTAAGGCCTGTTCAAGTTATTCTCCTGCGGCAGCTGTTAACACACAATTGGAGTTTCCATTTATATAAATGTACCAGATATTTAAATTATTTCTACCCTGTCTCTAAAATGCAGTAAATTTTATCAATTGTAATCCTTACAGGTTTTTATATTTAAAAATTTATATTTCAGCAAAAACAACAAAATATGATAGAGGTAGTTTTGTTTTAGCTGCAGCACTAATTTTCTGTCTAACATACATTTCATATATTTTTCAAATACTATGAGTACTAAACACGCTATAATCCTGCGGCGTAGTATGGGTTAATGAACAACATCAAAATATCAACTTCAATTAAATTCTTTTAATTTAAATTTTCTGCCAAATTTATTATTAGCTGAAAATGAAGCTAATTGTATTAATTGGCCACTATTCATAATTAAGAACTATTTTACATATTAACACAAAACACTAGAATGTTCACTTTATTCCCATGACGTAATTGTAGAAGTGTTTTAGTTTTGTTATTAAATCAATAGTAACATTTAGAAAGTTATGAAACTCTTAATATCAGAATGTAGGACGGTCATGGGGACGGATAAGCATGGAGCGGCCGTACCTAAGGGGCTAAGATGGTGGCTTGCCACACAGCTGGTCTGAGTTCGATTCTCGGTATGACCTTATCAGTGTTACTCCTATGCCACTTAAGTCGGTGGTCCAACAAGTCTACATTTTGGAAACTAAAATTTTTTTCAAGTAAAATGCGTATACCTAAGAGGAAGTGAAATAAACTCTTATGAAACTAGAGACAGTGCTAACTGAGAATTGGAAGATACAGAACGGTAATTTTCGAGCGTTTGCCCTTACAGGTTGGCACTCGTTTCGCCGACAATTTGCCAAATTCTAACAAAAGTACCCCATTGCTGAAGGCGATTTAAGCTCGTCTTGAGACGGGTTTTGGGCACACGAGTGGGAGGGCTTAACGAACACTCGGGCGAAGGCACCGGACTCAGGAGGACACAGAACAAAAGAAAAATATGAAACGTGGTCTCCTGTATGCTGGAGACTTCTACCTGGGGAAACGCTGAAAAGTCGCAGCGAGAAAGGGGAAAGAAGGAGACAGCTCCCTCTAAGCCGAAAAGAAGGCCAAGTGGTCGGTCGGCCCGTAGGTCCTCTGCTGCGTACCCAGGCGACATCATGGAGGAAGGCAATACAAGCGACAATCCATCTCCCCTCCCGGACCCTGGGGCCAAAAGCCAAATGACTTAGCTGCACATTCGAAATACGGAAGGGAGAAGTCTAAAAGACGGCGAACGAGAAAAAGACAAGAAGGCGGACTGGGAAAACGAAATGAAACACATAGACACACAAACTAAAACAAACATAGAGTAAGGTGGGAGTATTCTAAAGACGATACGAAATATGTGCTTCTACGGCACAACATTGGAAGTAGCTAACATACGTAGGTGTAATTTTTGTATTTTGAATGAGTCTGCCAATGTAATGAATGGACGAATGTGAATTACAATATAGTATCTAGGAAACTGACTATGTCAATATGTATATAGTTCGTGAGAATACCCATATATTTTCAATGGATTTATTTGACTATGTACAATGTGAGAATTTATATTTTTTGTGTAGAAAGGATCTAGTTTACACAGCCAACACCTTAATCGAACATTGTTATGTTCTAATTGACAAGCAGCTGGAACAACAACGAAAGGTCTAGTACTGGCCATTCCGACTGTTGCCTTTCAATCGAAGTAGCGATGTTTTGAATCAAAACAAGTCGATGGCTCAATTGTGATGAAGAAGGCCTACCGATATCTTTATTTATTTACTATGTGTTACTTTAGGTCACAAACTGCTACAACATTTTGGAGATTAGCAGGGGGGAACAACTCGGCCGTTAAGAACCACCATGACATGGTGGGAATAATTACGTACCAAGAAAATTACACTTTTCATGTTTACACATGTTAATTTCTCGTTATGTACCGTTAGGCGTGAGACGAACTAGTAATATTGTGGTTGTTACCCTGTCCCACATGGCCAACAGTTTGTGCCGGGCGCCAGCTAAGTTGACCACACAACACACGGTGGCCACGATGTTGTTCACATGTTGACGTGTTACAGCCCACACAGTTACGTTGTGTTTGCTTTGACAGATAAGTCGTCAGACGAACTAGTAGCATTGTGGTTGTTACCCTGTCCCACATGGCCAACAGTTTGTGCCGGGCGCCAGCTAAGTTGACCACACAACACACGGTGGCCACGATGTTGTTCATATGTTGACGTGTTACAGCCCACACAGTTACGTTGTGTTTGCCATGACAGATACGTCGTCAGACGAACTAGTAGCATTGTGGTTGTTACCCTGCCCCACATGGCCAACGGTTTGTGCCGGGCGCCAGCTAAGTTGACCACACAACACACGGTGGCCACGATGTTGTTCACATGTTGACGTGTTACAGCCCACACAGTTACGTTGTGTTTGCTTTGACAGATAAGTCGTCAGACGAACTAGTAGCATTGTGGTTGTTACCCTGCCCCACATGGCCAACGGTTTGTGCCGGGCGCCGACTAAGTTGACCACACAACACACGGTGGCCACGATGTTGTTCATATGTTGACGTGTTACAGCCCACACAGTTACGTTGTGTTTGCCATGACAGATACGTCGTCAGACGAACTAGTAGCATTGTGGTTGTTACCCTGCCCCACATGGCCAACGGTTTGTGCCGGGCGCCAGCTAAGTTGACCACACAACACACGGTGGCCACGATGTTGTTCATATGTTGACGTGTTACAGCCCACACAGTTACGTTGTGTTTGCCATGACAGATACGTCGTCAGACGAACTAGTAGCATTGTGGTTGTTACCCTGCCCCACATGGCCAACGGTTTGTGCCGGGCGCCAGCTAAGTTGACCACACAACACACGGTGGCCACGATGTTGTTCATATGTTGACGTGTTACAGCCCACACAGTTACGTTGTGTTTGCCATGACAGATACGTCGTCAGACGAACTAGTAGCATTGTGGTTGTTACCCTGCCCCACATGGCCAACGGTTTGTGCCGGGCGCCGACTAAGTTGACCACACAACACACGGTGGCCACGATGTTGTTCATATGTTGACGTGTTACAGCCCACACAGCTACGTTGTGTTTGTTGTATTCAATAGATCATACACTATTCAGAGAAACTATGTGTTAATTACATAATTACTAATGATTTTAATAGAAGCATTTTCCACGTATTCTACGGACCTATAAACTTGGGAGATATGAAATAATAATGTAAAGAGATATATAATAAATTAGTTTATTAAATTAATTTATTACTACATATATAAGCTAGGAATTTACTATACATTCTCGATTATTAAACAGATTTACTATGTTAATCAAACTAGTAGATTTCTAAGTGTACATAACATTAAATATAGTGTTTTTTTTTTTTTATCTTTTAATGTTGTACAGGCTACAATAAGCATTGACAAAGTCATTTTTCAGCAATCATGCCACGTTACCATTACATAGTTTTATAAATAAATAATAATTAATATACTAATACAATACAGCAATTACACTATAGACTTATAATTTAATAATTTAACTTATAGATAGTGTACAATAAATGCTTATAAACAATGACAAAGTGAATATGACTAACAAGAACAAATATTATAATTTTTAATATTATCCCTGCCAAATCTCTTACAACTCAAAACTCCTAGTTTAAAATTCAATCTTAGTGACCAAGAAAAATTCATTTATTGAATAAAAGGGATTCTTAAGTAACCAATTATAAAATCTGATTTTAAAAACATTGATTGAATAAAGATGGATGAGGTGATTTATTTTATTATATACCTTCAAGGATATTACCAAATGACTTGAAAGTGATTTATTTAACCTATTGAACTCAATTGCTGCTTTTTCTCTGTTACGTGTTTTGTAGTTGTGTTTGTCACAGTGTAAAGTTATTAGATTCTGATTTTTTTTAAATAAATGAAGTTAAATCAAATATATACAAGTTGATTGCTGTTTGCACTTCTAGCTGAATAAGTAAAGGTCTGCAGTGATCTCTCATTTCTGATTTTGTAATTACTCTAATTGCTTTCTTTTGAAGAAGTAATATTTCATTGATTTTTGAACAGTTACCAAATAATATTAAACCATACCTAAATACTGATTGAAAGTATGCATAATAGGCCGTTTTGAGGTAGTTAAAAGGTACGCAAAAAGTCAGTCGTTTTAAAAGATACACCACCCTTGATAATTTTGACGATATATAGTCAATATGTGGTTGTAGTAACCAGTCGGAAAGTATACATTGTCGGCACTAGTGGCGAAGTGCTGTAACCCCGCTACTTGGAGACTAAGTGTTGAGGAGATTGTAGGCGATAAGTTGGATGCTCGGTCCTCTTAATACCGAAACGGTACATTCGACAATATTCGATCAGCCAGTGGACTGACAGACGTAATGACATAACAGAAACGATGAGAAGAGAACACACAATTTTATTGATAAATAAATCATAGATATTTTTATTTTAACTTGTTTTGATAATGAATTGTAGTTCCCTAAGATTAAGTAAAATTTAAAATCGTACTCATACAACTATTTTTTATACACTATCATATTATACATAAAGCTAATACATCCAATTGTATTTATTTTTACTTTTTTAGAGATAAAACAATCTAGTCAAAACCGTCGAACCACGTAAATGATATTATTGAGTAAAGCACCGGCATGAATTGTTTTTGCCTAGTCTGTCCATCAGCATCGTTCAAGTAACACTACTGTCGGTGCAGAAATAAAGTGCACCCGAGTTTGAAGGTTGTTTACCACAACACTAATAGGCCTACGAAAAATTTAATCACACCATAGTTTTCCTCGTTTAATTTTACGAGTTTTGATAGTTGTAATGCTAGTTGAAAAAAGTAATAGAATTTTAACTAGCTTTCACTGTACACGAAATATACACAGTTATTACTCAATTAATGTATCGTATTTTTATTTTAATACCTGGTTGATAAATAGAAATGTTTTCAACAGTTTATACATTTTAGAATTTTAACTTTTTAAGAACAACATTTCTTATCAATTCACTGAAAAATTGTTTTCTAGGCTTCAAGAGGTAAAATTTATTACTTGGTCTTGTTGAAATTCTTATGACATGTATAGTTTCGATACATTACCTTTATATATGTTAAGTTTTGTAAAATTTAAGTTAAAATTCTAAAATATATAAAACTTATAGAAAACATTATTAACCATTTATTTAAATACAAATGCAATACATAAACGGTTTTTTTAGTAATAACGGCATAAATTTGATGTACAGTGATAACTAGTTAAAGTTTCAGTACTTTTTTTCCAACTACGATAAAAATTATTAATACTGGTAATAACATTTAAAAAATCATATGTCATAACGTACGTGGAACACAATGGTGTGATCATATTTTATGTAAGCCAGTTTCTTAGAAAGCAACCTTCAAACTCGGGTGCAACATTTTCTGCGCCGACAGCAGATGTAATGGACAGTGGGGTCTTCATACGCCAGCCGCAAGTTAATGTATGAATAACACTACTACGTTGACTGAGTGCATACAGAGGAAGCACAACGGTAAAGTAACATGGTACGTGCCATTTTGTCTGAAGCATTTCAACTGTGGTCCATTTTTTCACCATTTTGACGCGAACGGTAAACATTTTGAAAGGTTAAATATATTACACGTGTTATGTATGTGTATTTTTCAATTAGTTTCTTAGTTAGCAGCATAATACGCGTATGGGTGCATTATGCTAGACCCTCACTACACAGATAGATAAACCACACTGCACAAACATTCCACTGATAAAGCACAAATGTATTACAATATATGATTATTTTGTGGATCCCTGTAGTATGAGGAGACTAAACGTACATTTCCAAAATGGATTCACACAATATTTCTACATTTTGTAATTTTATTATAATAAGTTTATCTATTTTGACGTTCACTCGTTATTTTCTTCTATTTTTATTACTAACAATTTCACATTGACATTTTTATAGCCCTGTTCCAAGCGTTTTTCAGGTTCCAGATGATGACATCGAAAAGCTACTTTATTTTTAAAAGCGTATTTCTTATATTACAGGTGCCTTAGACTTAAAGAGGACTTATATTATTGACTAAAAAAATTATTAAACTGTTAAAACCATCGTGAAAACATAATTACAGAAGTATTACAAATTATTGGGACAAATGCTTGTTCATTTATGAAATAAGAGTGTTTAACTGTTCCATACGAACCCAGCTTACGGAGCCACGACGCAGATCTCCTTCATGTACCTATGTTGTAAACAAACACACACACACACACAGATGAGCACTTACAAACAGGTCGGCCGGGCGTGTAACAATGAGGGGGTGGGTTTGCGCGCACGCATATAACCAGGGGGCTGCTGGGCCCGTGTTTATTGTTGGCTCGGACGTGCGCCGCGCCGCTCCCCAGGTGAGTAACCGCTCTTTTAAGGAACAAAACATCACTAGTAAATAAAATTAAAAAAATCTTCATATAATAATTCAATACTATCTAATTTATTTCTCACAGGGAGGCCTACTACCCATTTTCTTCCCCTCGTGAAAAATAAAATTAACTTGAATTAACGAACAAAATAAAAGATAATAGAAAAATGATAAACCACATATTAGAAGAAATTTGAACAAAATGAAGTTTATGGCTAAGCCACTTCATGAGAAATGCCGACGAAACTGCATTTAATTTGATTTTTACTTTTATAATTACCAGACCAATATTATATTTAAACTATATGATTTGCACATCAAAACAAGAATTTAATGCAAGTTACACGAAATATGTACTTAAACATACAAAAAGTGTCTTTAAGGTAGAGGTCTAAGATGAACATTCACAATCAGTTTGGAAATTTAGAAATATCGTTCTTACTGTAATTATGAGTTACATGTGTATCATCAGATGAAGTATCAAATGAAATAGTAATAACATATATTTGGGCAAATGAAGGTTGAGTGAAATGACCAAAAGTTGATAAATAAATTAAGAAAATTTGTTACTTGAGAATGAAACAAATTTGTTAATTTTTTTGTTCAGAAAGAAATAATAATAACAGAATTAAAAGGCATAAAACTATTACATGTTTAAATGCCGCTGAGATATTCATATATGGATAGATTTTCCAGACAGCGACCAGCACTTAGTGGTCTTTTCACCAAAAATAAATCTCTATTAAGAAAATCTATACAAGGTTTTTTTCAAACTATTGTATTTTTATACTAAGATTTCACAACGTAAATAACTGTCATATGAAATTAAAAAATTAAATGTTGCTCTTTATTTTTCAGCCAATATTCCAAACTATATAAATATATTTTCACAAAATTGTTCATTTCAAATTATTCATACTTGCACCTCCAGACAACATGTGGGACACCATACTGCTGTATTTTAATATAATTATAGGCTTCCTAAAATACTTAATGTTCTAAATCATTTTATTACATAAATATTATAAATGTTATTAGTTTAACAAATAATAAGGTTAACGTACCTTTGTCGTCTTCAGCTACAAAATCCTATTTATTATTTTAAGTTGACATTATATCTGTCTTATAATCTGCCATTCTATTTTCTACATTAGTCTTTTAGTTATACATTTTTTTCCAGTAAAAATATCTTTTGTTCTGAACTCACCTTCAGTAAATTTATATTAGTACAAATAATTAAACGCAAATAAAAAAAAAAAAAAAAAACGCAATACGTCTAAACTGAAAAGGAACACTGAAACAATTAATTACATTTTTGGATGACAGTTTGAGTTGGTAACTAAAACGACAATATCAACTATTCTCATACCGGGTAAATATTAATTACTTTAGCATAATATACTATCAGTAAAACAATAATATATATTTATCCCATAACATTGTAATAAAAAAGTCAAAATTAAAACATTAAGTGTTAAAGTAAAATGAAAACGTTTCACATGATTAGCACCGGCTTTTTTAAAAACATAAATGTGTCAAAACAATTCTATATTCAAATAATGTTGTATTACTAAGTACAATATTGTATTTTACGAAGTTGCACAGAATATTGAACTGATAATAAATATTCATCACCTTTACATAAGAAATAAAATCACGATTTTACTATGAAACGATACAATTAGCATTTAATGGACGTTACTGAACCATTAGCAGTAACTCCTTCATTTACATATTATAAAAATCCGACCTATTACACTACATTACTAATATAGAGTTTCTTATTAACAATATTAATATTCAATCAATAAATACATCATTTAATTCTTACAATAATCCTTCAATATAATTTGTGAAGAAGTTTTTTGTTGACTCAATCTTTCCCTATTTATTGACTAATTGTAACGTTTGAGGTGCTAAATAATTTGCTAATATTCTCAGTTGTGCAATATGGTCTTTAATGTTAAATAAATATTTACCCTGGATGGCACAGAAAGCCCTCAAAGTATTTTTTGTTGTCATGACAATAACATGGAGTGAGAAATTAGTCAAAAAGTAACAGCTGTTCAAAAGTAAATAATGACGTTTATCAAATTTTAACAGCTGATGGAATGTAAATAATTATGTTTAAAACGCCGAGAAGAATATTATACAGAGTACGTTTGATTGATTCAGTGAACGTTCGGTTAGATCTATAAATATAAAAATGAGATTCGATGTCTCGTTTTTTTATTCATCCGATCGTAATTGGGCTTTGGGAAGTTGAGTATTTTTTCCAAGCGAAAGTTTTTAATCGTGGTTTTATTCGCATCCCGACCATAAAACTATGGCTATGCCCCACTGGCCTTTAACCTTTCAATGGTAATGAGGTGGAGTTATTTTATTTATTTATTTTTCTAATCATCAGCTGTTAAATAAACTAAATTAAATAAAAATGTAAAACAGGCTAAGCAATAACATTTAGACAATAAATAACCTGCAAGTCAAGTGCAGTGAGTGAGCTTCTGTAAATAAATTTACGTAATATGATTTTAATCAGTTTAATCAATAATATTTGTAATAAAAAGTTACATGCCGAGGCCGAAGACAGTCTCCTAATAGCGAATAAGGGGTTGGCACGCGGAGCGTACAGAGGTGTTCCATAGTTAATTATAATCTAATTTATCACGAAGAACAAATCGTAAAGTAAAAATTTGTATGGAAAATATTTGTACATTAAAGTTATGCGTACATTTGGCCACAATCTGTATTTTATTTGTAAAATAAAAACGACACAACTGTTCTAAGAGTGTAAGTTCTATAAAGTAGTTAGGTTTATCAGGAAAGTATATGCGCTATGGAAACACTTTACTGATTTGTAATGTTTTGGACTAAAAGGGAGAAAATGCACATCAAAATTGCTATTTATTACACAAATATCAATAAAAAGATTTTTTTACCGTATTACAATACAAGTGAAAGTCGCAAAAGACGAATATATTAAACTATAAGTACAAAATGTACAAAGATTAGGCGATCGACGTCGGTAGACCACGTTTACCTCCCTCAGTCCAGAGGAATGACACCTTCGTTTGTTTATTGTATTATAACAAAACAGATTATTTTTTTAATTACGTTCTTTGACTGAATACATTAAGTGTTAAGGAAAAAGAAGAATATTAAAAAATATCTCAGACTATAAGTTTTTCAAACACCAATTTTCTTTACATATTTAAATTTCTATTTGTAGTATACTTGTATATCAAATTGTCTGGATACATATAATTTGGACAACGAAGTTGACTAAAAACTTCAACTAAGAAAAAATTTGTCTGTTTTTTTTATTTTTTTATTTTTTTTGTATTTAATTTAGTGGATACATACAAGATAATCAGATGTACTCTAGTTATACAAGCTAAGGCTGTCTATTCCATTATGACAGTAAAAAAAAAAAAAAAAAAAAAAAAACTATGTACTTACTCATCACGAAAACTCCTCACCCACATGAAATTTGGAGGAAAATAAAATTAGCTTTTGAATCATAGATGCTCACTAAGAAAGGATTTATCGAAATTACACTCATACGGGGTTGAAACAGCTCCTAAACGTTTCATATCTGGAAAATAAGTGCTTTGCTAATTTGGTTTTCATTGCGAATTGTTTAGTAATTTCTTACTCTGATATGATTGAACTACTTTGTATCTCTCTAAAGTAGACCTATAGGGTTTTCTAGACTACACGTTATTGTCTAGGAGAGCGGCGACAGGCTGAGCTTCTACAGTCATGTGAAGGTTTAAGGAAAACTACCAATGGAAGGGTAACCAAGCGTAGAGATCCACCCAATAGGGGAACAAGGGCTGTCGGCTAGAAGTTTATAAATCGCAAACCTCAATTTATTTATTTCAAACAACATTAATATAAACCTGTACATATTTGACTTAGCTATGATAAGATCACAAATTCTTAATTTCTAAATGTCAACACAATGTTTCATAGTATAACACACGTGGTAGGAAAAATGTGAAAATTGATTTTAATCACTTCCAATAGTAAGTAGAATAGAAATGAACAATACTCTCAATAGCCATATAGTATTACCTCTCAAAATGTATAACATTTTAGAACCTAAAATTAATTTATATTCTTTTGACGAATTAAAGAAATTATTGCTGACTTAACAAAAAACAGTTTAGAAGGGTTCTTCAGTGTAGACTATAATTTGTAATGTACCGTAAATCATGATTAATTCAACTTCCATTATTCAATCATGAGTAGTTCTATTTTAGTCTGTTAGTATTGTAATGACATGGCTATTGCAATAACTGTTATTGTTACTGTCATAATGTAAAATTTGTATGGCTAGTACAGATTGTTATTATTATTATTATAAGTTTATCTTCAGTTGCCTCTTTGATGGAGGAAAGATCATCAGTTGTTGCAGTTAAATTGGAACACTAATGAACCATTTTTAGCCGTGCACCGCAACATTTAATGGCTCAATTGACGTCAGACAAATTATGGGGATTCGAAATGCTTATCAACCAACTCATACTGATAGATATATAGTAAATGACTCATTTCATCCAGCTGAACAAAAAGAGCTGTTTTCAATTCATTAATATTCAGACTTTTGAATACACCTTTAACTGCTACCAGATATTATCAAGAGTTAGAATACATAAAAGATGTTGCAATTTTTAACGGTTTCAATGAATCATTGGTTTATAACATTCTAAGAAAAGCAACGAAAAAACATGAAAAACGAAACCGAACAACTTTATTTAATATAAAAAATGAAGGTGAAAAATGGCTTAGTGGCACATACTCAAGCATTTCAAGAAATGTACAAAAAATAGTTAACAAGAACATGAAATCTAAGATATAATTTAAATCCACTAATAAATTAAAAAATAAAATAGGTAACCCTAAAGATAAAGTTGTAAAAGATTCTCAATCTGGCATATACAAAATGAAATGCAATGATTGCGAAATGGTATACATAGGTCAAACTAAAATAACTATCAACAAAAGGTTCAGTGAACATCAAGCCCATTTTAAATACAACAGAAGAGAAAAATCTGCTATAGCTGCCCATTGCATAGACAATAATCATAATTTTTCAAAACACAATGTTTCATTACTTAAACAGATAGTCAAACCTAAATTCTTAAATGCATGAGAGACGTACTTTATAAAATCAGAAATAAATGATAAGCTATTAAATAACGATGAAGGACCTATCTTAAACTCTAGACTGATTAATTTAATTACAAAAAAGTCAACTTAACTTTTACTTTTTTCTCTTTGATTCTCTCACATGTTTTTCTCCGCATTTAAATTTTGTTAAATAGTCAGATGTTTTTCATTTATATATTTTTCTAGTTGTACAAAATAATAATTTTTATTTACACATAACCTGAAGATGGAAGCTTTGCTTTCGAAAAAGTTTGTGTTACATTAAAAATAAATTTCATATTGGATTTACAATCTATGAATTGTTGTTATCTTAAACCAATTTCCTTCCTATAAATTTTGTGAGACTTTTACATACATTTAGTTGGACGGTGACCATTTCAAGGTAAATTATAGACACATGGTGTAATTTGAATACTCATTAACACATTTACAGCTAAACTATCATTTTTTTTAAGAAAAAGTAAAAGTACGTTAGTAATCCTCATCAAAAGTAATATTTTTTCTATTTACTGTTTTTCTCAAATAAGTACTTTATTAGCTACTAGCTGAACCCGGCGGACGTTGTCTCGCCTTTCATTTTCATAAAAAGTAAACTGCAAAACAAATAATTATTTATTTTTTATTTTCACGTTTCACCACATGTTTTAATTACCGAGGGAAAAAGGTTAACACCAAATACAGATCACCTGATCAAGTAAAAGTAGTGTGTGCTACACTCTCAAGGTGAAATGTAGAACTACAATAAATCAAAACATATACAGTACTGTTGTTATGAGAACTTCAATCTGCTTATGGCATGTGAAACTACATTAAACCACACAGTCATATGTTTTTTGTAAACAATTCAGATTCTCCATTTGAATAACATGGGATCTTTAGGAGCCCGTGGGGCGGGACCCTGTGGACGGATCTGCATCAAACTTCACAGAAACCATATCGGGAGTATACAGGACAACATCCTAAAGTTTCATGGCGATCTGTTGGATGGTTTGGCAGCGCATAAACTTTAAACATATATATATATATATATATATATATATATATATATATATATATATACAAATATCCTCTTTTATAAATATAGATTGAGCAAAGCACAAACTTCCTGGGCTGATCTGAACCTGGTCGGTCAGATCTTTAAATTTATTTATTCAATCAATTATTACAACAAATACATACATTATCCTTAATAAACTATCTAGCCACACTGTTGACAGTAATATATAGTATACTTAATTTAAGCAACCATTTTTTTATTACGTTTAAATCTAGTGAACATTAAATTAGGAAAAAAATGATTAATGAGTTAAACAAAATCTCGAAGAAAATACAACACATAATAAAATTAAAATATTTTCTCCCATTTCAGATAGCGCTCCTTATCCCTATTTGTTGTATGTAGGGGCTTGGTCAAGATAGGATTTGGATATGTCATGACCATCCTTCACTAAATGCTTTATCACAAAGATTAAAGACTTCAAATATGAGTACCACTGCTTCTAGTGTAAGAAGAAAGCAAACACAGATGACGAATTGAGCATACTGAACGTGAAAGTAATTAAAGAACGAACCTACGATGGTCACTGAAGAAGCAAGTGGTGGGCAGATATCAATGACAGTATATCGCTATTTTATCAAATTAAAAACAGATGCATCAGAAGAGCAGTTTGCAAATAGTGACATAAATGAAAAGGATGTTGAATTCTGTAAAAAAAAACTTCCCGAATTGATAAAGATGTATGGCTACAGTGCATATACAGTGAAAAGGCGAAAGAAGTTATGCCGCTTTTGAGCAATATCAGAGAGAGCTTTAATGCATCCAACGGTCCAATAATGAGCAAAATATGGAAGAAACTGCTGGCTTTCATGGAACAGATATTTTTAACATAGCACTAAGATAACTACTGTGACTAAGACGCACGGCTGAGGGATTTTCGATTGAACTAAACAATAACGAGTGAATACTAAAAATCATTAAAAAGTACATTATTGTATATAGGCACTTTCGTACTAGGAAAGTGTAAAAATTAAAAATAATTATTAAATACTAAAGAACAGGGTGCTCTTTAGTTTTTGCCGGTGTGGTGGAACTGCAGAGAGCTTTTCGAAGGTTCGAATCCCCCAACTGAGCTGATGTTCGGTACTTCAATCTTTGAATAAAGTTCACGCTCAGGACTGCAGGCCCGTGTTAACTGGGGAGTGAAGTTTTTTTTTAACCCTTATTTTTTGCCGTGCTACTACGTATACTTGCTGAAACACGAAGAAAGGAAGACACTGTATAAATAATAGTATTAACTTTGAGCGGTGGGCGAAAAATAAACATGTCAAAGAATCGATTTAAAAATAAATCAACTAAAAAAAAAAAGACAAATAACTTTATATTCTAATAAAGGCCGTTAAAAGGACAGATACAACATGATGGATGCACAGTCATGGCGACTAGTCATGCAAATTAAGCACTCAATTAAGAGGAAGTAGTATTGTTTAGTTTAAAACAATAACTGTTCAAAGCAAACATGTCTAATTGAAAATCCCCCTAAAAATTGTTAATTTTAAGCGATTCAATTAAAATGATTCTCAAAAACCATTTATTGTCTTTAAATTAATAATATGAGATTAAATACGATTTATAAAATCATAGTTCTAGACAAAACACAATTTTGTACACAACATTATAATTTGATAAATACGTAAAAAGTGAAAAAGCAAAATATTGATACAAGCATACTAGGCCTTATATTTATTGTGTGTCCACTTTATAATCCTTGCACTTTCAAAATGTCAATAAAATCATTAAATTTTGTCCGTTCCACTTGTCGAGACAATTTTAATACCCCCTTCTCTGTATTTTCGACGTGGAGGATGAAATTACGGCCAATATTTCCTCGGTAACGCTTATCTTGTAACAAGAAATATTTTAACATCTCCTTTATAATAAGTATCAAAGCTTAAACGCTCTTTGCTTCAAGTATCGTAGACGTTTTTCACCTTAGAATTTTCTGCTTCAAATTAGCCGATTACTATCTAATTATAGTTTTAAAACGTCGATCGAACATTGTTGTGTCTAGGAGATAGCAAGTTTTGTAAATTCTTTATGTTTAAAGAATTAAAAATTAACTACTGTTGGAACAAAATCATAAGGATGCGTAATGTTACGCCTTACATGCAGCAGTTACTATAGGCAACCTACTGAAAACACCGAGAGAGATGCGCTGAGTAATGGAAGTGAGATAGAAAACTACTCTTCCCCCACTGTGTCATTCCACTTGGAAAATTGTCGTGACAACTAGGAATGCGGTAGACCTGCATGCTGGAAGTACAATAGCAGACCCCACCAAACACGTCATTAGCAGCAGTGACCACCGGTTGGTTTCATTATCACTAACGAATCAAGCTTAGAACGGTCAAATTAAATCATTATTTAGTATTCAAATAATAGTTAATAATAACAATGCTACAACGAATAATAATGTGTTCAGTAAGTAGCGATTAAACAAACTTGTACAGTTTAATGCGGAAGTTAGTCACGCCCGTGATGTACGGCAGCTGAGCGCTAGAACGTTTCCCGCTCGCTGCTGAAACCCCTAGACACTCTAAATATAACACGCAAGTCGCTTACTGTCCGGCCCAACTATACGAAGTGTTTACCACATTTACTCAGCACAGGCATTCGTTTCCAGCAGGTGGCAGATTCTTATTTCAATTTATAATTAATCTAGAGATCGGACGAAGTTGAAATATACATAGAAGTGCAAGTGAGTAAAACAACAAATACGTAATTATTATAACTATGATAAGACTAAAAAATTTCGTAGAGAATTTATTGTTAGGAATAAAACAACCTGATTGCACTTAAAATCAAAATTTATGACTAAAATACTTAAATTTAATTTTCAAATTTTTCTATTTAAAATGTCCATTTTATTTTGAGCTATATAATTGATATTTTTCTGGTTTTTACATTTATAATATTTTATTATGAAAGGAGATTTAACATTTATAAACTCTCAGAAATATTTTTTTAATGTATTTTTTCTTTGATTATGTTGAGATGAAACCCTTTTGAAGCATTAAACCGGATCCGTTTATTTGTTTGTTTGGGCATCAATAAACTAAAATTCAGATGAACACGCCTCGTATGTTTAGGAAACGTTGCCGCGACTTCCGGATCTTCTGTAGTGAAAGATATAAGCCAAAACCTGAATTGAACATAACTAAGATAAACAAATGAAAAATTCGCTCAATTCGGACCTACTGATGTAAGAATTTTGCAAAAGATGAAATCCTATTTCAACACTACGACATTAGCTTTGATTGTCAGTTTCAATCTTAATATATATTTCAAATTATAATGTTTTTTTAATTAACATTTTGTACCATTAAAAATTAAAATAATAAGTCAAGATAAAATTAAAATAAATTTTTTTGTAGGATGTTGGTTTATGAGATCTGTATGGCCCCGATGTCTAACTGACCACTCGAAGACATTGGAGCAAATATGGAGATTTAGTAGTCCGGATAAACGAAGTTTGTTTGTACATCGATGGTATGGACATGAGATTGTTATCAGATTACTATCACATAGGAGACGCCGACAAAACATGAGTAATGGAAGTGAGATAGACAAGTGCAATGGCACTTGAAAATTGCATATTTTAAGGCGAATATTGAGTCTAGGATTAGTGTGGATGGCCTGTGTAGTCTAGGTACTGACTGAGTTCGACTGTCACGTGACATCCTCGGTGGTGTCGCTGAGACAAGTTGTCTTTCAAGCCAAATTTTTATCGTTTATAAACAAACCCACATATTGTGAATGTGAAGAATGTGTGAATGTGGAATTCTGTAGAAATGCCTGCTTGAACTATATGGCGCCACGACTAATAAAAATTTAACTAAGATTCTTCGTATACAAAAAAAGAGATCCGCAAGGCGTATTTTGGATCAGCGTTCCTTTTACTCCGTGGGAGAGTTTATGGACCACACCAACTGAGCAAATTCGCGGGGTGTGTTGGCGTCTCTGGGGTCCTCTTATGCCTCTGTTCTGTAACAACTGATTTCAATCTACGGTTCTGATTTTCTGACGATTTCTATGCAAATAAATATGGAAATAAAGATTTATTATTAATATTGACACTTCCCATTATCTTAGTGTTAAAAAGTCATGGGCGAATTTCAATTTAAACATTTAGGTATCTTGAGAGTTTTTTTGGTACATCTTGCCTGCATGTCTGTAACACGAGATGAAGCGACCTGGTAGAAACTAGAAGACAACATTTAAATCTGTTAAGGAAAAGGACAAGCGTGGAAGAGCTAAATTATTCAAGATTGCTGCCTGACGATATTAAGAATACGCAGCCAAATAAAAAGTTCAAAAATAAATTTTATTTTTTTAACTCAATCAAATCGCTACCTACTAAATAGACGAGGTATTTTAAAAGGATATTTATCACTAGTTTTTATTATAATGAATATTTTATTATTATATTTTTTTTCCGGTGTACTATGTATGTACTTTCTATTGATCTGATTTCATACTATTTTTTGTAAAGTGTACGTATAAATTTGTTTGAATATATTATGAATTGAATGGAACTAATACAATAATAACTATACATTCCCTTTCATATGTCCATGTTGTAAAACTATGATCTATCCTATTCTAATTCTATTTCAGTTGTCTAAATTGTTTGAGAGAGGCTTCGAATTTCGTAAATGAGTACAAAACTTTCAGGGTACAGAAAGTGAAGTGCAGCAAACAATTTAAAATGACAATTTAATGAAATCTTGTTCGTTTGAGTTTTTTTACATATACACATAACACTGCACAAAGAATATAATATGAAAGTATACTTAAGAAAAAAGTTATAAAAAGTGTTATGTTATATTTTATTATGACTAAAAATCACCGCTTCCAATCATACTTTCAGATCACTTCATTAACTCCGTTCTCTCACTGATTGCGACTTATCAGATTATGTCGATTGTCTGGAGAATCAGGTCATTTATAATGTCAGGTAATCTGATTATCTTTAAGTAGTTTTTTTTATTTACTATACAGTATTAAATTTTTTTTTATTTAATTTTGAGCGATGTAATTAAGTTAATGTCATTCTTATAGGAGTTTTAAAAGCCTTAGAGTAAAAAAAAAAACTCTTGTGACGAAATGCCCGGAACCACCCAACATATTTCGATGAAATTTGGAGGGGAGTTAAATTTTGTATCAAATGACACACTAAATTATCGAAATTTCATTCCTAAGGGATAGAAAAGGCCCCTCAACTTTTCCCATAATAGTAACATTGGCACACGTAAATTTAATTGAATAATATATTTCTAAAAGCCTGCTACAACTCACATAAAGATGCAAAGAGCTAATTTGGTTTTCACTGTGAAATATTTAAGATCAATTCTACTAAAAAACGTAAAAACACGATTGTACTACTTTGCATACCCCCCCCCCCTATGCAAGCCGAGCCTTTATATTTATATTTATATTACTATTTAAAGAGAACCCACAAATAGAAGATAAGCAGGCGTAGAGAACCACCTCGCAGCGAAGCAAAAGCTGCCGGCTTCTTGTTAAGTAGACAAGTATCCAATTAGGGCTTTAATAATTACTAACATATAATACTAAATTTCGTAATGCTATTTAATTCTTTTAAAATGCAAACAGATCGCACGCAATTACGTCAACCCGTATCAAACTGCAATAATCAATTGGTTCAATTGAGAGGCAACAGAGAATTATTTACAGGTCGTTGGTTCGACAGATGGATTGGTTTCCTTCTATATTTAATTGGGCGTTTGTTGTAGCTAGAATGACGTTAATTACCGCGGTATCCAGTACACAGATTGGCCACGAGTCGTTGGAAAGGTCAAACGTGCGCTAGTTTCACAACTGACCATCAGATCTGCCGAAAGAAGGCCGTTTAACCACAGATAACTAACTCTCCCCAGAAGCTCTGGTACAACTATGTACAAAAACTACTCCCAACAATATGTAAGCTTCATAACAATATTATTTTATCATTTTATAGTTGTAAATATGTAACAATTCTCAACACTTGTTAAATAATAGTTTTTTCTAATTTAGAGTGTAACCTTATAATAGTATTGCACTATAAATAATTACGTATAATATAAGAGTTGTATTTAAAAGTTTATAAAAGTTATAAGAGAAAAACTGTATTTAATTACGTGAAATTAAAACGAAATTGCACTTTCTTACATTTGCCACCAAGTTTACAATAAATTTTTTAATTATTTAAAAACTTGAATACGTGTAATACAGAGAAAGTGATCTATGGTATGTACAAGACGTAACATATATTTTAAAATTAAAAATGATTTAAACTAAGTAATCATCCTAAAGAACTTATTTTAAAACAGAAATGTGTTTATATACTCTGTGTAATTCGTCTGTCCTGGACACAGACTCTGTGACTTGTGGACACTGGTCCGCGACATGTCCCTCTACGGAACACGAGGGCGTGGTTATTGGCTGTGTAGATACGTCAAAGCCCGTCAATTTAAATTTACATGTTCCCCAACAAGTCGTGTTAATTTAGCAGCCTTTGACTCCATGGTCTCCGAGGACACTGGGACAACATAAACTGTTGATATTGGTATGTGATTTCACATACCAGTTGGTTCGTGATTTCACGTCATTGCAGATATAGGAACATGAGCAGCGAGATTTCTATCACGAAAATCGAGTTTTGCATATTTTAACTTTGATACGTAAACGATTTTACGAAAGAACAAAATCCAACTGAGAAAACTTATGCTGGTTACGTATGGACTTAAACTCCCAAGCGTTGCTAAGATTTTAAAACTCACTTGATCTAAAATAGGGGAATGGAAAGAGGAATTAACAATAAATAAGTGGAAAAAGAGAAGAGTGGAGTGTATTAAATTCGAAGATGATATGGCATTGTCAGCGAAAAATGAAAGATAATATAGAAAATTCGTAAAAGACGTCGACAACACGTCATTTGAAAAATATTGCAAACATGAGAATAAACAAAAAAGATATAAAGAATGGTTTTAGTGGGTGACGAAGAGGTAAAACATATAAAGAAGAGGTAATAGAACAGGTAGAGCAACTATCTGGGAAGTTGAATTAAAAGAGATACATGCACATAATAGGTAAAAAAAAAAAAAAAAAAAAAAAATCAATGGCAAAGGAAGGTTTTAATAAAAAGATGAGATTATTATGTGGGCCACTGTATAAATAATCTCATATCTCATTCCTGAAAAAATTATGTATTCGATCGTATTCCCCTATTATGTTTAACATAACATAGGTTTTCTATAATTTTGATCTCTATACATCCAATAAAGATAAGTGGAACGAGTACTGGGTCTTGCCGGCGAGAATTAACTGCAATTCCCTCAGTCATTTTGTCCTTCTTCTCAACACGTAGTGAGCGATCCAGTTATCATACGTATCCTGACTTATGCCGCCGTCTGTCGGCTAAAAAATCAACTCAATTTAAATAAAGCTATTTACAGTACCAAAAGTTAGTTCTGTAAGTGGAACTCTAATAATCTTGTTTCAGCACTATAAATTCTTTCAGACTTTACAACTATCAAGTTAGGCTTAAAACAATAACAACATGCATGCAACACCGTGACCATGGTAAAAATTTACAAATACATCCAATAATAAATGTCAACCTTGAAAAAAAAATGTTAAAAAAACACTTTAAGTAACAAATCTCATTACAAAATTCAATTTGCTTCAATGTTTTAACAGGATTAAATATTATTGAAATTTTAAGTTTTGGCTCTCCAAGCATTGATTTTCTTTCATATTGTATAATTTAGGTACACAACGTTGGAACACATAGTTACATTTATCTGGATCGAGTAATAAAATTCCACAGAAAAATAACTAAAAGATCCTTTTAGTTTCCAATCAGAACGAACATGCATTTTTCTACGATAGAAAGTTATGTAACTTGTAAATTCTTCGCGTATATTTCATTGTTTGCGCGTACGTGACACCTTCGCTCACCAGTATACTTGACTGGTTACTACGTGAGCTCTCTTAAAAAAATGGCTAATTTTAAAAACTTCTAAAGCTGTGCAGCGTTAATATATGCATTGGCTTTAAGTTAAAAGCAACGGCGCCTGATTGAGTTAGCACTTGCATTCTATTACCGACCACTATTTCGTTTAGCCCTTTTGACTAGTTTAATTTAACTGAAGCTCCTGATTCAATTGACCCCGGTTCGTGCACGTTTCTTTAAAAGTGCACAGATTCAGTCGTGGAACAGGTTCTCTTCTGACTATGTGGGCGCCTGACAAAGAGGAAATTACAATACTTTACTTCAACTTGGGATACTACAAGAGGGAAACTTTGATGCGTAGATTTCAAAGAAATTGTAATATTATACTTAAAAGGCAGACTTATGATGATTATTTTCCATAAAAAAGTTATTGTAAATAAACAAATTCAACACATTACGATTTCATTGAATTATACTAACAATATTATTGTTGATTAAAACGCCGATCGTGGATATATAGGTGAATGAGTGTGTTGAGTGAAGATGAATTTTATTTATTTTTTCTTAAGACTCCGGTCGTCAAGATATGGGCGAATATGGATTTCAAATGAGTTTGGTGAGTGTAGATGGTCGAGTGTAGTCATTGTTACTAACTAAGGTCGACTACTCCTTAAAAAGTGTCATTAATTAATTAATAGCCAAATGACAAATGAACAGCCGGTGGTTATCAGCTGATCCCTTTCAGAAACTCTGGGTAAAAACTGAGAACGAGTGTAGTAGATGTTAATGATCCTTATAAAGATCCATTTATTAATAGTCCTACAGCCAGGGCAACTATAGAACCTACAGCTTTACGTGAAATCCGAGCCACGCTGTATTTATAGTTAAATTAAATCCTCTAGAAAATGCATAGTAAAATTAAATATTTCTAATAAAACATTTTAAAATATTTATTCATATTTTGGTACATTGTAAATTTTTACTTATATGATTATGAACTGAAGATAACAAATGACATTTAAAATTGCCACCCTAATAATTCAGGCCATACTTACAAAAATATAGAAACAAATCTTGAAATTGTACATACTGCAAGTAAAGTAATTTAATGTTGACCTTAGAACGTCTTGAAATGTATAAAAGTGCAAAGAACAATCCAAAATGTTTTATTAAATGACAAAGAAACATATTATAAAAATTTACTTTTTGCGATATTATTAAAATTTAAAAATTAATACCGCAAAAGAAATATACACCTAAACTACGGTTCCACTATACCACTATAGTGTCTTAGTTTATAAAATGTACAGTGTTCAAATCTTTTCCAGAAAAATAATGTTTTTTATCTTTAAAAAAATAAAAAATTAATTTTTAAGACAGCATGGAATTACTACTTAACACGTAAAATGGCACTCCTAAACTCGTACATGACCAATATATGTACCAACCTGAAAAGGTTGGTAGGCCTGACCTACACTAGTTAGGCAGGGTTCATGTACGTCCTCAAATATTCTAAACTTTTTCCATATTTTACAGTGCAGGTTTTTACCTTTCAGTAAGTAAAGTCAATGTTTTATGTGTCACAGACATTTTCTATCAATCAGTTTCAGTAAATTTAATTTATTAACACTTATTTTCAAGAATTTGTAATACTACCTAACCTATGAAGGTGTTCTGTAATAACAAGAAATCTTAACGAAAAGGCAAGATAGTACAGCGGCCCTGTTTCAAATATTTTAAAATAGAGCGCCACATGACGGGCGGGACTCGCGATCTAGCGACGAACCGGTGACTCTGCCTTGATTGATCTACGCTACCGACTAACACGCAGCGGCGTCCTCTTGACTTCTTATCAGTGCCTTCTGATAACTGATCAAATGCGTACAAGTTATACAGTTATTGTTGAGACTATTTTGAAGGCGTAACGATAATTACAATATCTCTCTGTGATATTATATAACTTAATACAAAATAGTTGTCTCCTTAAAACATACAATATTTGTTTTCACATTTCAAAAATGAAAATGAAAATAAATAAAATAACTACGGCCAAGGGCAAAGAAGGCATTGAAGTAGAAAAATATAAGTTCAGAAGGGACAGAACTTTGGTGACAGGTGAAATAAACTGGCGGTGCACCAACCGGACATGTGCGGTTTCAATTAAGACAAACAGTGCTATCACATCGATGAAGACTGAGCCGGGTGCACATAATCATGACCCACCGGATGTAAATACAATTTCTTCGCCCTCTGCCTCTGAACCTTTGACTCCCAGAACACCGAACGCTTCAATGCAGACTCCAACAGATGATTTTAGTTCTGTAGAGACAATATCGGCGTGTTCGTTAGACAGCCATACGCCTTCTTTTACGGAGCTAGTATCCCCATATGTAAAATTAACTCCTGACCTTCCAAAATTCCCCCATATGGAGGAAGAAAATAAGTACCTTCGGCAGAGACTAGCTGAGCTAACTTACCTAAAAGAAGCTCTGACAAATAAGGCAATCTCTCTAGAAAAGCAAATTTTTGATCTAAATCTAACCACTCATGCAACGGAAAAAGTTTCTATTGCGACACAAACTTGTGAAATTGCCACAGTGGAATCCGAAGGAGCTTCTCAAGAAAAAGAACAAGTCTTGAAGGTCAATTTATATGGATATGCGGAGAAAACAACTATTTCTACTCAGACGTACGAAGATGTGGCTGAAGTCTTGGAAAGTAGTGATCAGGATTTCGTTTTAGATGATGCGAAAAGTCAACCAAGCAAGGTATCAGACAATTTAGACAATTTAGTAAAACCCCGAACAGAGGGGAAAACAAAGAAAACACGTCTTAATCCGAAAGCAACGGGGACGGGCTGGTATATGCTACCCGATGACGACATTAAGTTATATCTGAACCAAATAATTGCTCCGAAGAGTACGCTTTTGCTGGATCCCACGGTCAGTCACTTGCTGAAGAGGATTAAAAGTCATAAGGATATAGCTGAGCTGAGGAGATGCAAAGGTATTGATAAGTACGATTTCGTCATAGCTCCGGTGAATGACCGTATGGACGAAAGGAAAGAAGGCGGATCTCACTGGTCTCTCCTGGTGTATTCCCGGAGGATAAATACTTGCTACCACTTGGACAGCCTGCACCCACAGAACCGAAGACATGCGCAGCTACTGGCAGCACAGCTGAGTGGGGACCCTTGGGTGCGTGTGCAGCCGATTCGGTGTCTCCGGCAGAAATCAGGTGTTGAGTGCGGTGCTTACGTGCTACACTTCGCTGATTTGGTGTGCTCCATGATCCGTAATAAGCTGCAAATTGACGAAAGTCAATGTTACATGCAAACATTTTCAGTGCACCAAATTTATCAGTCAATAGCCGAAATCAAAAACGCTAGTGTACAAAAGGATAAAGAACCCAATATGATAAAGAAGAGTACTATTGTTTTGCTGTCGGACAGTCACGGTCGAGATCTTCGGCGCCTGGTGCAGAGTAAAGTTGGTGGCAACGGGGATGTACACAGCGTGATAAAATCTAACGCCCCTCTGAGAAATGTTATAAGTGACCTTGATTACGAGTGCTCAAAACTCGGGGGTAACGACCATGTGATTGTCATAGGTGGAACCAATGATGTCGACTCCAACCACGATTTTGACATTAAAAAATATGTAAAAGAAATAGCGGATAAAACAAAACACACCAATGTCACATTGTGTCCCATTCCTTTTCGTTACGACAAGCCTGAGTTAAATTATTTTATTAGAAAACTAAATGTCGAGCTTGCAGTAGAAGCACTTAAATATAACCACTTAAATGTAATTTCTCTTTCACATTTGACTAGGAACCTTTACACGAGGCATGGCCTCCATTTTAACAAATCTGGAAAAGAGAAACTGAGTGGTTTGATTGTAAATACCTTAAATAATGAACATAATTTAAACTAATTAGTTATGACAAAGAAAAACATTCTGCTTCAACAGATCACAAACCACACCCAAAAGTAATTAGTCCTTATAGTGTTTTTTTAAAAGATATTCACCTCAAAATTATTCATTTAAATGTTCAATACTTAAGAGAGAAAATTGATTCAATTAATATATTTTTAGATATGGAGAAGCCAGACGTGCTTGTCTTAAGCGAGCATGGTTTAAGAGTAGAAGAATTGTATTGTATAAATTTTCATGAATATTATGTAGTATCTGATTTTTGTAGATGTATTCATAAGAGTAGCGGGGGAATTGTTATTTTGTGTAAAAGTAATATAAACGTAAGAAAATTAAATTTAAGTAAATTCTCCAGTGAAATGGAGTTCGAATCGGTAGGTATTGAGATAGTAGTTGCTGATGACGAGAATTTAATTTTGTTTGGAATTAACAGGCCACCTTGCTATTCGAATATAAATAATTTCTTCATTAATTTTTATAATATGATGTCAAGGTTTTTCTCGAATAGTAAAAAAGCTTGTTTGATTGTCGGAGACCTAAATATCAACTGGATGAAATCTAATAATGTCATGAATAGATTAAATGATTTAATGAGTGAGTTTAATTTAATACAACATGTAAACTCACCGACGCGAGTAACGGGTTCCTCTTCAACTCTAATTGATCATGTTTTATCAAACTTTGACCATAATTTCGTTCGTGTGGAAATGACGGGTACTGGTTTGTCCGATCACTTCGCCCAGACAATAACTTTCACTTTCCGCGACTGCTCCCCGCTCACCCCCTCGTCATCACAAAACGTTAGCGAGTATATGCACAACACCTGCATAAGAAATTTAGACACTTTAAACAATTTGTTAACCAAAGAAAATTGGGGTTTTCTGCATTGCCATTCAAAAAACTCAGAAGATAAATTAAGGGAATTCTTAAATGTTTTTAACTATAATTTCTCAATAGCCTGTCCTATAAAGGTTAAGCGGAAACCCACAAAGAGCAATACAAAGCCTTGGTTAACAAAAGGTATTCGTATATCTGCCCAAATGCTAAAAGAACTTGATTTTAAACGGAAAATAACAAACTCCATGGCATTTATTGATTATTATAAAAGGTATAAGCAAACTTACCGCAGAGTATTAAAAGCTGCTAAGGCCAAACACTGGTATGACCGTTTGAGCAAGAGTGATAATAAATCCAAAGATGCCTGGAAGATAATTGACTCGGACAGAAGGGTGAAACCAATTTCACATCCCGTTGACATTCCAACCCCTGATGATTTTAATAGTTATTTTGCAAGCGTTGGCAAGCAAAAACAAGCTATGATTACGGAGCCATTGTTACGTTCGGCAATGGACATTAGTTGTCCTCATACTCTCCACCTCAACCCCACAGACCCGCATGAAATTTATAAAATTATTATGAACTTAAGAAATTCAAATTCTGCCGGTTATGATGGAATCACCCATAGGGTTATCCGCCATTGCGCTAGTTTCATTTGTGAGCCTCTTTCAGAAATAATAAATTCTTCATTATCGGAAGGTATATTTCCACATGACTTAAAAATGGCTATTATCCGACCAATTTATAAAGACAGTATTTCAAAATTACCGGAAAACTGGCGCCCTATGTTTCAACCTTCTCCAAAATTTATGAGCATGTTTACGCTCGTAGACTTATTGATTTCCTATTCAAATACAACTTATTGTGTAGTGAACAATTTGGCTTTATTAGAGGCAAAAATACAACTGATGCGTTGATAGATTTCGTTTCGGTGGCTGTAAATGCTCTAGACGATAAGTACAAATCAATAGGAGTTTTCCTTGATTTGCAAAAAGCATTTGACTGTTTGGATCACAATATCCTGTTTGATAGACTGTTCACATTGGGTTTGCGAGGAGTGCCTTTAGACTGGATTATGTCATTTTTGCAAAACAGGACGCAAATCGTGGAAGTTAATAACATAAAATCTAAAAGTATTGATTTAAATTGCGGCATTCCTCAAGGTACGATACTAGGTCCGATAATTTTTACGTTGTATACAAATAGTATAACGACTATTTTCCCTGACCTTAAGATGACAATGTATGCGGATGATATTGCAATAGTTTTAAAAAATAAATATATTGAAAACTTGGAAATTGACAGTTTCCTAAAGTTAACAAATCTGTATCAGTACCTGAATAGCAATAATTTGCACGTTAATCCTAATAAAACAAATTGTTTATATTTTTCAAATAACAAAACATTTGAGATGGACCCTTTAATAATCTTGAATAATTTTGAGCTACCGTTTGTAAGTGAGTGTAAATATCTAGGACTAATTTTAGATAAGAATTTCTCGTGGCATCCACATATAGATTTGTTATGTTCTAAGTTGTCATCCCAATTATTCCTTCTCACTAGGTATGCAAAATTGAAGAATGTCTTTCTCATGAGGCTTATATATTTCTCTCTCATAGAATCTAGGCTTAATTATGGCATCCTCCTTTGGGGTTCAGCATCCAATTCTTTGCTTTTAAGAGTATTTCGGTTACAGAAAAGAGCAATCCGTATAATGGCTGGATTAAATAAACGCGAATCTTGCCGTGAATTTTTCAAATCGTTTCAAATTTTACCCTTGCAGTCCCTCTACATATATGAAATGTTAATATACTATAAATTTAAATTCGGTATTTTTCAAGTAGGAGCAGATGTGCATACTCATAATACGCGGCAACGACATCAGCACAGACCGGCACAGCATCGGCTTCAAATTGCGTCTTACCTACCTCAAAATATTGGGCCAAAATTGTTTAATAAATTGCCAAATTCGATTAAACTCGAAGAAAGCCCCAGAAAATTTAAAGCTTTCCTAAAGAAATACCTAGTTCAAGGAACCTTTTACTCGGTGGAGGAGTATTTGTCAGGTGACTGATTTTGCTTTTATTTATGTAGTATATTTAATAATAACGCCAATGTAGTACATATTGTAATTATATTATTCAGTTAAAATGAGTTGTACATACACTATCAACATATATATGATGAATACATAGTTATTGTAATTATATGACTTTTGTAATACAATTTTTAAATTGTCAAACTACAAATAAATGATTTTGATTTTGATTTGATTTTGATTTTGATATTCTGCATTCCTGACTGATTTGACGGGACCTAACACAATACACAATAGGTCGCCTACCCTCTCACCCAACGCACACGCCAAGACTAAGGGCCAGTAAAATTATTACACATCTGAAAAAAGAAAAACTAAATAAAATATAACGTAAGTTAACAAAATATAAATTTGTATTTTAACTCAAATATAGTGTTTACAAACAGTCACAGTGATTGTGAATACATACGTTCATAAGGTATTTAATTCATTACTTTAAAAAACCAATTTATGTTTTGTGTTTTTCAATAACTTTTATGCTTTTAAGTAAACGAGTTTCATACAACTATGGGGATTGTATTTGTTGTGATACAATGACATCCATTACAAATACAATGTAAAAATAATAGGAGGAGTAAAATATCTTTTTACTACATATTTATTCAATGCATTTTTAAATACACCCACTTACATGGTTGTGTTTAAATGCATATTCAGTTAATGTTTATATAATGTTAATGTTTATTGTAGGCCATTTGAAATTGTTTCCCTGAGACTTTATATATATTTAGGTTTTATATATACAGTTAAAATAAAAATTTGCTATGTACATAATCTGAGTTTGCGACACTACAAATAGGGGATTTAATAATTTAGTACAGAAAGTAAAGCAGTTCCATAAACAAATATCATTCGTTTTGTTTTAATTCGCTTAAGTTTTAAGAATTTAAAAATTAAGAAAAAAATCGAAATGAAATAAAATAGCTGTGATTTAATCTAAGCTTATGCTTACAGATGAAATAAACATAGTTTCTGATATTTAGGTACTAGTTTTTGTAGAATATTTCATTTCTGGATTCAAATATCAATTTATTTGTCAAACGGCAATGTGTCCCTTATGTTACTGAAGCCGATGTAAATATAGACCTACAAAAACGTTATTTTACTATATTTTTTATTTACAAAAAAACTTCACTTTTTACACGGTCCTGTAGGCCAATACGTGAACTTCATTCGACGAGTGAAGTACCGACCGTTAGCTCAGTTGGGATTCGAACCTTGGACAATGCCCTCCGCAGTCCGAAGCCTTAGCCACCGAGCCGACAATCAAATTGGTAATCACTTAACAACAGGCCTTTTGGGTGGGGTGTCGGCATACCGACGTTAATAAATACATAATATACATCTCTTGTGAGTCATAATATTTGTAAAATCATTGGTGATATCAACATTTTAAAGCGTCATAAAAGACTCTTAAGGTCTAATCACGATCAGTTTAGTACGTCAAAATTGCAAAGAATCGAAACTTGAAACTTGACATAATAAACGTACAAAAAAGGTTAAATAATAATAATAAGGTACTATACTGGTTATATTTCTAATTACGTAACCTTGTATACTCGATACAGGAAGACCTTTTCTTACAATAATTCTTAGAAAAATTAAATATTTATACAAAAATATAAAAATTTTACGTAAGATCTGTTTGAGCATTTTACATCACATCACACAGCCTCCAGGGACCTGGACAACTCTTTCCTAATTGAAAACTATATTGTTGGTGACTAGAAGGGTGAAACTGTCTCTTCCACATAAAAGATTAAAAAAAAATTAAACAATAAAATTGGAGGACTGTAAGCTGTAGATGTGCCTTACACAACAGTAACTCCCGTGTAATTGGGACGGCGTGTTGGACGGTGGGGACACTTGGACAAAGGGTGGCTGCGGGACTCGGTGGCTGACTGCATCACAGCTGAGTAAACGGCACACAGAATATGTGAAATCCGAGTGGACTCAGCGATGGCCACATAACATGTGCACATAGTAGGGTTTGTGGACACACATTGCGGGATTTTACTCCTAATGCGTGATGGCAGAACCATAACTTAAGAGACTCTATTGTAGGCAAAACTTTATCACGGCTGTTTCGTTACAAAAAGTATTATAACCTAACTTAACCTAACCTAAATTAACATAACCTAACCTGACCTAACTTAACGTAACCTCAACCAGATCTTAACGTAACCTAACCTAACCAACTCTAGTATTGTTTTATCTCTTCTCCGTGTCCTTAACAAAAAAAGAACTGGAGTGTAACCTCATTTCATATAAAATAAAAAAATTAAAAATTACTATAACTAAAAAACGTACGAATAACGGTGGCACATGCGATACTAAGTGACGTCCTTGTAATACAACGCCCACTTTAGTGGAACATGTTGTATCCTATAAAAATACAAAATTATGTCATATTAGACAATAATCTAACAACAATATTCATTTACACACGTGCAGACATACTAAAATAATTTAATTATTAGGATGTATGTGGCACAGGTTCGAATCCTAACCTAACTATTAGTTTTTCTTTTCATTTTATTTTATTTTTTTTTTTTTTCAGTAAAATCACAGATAACTAACTCTACCCACCCCATGCTAAAGAGTGTTAAGAATTTTTCATAGTGTGAGAACAGTACGCTTTAAATCGTGTCGAACGGATGTGAACTGGGCGGCGTTGCCAGATTGAATTCAGTCAACACACACACACGCATTTCGTTCAGTTCACCTAGTTAGAAGGGGAGAAGGCAGTTCAAAGCAGCAACACAGTCCCATCCTAAAGTCACGGTCGTGTAGTGCGTGTTGCCTACAAACTCCTTAAACAGCGCGCAGCTTTTCACGTATACTACGAGCTATCTGGAAAGAGTTAGTTATCTGTGGTAATATTCACCTTGTACATTACTGGTTCTCCCCTTTACACAGTCATAAGTTTCACACACAGATCAATCTATATTTATTATTATTCATTCATATGACGCCGATGGGCGAATATGAGGGCTGAATGAGTGTAGATGAACGAGTGTAGTCATTGTTACTAACTAAGGTCGACTGTTCCTCTGAAAGAGCTATTTATTAATAGCCCAATAGCCAGGGCAGCTAAGGGACCTTCAGCTTTACGTGGAATCCGAACCACGTAGTGTTGGTCTGATTTTCAGCTAACTGACAAGCCTGAAACTCAGTTCTCTTTCCTACACATTCGAATCTTGACTACCATCCAACATGGACACCCTAGACCTCTCTAGTAGCGTCCAAGTCGATGACGCGGACGCCATGTTACGATTACTATGTTCAAACAACATTTGTTGGTATCAACTTAAAGGCATTCGCACTCTTCTTTTATTCTAGAATTGTCTCATTAAGCATGCATCGCTTTCATGTGAGCCATCATGAGAACTGTAACAACATTAGAATATTAGTAGTCAAGTCACGGTGAGCGAGGGGGTGTTGGCTGCCCCTTAGTGCGGTATAAATTGAATTATTTTCTTGTTCTGATACAATCTAAATCCAAAAATGAAATATTTAAAACAATATGTTGAGAAGACGAGGAACGTTTTTAACCCAAATAAAAAAACCCAAAGCCTAGGGTTCCGAGAGAATCCCAAACCTGAAACGGAAATTAAAGTGCAAATTGATAATCAATTAGCTATGGTATATAACATCTACACTTCCAGTAGGACGAATATTTGACTAAGAAAAGTTTAACAGTGATACTTTTAAAGTGTAAATATCATGCAGAAAGCACGAAATGTGTTTCACACAATAGCAAAACACATTTCTTGTCATTTATTTAGCAAGCGTTTAGAACTGTAGGAAACATAATAGTAGATTTGCGTGCTTTGAGGACCCCCAGACACAGGGGCTTTGTACTATTGCAGGACGTGAAGTCCTGAGAGACAAGTCATTAGTCCTTTATACTACGAACCCTTTTATAGTCTAAGGTGGCCTCTTTTATTTTTTTGAAGCTAAATTACCTTAATGATTGTTTCAATTAAAACAGACCAACGTTAATTTTAAATGTCATTATAGTCATTTATTGATGGTTGAAATATAAAAAGTGGTCAGCTAGTATTATCAACTACAGTAGAGAATTTATTTAAAAACTACAGAAAAAATTTAAAAAAATTACGAATGTACGTCTCTCCCACATGAGTTAATTAAAAATATGATATACCATAGTAAAATATCGGGATTCTTTTGGCACGGTGGCTCAGTAGCTAAGGCTTCGGACTGAAAAGGGCTTGTTCCAAGGTTCGAATCCCCAACTACTTAACTATCAGTACTTCAGTCGTTAGAGGCCTGGCAGACTGGCGTGTAAAGTTAAACCCCTAGGCTTTAGTTCACTTCTCATGTTCCATCGGTCTTTAACACCTTTATTGAGATTTCCAAAACTTTTTTAAAACAATTGCCTTGTTTTTTATTTAAACTTTACAACAAATTATTATTCAATTCTAATAATCTTAAGCAGGGATATATATTTAATTAAACTTATTTTCCTCAATGGTTCTCAAAGCTTTTCGTTACTCTCATATACATTTTTACTAGGTAATACCTTTAAGTCTATTTAATTTGTTTTTAATTATATGTTTTCTATTATTCTTCGATCTTCTTTGAGATTTTCTACAAGTTAATGGTAACATTTCAGTACTAAGTTTAAGATTTTTTACAGACTTCTGGTTTTATGACCATGCTGTAGTGGGTCGTGCTTACGTTTTCATTTCCAGAACAGTGGCTTTTTGTTCACCTTTTGTATCCTAAACTAAATTTCTTAACTGTTATTGGTACAAATTTACTTACGAATATAGTGTTTTTATTCATACGTGCATTTTAACTAAGTTCTGTGCCTGCATGTGTGTGAGATGACATTAAGCAACAGGTGAAGTACGGTGCTAACCATCAAACCATAAAAATCCTTTCCCACGCTTGCAAAAAAACAATCCCAATTGGTATCTAACTTCAGTGGCTCCAGACACAATAATAATTGATCTAATTTGTATCTATAGAAAAGCTACAACTACTAACTAAATCAGATCAAGACCATAATAAATTAGAATCGTTATAGATATACAGGGTGTTTCTTTTAAAACGCAACCCAAGATTTGAAATGGGTTGAATTTCAATACAATAATGTACATACAATTAACAATACATAAAGTTAATACAATGGGTTCAGAATACTAATCGACAGTATCTTGACATTTTTTTTATTTATTATTTTTTTTAATAAATCCTTTATTGCATGAACAATATAAAAAACGTTGTATCACAAACGTCAGTATTAAAATTAATTAACCTAAGGCTTTAATTTAAACAATCATTCATAACAATAAATACACACAAACATACATACAAGGAGGGCATTCACACAAATCTACCTATAGTGTTTAAAAACAAACGATTTGGTTTTAAAATATTCCTCCACAGTAAACACTCTCTAGTCTTTGCTCAAAGACATGTTTCTAACCTCAACTTAATGACATTACACCAAACCCAAACAAAGTGAACAACAGTGCAACAATGTAAATCAGCTGATAGCTAAGGAAAAAGAAGAACCAGGGCTACCAACCTGTGAACATGTAATTATCTTAAAACTTCATTTTCTGTACTTGTAAATACGGTTGCGTTTTGAAAGAAACACCTGTTATTTATTGTATCAACTGTAAGAAATCAAACAACCCTAAAAAATACGGCAATTATTGGTAGATATAACAGCAGTGAATAAAAATTAATGCGTTAAAAAATACCAATAAATAATTGATATAGATTCTTCGTAGATTAATTACGTTATAAAAAAACTTAAAGTCGAATTTAAAAATAAATTTGACACTAAAAAATTGAAATTTGCCTGATCACAAATACAGTACAAATCTAACAATACAAATCAAAATAATTATTTTTTAAACTATTACTCTTCATTTTTTATTCAAACGCATTACCGTTAGACGTTAATTTATTAACACAAATAATTCGATAAAATTTCGTTCAAAGTTGTGACAATGTAAAGACGAACTGTTCATGTTGTAAAGTTGGTATAGTGTGGCATTTATAATGTAACAGTAACCGCTGGCCAGGGTCCAGTGTACACACTCTTACTTGTGGGACTGTATTTGTGTTAAAATTCTGCTTTGGTTCACCTGTGTACTGTCACGAACGAATTACACACAGTAAATTTATACTGGAACCTAGAGAATTGATCATTTACACCAAACCAAAATAAATAACTAATTGTTCAGTTGACTTAATCACTAAACAAAAATATTCTTGAATAAAATTCATTAATAATATAACAATAATAGACCCTAATCAATTACGTGATGCTGTTCGGAAGCTATATAACTTTCTATGTATATAATTTTCTTCCTAATGTAACACGAAAAATATTCGATCCATCAAACAAATATATGTCTTAAATGGTTATGTTTTAGCAATGTCAGTGTCCAGTGTGAAGAAAACAGAAAAGTTACAAACTGGCAAAGGAAATTTTCGATTTTTAAAGTAAATACAGGTTGATTCATGAGGTTTGGAGGTAAAAGACAGTTATTCTAATAATAAAAATTATGAAAATGTCACATAACGTAGGTAAGAAAACGGTCGAGTTGCAACTGGCGAATGCCTTCAGCATGATTCCTGGCCAAAGAATGAAATAAAGCTTTACGGAACACATAAAATAACTACTGTATATGCACACAAAATAACTATATGCACACAAAATAACTATATGCACACAAAATAACTATATGCACACAAAATAACTATATACACACAAAATAACTATATGCACACAAAATAACCATATGCACACAAAATAATGATGTGCAAAATTGTGTGGTTTCTCATGTAGTTTGGTCTGCATTAGAGCTATTACAAACTGTTCAGTACTGTCCCATTGTTAATTTTTACGAATTTGGCTTTAACGGAAAGAAATTTGAGCATGAATTCTCGTTGTTTACGTTAGTGTATAATCTTTTTAATAATGATATCGTTATTATTTAAAAATGTTGTATATAATATTTGTATAAACCCATAATACAGGTTGTACAAAGAGTTATGACTGTCTCTGTACTTGAAAACAAACTAAAAGTAAACTTTCGGAAAACGGGAACTAAAATATGTTATTATACTTATAAAATACAACTGTGTTTATTGAATAAAATAACTGCATTAATTTAGCAAGTAGTGCTAAATGGGCAATAAATACATAAATTATAATTTACGGTTAAAAAGTGACATTATTGAACAATAGTTTAAGATGCTTCTCAAAAATACACCCTTTAACGATTACGACACATTTGTGAACTATTATATAGCAATTTTTTAACATCAAACGTTAATATGAACAAATGAATTTTCGTTAGTTTTCTCTGAGGTCACCATCAAATGCCCCAAACAGTAAGTGCAATACTAATTTGTCATTGCCCCCTTCAATTATACGCTTGAAACAGCATTAAAATTTATAAATTTATAAAATGATAAATTAAAAAACCTTAAAATAAAAATCCAAAAAGATGGATTCTGGAAAAATATTTTGATGGGAATCCATCATGGAAGGCCACTCCGATCACGGAAAAATGTTAGGGATATTATATATGCCATAAGTCAAAAAATATGTAAATATTTACAGCTCTACTTAGATAGCAATGTAAACATGTTAGCAATGTACACGTGATAGCTATGTACACGTTATAGAAATGTACATGTGATAGTAATGTACACGCAATAGCAATGTACACATGTTAGCAATGTACACGTGATAGCAATGTACTCATGATAGCAAAGTACACACGATAGCAATGTACACATGTTAGCAATGTACACGTGATGGCAATGCACACATGATAGCAATGTACACGTGTTAGCAATGTACACCTGATAGCAATGTAACTTACTCATGATAGCAATGTACACACGATAGCAATGAACACATGTTAGCAATGTACACGTGATAGCAATGCACATATGTTAGCAATGTACACATGATAGCAATATACACATGATAGCAATGTACACGTGATAGCAATGCACATATGTTAGCAATGTACACGTGATAGCAATGTACACGTGATGGCAATGTACAAGTGATAGCAATGTACAAGTGATAGCAATGTACACGTGATAGCAATGTACACGTGATGGCAATGCACACATGATAGCAATGTACAAACAATAGAAATGTACTCATGATAGCAATGTACACACGATAGCAATGTACACATGATAGCAATGTACACATGTTAGCAATGTACACATGATAGCAATGTACACATGTTAGCAATGTACACATGATAGTTATGTACACATGATAGCAACGTACACACGATATCAATGTACACGTGATAGCTATGTACACATGATTGTACGTTAATAGAAACTCAATACATTACAGAATTACTCATAAGATTATTAATAAATAATTAGTTCATAGAAAAAAACCAGAATCAAATATCATTAAGACTACAATTACTTCAAACATTTTATTTCAAGTTGAATCTAAATTTATTAAGTAATTAGTATTTTTCCAATAAATAAAAGTATCGTAATGAGCGTATTACGAGTAGATAGAGATCTAATACAAGTGAACGTCACGCAGTAAGACAACATCAGTACAACTGTGGTGATTTACTTTCCTCAGACCAGAGGGACTCACAATGTTATACACCCTTAAATAGTTTGCTGTAAGTAACATTCTATAACATTTAAGTCCACCCACACACGTATAGAGGTATTGAATGTTAAGTAAATAGAGCAATTAAAACGTTCACATTCCTATCGCAATAAGAGGTTCCCCGAACACTGGAGGGGTAGGAGTTACGGACGTGTAGGTGGGGTGTTAAACCACTATTTGGCTGCATCTCTGGAGTTCAACAAAGGTGGCATTGTATGGAGACCCAGTTCAACTTGTCAACGCCTGTCCTCGTACAATACCGAGACCTCTTGTGATAACAATGTGTAGGCAAGTTAAGGCACAACACTTGAGTCAACTTTGAATTGATCTCTCACAACTTTTTACAGGAATAGTTTAAATCGCATTCTCAGAACTGTCTAGCACCTCAGTAGTTCGTGAACTATACCGGTTTAACTGTCTAGTACCTCAGTAGTTCGTGAACTATACCGGTTTAACTGTCTAGTACCTCAGTAGTTCGTGAACTATACCGGTTTAACTGTCTAGTACCTCAGTAGTTCGTGAACTATACCGGTTTAACTGTCTAGTACCTCAGTAGTTCGTGAACTATACCGGTTTAACTGTCTAGCACCTCAGTAGTTCGTGAACTATACCGGTTTAACTGTCTAGTACCTCAGTAGTTCGTGAACTATACCGGTTTAACTCGCGGCAGTGTACATCTCTACTAACTGCCTACTAGTAAGGTACCTGTCTCAGATGACTACTTACCTAACAGTGAACATGAACATTAGCATAGTATGTACCATGAATATAGAACTGTCTAGTACCTCAGTAGTTCGTGAACTATACCGGTTTAACTCGGGGCAGTGTACATGTCTACTAACTGCCTACTAGTAAGGTACCTGTCTCAGATGACTACTTACCTAACAGTGAACATGAACATTAGCGTAGTATGTACCATGAATATAGAACTGTCTAGTACCTGAGTAGTTCGTGAACTATACCGGTTTAACTCGCGGCAGTGTACATGTCTACTAACTGCCTACTAGTAAGGTACCTGTCTCAGATGACTACTTACCTAACAGTGAACATGAACATTAGCGTAGTATGTACCATGAATATAGAACTGTCTAGTACCTGAGTAGTTCGTGAACTATACCGGTTTAACTCGCGGCAGTGTACATGTCTACTAACTGCCTACTAGTAAGGTACCTGTCTCAGATGACTACTTACCTAACAGTGAACATGAACATTAGCGTAGCATGTACCATGAATATAGAACTGTCTAGTACCTGAGTAGTTCGTGAACTATACCGGTTTAACTGTTTAGTACCTCAGTAGTTCGTGAACTATACCGGTTTAACTCGCGGCAGTGTACATGTCTACTAACTGCCTATTAGTAAGGTACCTGTCTCAGATGACTACTTACCTAACAGTGAACATGAACATTAGCGTAGTATGTACCATGAATATAGAACTGTCTAGTACCTGAGTAGTTCGTGAACTATACCGGTTTAACTCGCGGCAGTGTACATGTCTACTAACTGCCTACTAGTAAGGTACCTGCGTCCGATGACTACTTACCTAACAGTGAACATGAACATTAGCGTAGCATGTACCATGAATATAGAACTGTCTAGTACCTCAGTAGTTCGTGAACTATACCGGTTTAACTCGCGGCAGTGTACATGTCTACTAACTGCCTACTAGTAAGGTACCTGTCTCCGATGACTACTTACCTAACAGTGAACATGAACATTAGCGTAGTATGTACCATGAATATAGAACTGTCTAGTACCTCAGTAGTTCGTGAACTATACCGGTTTAACTCGCGGCAGTGTACATGTCTACTAACTGCCTACTAGTAAGGTACCTGTCTCAGATGACTACTTACCTAACAGTGAACATGAACATTAGCGTAGTATGTACCATGAATATAGAACTGTCTAGTACCTCAGTAGTTCGTGAACTATACCGGTTTAACTCGCGGCAGTGTACATGTCTACTAACTGCCTACTAGTAAGGTACCTGTCTCAGATGACTACTTACCTAACAGTGAACATGAACATTAGCGTAGTATGTACCATGAATATAGAACTGTCTAGTACCTCAGTAGTTCGTGAACTATACCGGTTTAACTCGCGGCAGTGTACATGTCTACTAACTGCCTACTAGTAAGGTACCTGTCTCCGATGACTACTTACCTAACAGTGAACATGAACATTAGCGTAGTATGTACCATGAATATAGAACTGTCTAGTACCTCAGTAGTTCGTGAACTATACCGGTTTAACTCGCGGCAGTGTACATGTCTACTAACTGCCTACTAGTAAGGTACCTGTCTCCGATGACTACTTACCTAACAGTGAACATGAACATTAGCGTAGTATGTACCATGAATATAGAACTGTCTAGTACCTCAGTAGTTCGTGAACTATACCGGTTTAACTCGCGGCAGTGTACATCTCTACTAACTGCCTACTAGTAAGGTACCTGTCTCCGATGACTACTTACCTAACAGTGAACATGAACATTAGCGTAGTATGTACCATGAATATAGAACTGTCTAGTACCTCAGTAGTTCGTGAACTATACCGGTTTAACTCGCGGCAGTGTACATGTCTACTAACTGCCTACTAGTAAGGTACCTGTCTCAGATGACTACTTACCTAACAGTGAACATGAACATTAGCGTAGTATGTACCATGAATATAGAACTGTCTAGTACCTCAGTAGTTCGTGAACTATACCGGTTTAACTCGCGGCAGTGTACATGTCTACTAACTGCCTACTAGTAAGGTACCTGTCTCCGATGACTACTTACCTAACAGTGAACATGAACATTAGCGTAGTATGTACCATGAATATAGAACTGTCTAGTACCTCAGTAGTTCGTGAACTATACCGGTTTAACTCGCGGCAGTGTACATGTCTACTAACTGCCTACTAGTACGGTACCTGTCTCAGATGACTACTTACCTAACAGTGAACATGAACATTAGCGTAGTATGTACCATGAATATAGAACGTCAAATATTTAAAATTCAATAATTAAACTACACACTTCCAAAGATTTGCAACAAGGATGTGTTGTTATTCGTCTGCAATGCTCACTATTACATTTATACGAGTATGTCTCGTATGGTGTTCAAATGCGGGGAAATTCGTCTACCAGAAATGAAAACAAAGTTCTCAAGATACAAAAGAACATTTTTCGTATACTATCTAAACTAAAACAAACAGTTTCACGAAAAGAAACATTCAAAGAATTTAACATTTTATATTTTCTATTTACGTTTTTTTTTTTACTATCGTAAAATAAACAGAAACAGTTCAATGTACTTAACTGTAAACTATTATTGTAATTTTACATCAAACAGTGTGCTTAAATCTTGCGCAGACCTGGAATTTATGGATTGTATGCTTATGTATACAACATTACTGAATGAGTATAATTATTGATTGATTATTATTGTTAGCTATTGATGGCTTTTTACTTTCTTGAAACTTTTTTAATCAGTATATTATATTATTGGGTTTAAACATATTTAAACGTAGACTCTTAATGTAATTAATTAAGCCGCATCACTACCCCTGTTTGTGTAATAGTGTTGGTTCAAAAAAATTATTTAAAATTACATCCAAGTAATGCTGATAGATTTCTTAAGTGTATGCTCCTTTTACATTTTTGATCTAAATACCAATTTTAATTACATTTTATTTTGTGATGTATAATTATTTTCCCCTAAATATAAGACAGTCTGTGTTGTGTCGCATACAATCACAGGTTCATTCAATTTCTCATTTGCTTCACGGTCAGAGGAAGGGTGGTAGATTAACCTAAAGCTTTCAATCCTAGTTTTGTTATTTTAAACCAATCGAAAAAACATATTTGAGACTGGGCTATATTTGTACTTTGTGTTCTACACGTCACTTGCGTAAAGACATATCGCCGTTGGAATACTTCCTTATCGGAACTGTTGTTTCGATTTTTTTACATAAATGACTAGTGACAACATCTATTCCCCAACGAAAGATGCGAGTCTCTTGAAAATAAACTAACGAGCAGCGTTGCGAGGGGATGTATTTTTGTGACTTGATAATTTTGGTCCAGTCGGCTCTTTGGCAGTTTACACAAGGTCGTGTATCTAGACAGAGGTCATGAACATCCGAGTGTTGAACGTTGAACACCCTCCCACGTATCCAGTGTAATGAACACATTTCAATATCTAAACAAATACACTGGACGTTGCGACCGCAATTCAAATCCTATGTTGTTTTCTGCCAACAACGCTATGTACGAAAACACAGAACTGACTCCAGCCATCGTTGACATTACAACACATTCAATATTCCGTTAATTAATTTAAAAAAATGATAATAAAAGCTTAGTTTATTTTTATATATACAGGGTGTAACTAAAAAGGTGTCCTGGCTATATATTTTCGTATCCTACGCCTAATTTTGAGCAGAAAATCAAGGTGAAATTTTATTGAATTCCACTCCGTTTAGATACTACGTGGTTCAGATTCCACGTACAGCTCTAGGTCCCTTAGTTACTCTGGCTATTTGACTATCAATAAATAATCCTTTATGAAATAAGTCGAGCTCAGTTAGTAACAAGTCTACAAGGAGCATCCTTACACGCCCCACTCTCAAGTAGTCATTCGTGTTTGCCTTAAATTAAGCACAACCTGTGTTGGCATCTTAAATATGAATAGTAATATAAAAAAAAACATATAAAAACGTTACTTGGTGAATTACTCACAAATCGTATGCGTGTTTAGTTTATGGCCGTGAGTCCAACTTTACGCAAGTGACGTGTAAACCACAATATACGGCAGACTACTGTGTACAAATATAGCCAAGTTTCAAATATAGTAGTTCGATTGGTTTAAAATAACAAATCTAGGATTTAAAGATTCAAGTTAATCTACCGCACTCACTCTGGCCGTGAAGCAAATGAGAAATTGAATGAACCTGTGATTCTATGCGACACAACACAGACTGTCTATATAATTATTTAGGGGAAAATAATTATACATCATAAAAACGAATATTAAAATTAAAATTAATGTTAATATTAAAATGTTAAAGAAGTTTATATGTAAGCATAAATTTAACAAATCTATCAAAATTTACTTCGATGTTCTTTTTTTATTATTTGTTTGAACCAACACCAGGCATGGTCCATATTAGATGTTTCAGTTACAGAAAAATATTAGCTGAAAATATCTAATATTACATATTACTAATGATTTTCTCTTTGCCTCACTGATTCAATAAGGTTAGCAACGGTAATAGTCATGTAAAGTTAGTAACAAGTTCGAATATTACTTTACATGAACACAATACGACATGTATAAGTAACAAGTACTCATTGCAGGCGTGTGACTGGACGTTATACAGTTTCAATAAAATACAAACAATTAACATTTCAGCACAATATTTTATGCAAAATTATAATAGCATTTGACGATTTCACATGATGGACGCTTAATTTTCTAAATACAGGTGAAAATAGGAGAATATTCCAGAAGGGAAAACTATAGAAAATTACATATGTAAAGCACTATTACCACAGTTTTTAAATATATTTAAATACAAATCGGCAACAATAGCTAACAACTAATGTTTTCCTAATATTTAGCTATTATTTTCCTAAATATAATAGCTGTACATTATTACCAATAAATCTCTGTAGTAAAAAAAGAAAAAAACAGATTAAAGAGCTTAAAATAGTTTCTACTATACACTACACTCACAATACAAACCTCATTACGTCATTAGAGATATTGTTTACAAGCAAACATGTTCAAGCTATGCTTTGTTTGTACCCTTCTACTCCGGAGCTAGTTAGACAATTACTAACGGGGAGAACCAATCACAAGTACTTGTAGCTGTCACTGTTTTTTCCAATAAAACTAGTAAATCAATTACAAATTTAGCCAAGTATTTCATGGAACTTTACTCTTAACTACTATTATTAATAATAAGTAGAATCACATCGCACAAAGTATTCGTCTCTGTAAATACAGTTTTGCACAACGTATGTGTTTCATGTGATTTCATTATTTTGGACAGGGACGGGTTGATTATTAGTAAATAATACAGCATATACAAATCCACAACGTTCTACGCACGACAATTTAGTTTAGCACATGACCATGTATGTAACTGGTTTAAAAACCTTTCATGGTCGCACTGTATAATAAATGCTACTGAAACGGTTGCTGAAAATGCTATTTATATTTCAAACGATTAACTACTTGTATCGAAGTAATCATCTACTGTAGAAGAACTTATCTTTAACTAAAGTTCAGTGTAAGTAGGCCAACTGGTTTGCAAACCCGACACTTGCGTATATCTGTAAGTATATGATTATTACATACTTATCACTACACTACAGTACCGAATTATCTAGTTTTTTTACGTACAAAATGAAGAGACGCCGCAGGAGTTAAAGTTCAGACTCACCTAATAATTGGTGACGATCGTTAAAAACAATCATGTGAACTTAAACCTTAAAAGTTTGAATAAAAAATACTATCGGGATGTTTTCACCATGAATTGTAACCTTATTTATAATTGTCAAAAAATCAACTGTGTGCAATCAAAACTATACGTTGTCAGACACATGTAGAGCGGAATGAATTAAAGTACTGCGGTGTGGCCATCACAGGGGTGTGAGGTATCACAGTGGTTCAGCGGTTTAACCCTACCTTCGGTCAACTTCATCCATCAGTGGATTGCATTTTTTGGGTCGACATTTACCTAGTTCACGTTAATTAAATGAAATTATCATACTACGTGTGAGATTTTCATAGCTTAGGAGGATCGTTCACGTAGATAAAAAAACAAAATTGGGGCCAAAACTGAGCCCTGAGATACTCCCATACAGTGAACTGTAAAAACTGCCCTTCACGTTGCCACCAATATAAACCCCATTGTTTCCTGATATGACAATCATGGGACTAGAAAAAAATCAATATAACAATCGGAGATACTATTATGCTTCTTAATAAAGAGATAGGCCTAAATGATTTTCGATTAAACATTAACTTCATTTGACAAAATCATGTTTATAAATCACAATTTATTTATTTTATCTTTCAGTCACTGTATATGTTTTCAAAATCTTTTATTAAAAATAACTATGATAATAATAACAATAACAATATATTGTATAATAATGACAACAGATTTCAAATAAGCTTTACAATAAAAAAATTAATTCTAATGTTTTTAATTGATGACGTATGTACTTCAAGTGCATTACCGTAATACCTTTGATTGTATTACTTACAAACATCTCATGTCATAGAAATATTACTTACAAACATCTCATGTCATAGAAATATTACTTACAAACATATCGTCATAGAAATATTACTTACAAACATCTCATGTCATAGAAATATTACTTACAAACATCTCGTCATAGAAATATTACTTACAAACATCTCATGTCATAGAAATATTACTTACAAACATCTCATGTCATAGAAATATTACTTACAAACATCTCATGTCATAGAAATATTACTTACAAACATCTCGTCATAGAAATATTACTTACAAACATCTCATGTCATGGAAATATTACTTACAAACATCTCATGTCATAGAAATATTACTTACAAACATCTCATGTCATAGTAAATTTGATTTGTGTCAGTGATGTGATTAGTATGTGTATATAAAATAAATGGTAATTTACATTTTATGACGTCATGTAATCGGAAGTTTTTCCAAACATAAAATGAAAAGGGATTCCCTGCAAAGGTACAAGTTAAGTCACTTTATTGGAGCCTGAAACGGTCTCGGCCTGCTTGTGACTCAGATTTGCTGACTGTTCCACTGTTTTGCTGACCTCTGAAGCTAAGTAAACTGTCTATAGTGTTAATTGACCAGATTTTCAATTAGTTATAACTCAATTAGATTTTGTACTTGCGGTAACTAATGTTGCACAACATTTAATAAAGAGAGTTTAATATTCACAAATTAAAAAAAAAACTTAAAGCGTTTGGTCATAAATTGAATTATTTTCTATTAATTGTTAATATTTATATAATTGCAAGTATTATGTATTTATATTTATGTAGAAGTAGTCGTTGTTTCCAACGCACATGAACTCTGTATTTATTCCATTCTTTACGTAATGCTGTTGCCGACACCACAGTGGCAGATTTCACTTTCGTTTGTACTGGTGGAATAGACATTTTATTTTGTTCTGTCCGTTTAGTTCTATTGAATTTACTATATATGGAGGAAAATACATATACAACACATTTTTCATAACTTTCAAACTTTATTTATATTCACAGATAACTATAAGTAATTTCAACACCTATCAACATTTATTTGAAAATTCTAATACCACACAAAGAACATGAAACAAACGCGTGAACAAAAATTGTGAAAGTCCCCCTAAATACAAACATTCTTTGTTACTTTTTATGGATAAGTTCTTTGATGAATTTACCACGAAATGGGACCAGTGAGGTGTGAACATGCAGTTAACAACACAACACCCTGTTGGTAAAAGGAACGTATTGTGAACACGGGATTCACCGCGTACAGCGCTCAACTCAAAGGAGGAACGTATTTATTGGACACCCAGTATACACTGATACACAGATTGTGGAAACGACTAACTTTTTTTATATGTTGAAAGCAGGAATACCTTAGATTCACATTTAAAGTTATTGTTTAGGTCATACTACTTAATGTACTAATTTGCCTTTCTGAATGAAATATATTATGTTCAAAGTTACCTTATCGATTATTATACTTTTCAAAACTGTATTTAAATTGCATCCTATAACTGCATTTTTGCAATTTTAAGGTATGTGATTATTTGCAATTTTAGGAGATGTGATTATTTTAAACTTTAGTGATACTTTTAATGTAAATATATTAAATTAAAGTTAAAAAGTGCAAATTCCGCGATGGTCACTTTCAATATTGGACAAATAAGAAAGTGTTGATATTTCCCAAATTTTAAACGGCCTCTTTTTATACTCCCTACCTTAATACTTCCTGAAATAACAGTATAAAAATGAATAGTTTTTTTACAATATATTCTCTTTTAAAAGTTCTTTAAAATATCATGCCACACATAATAGATTTTAGAATTGAAATCTTAAAGTCCCTATCTCAATTGGTTTTTGGTTAACCAGTAAACAGTCACAGTATGTTTCCATGTTCTCAAAATGTGAAATATAATTACAACGTCTGGGCACAAATCGGACTTTATTAATACCAAGACCGTTTACCTTCATTAATCCAAGACCGTTACCGTCATTAATCCAAGACCGTTTACCGTCATTAATCCAAGACCATTACCGTCATTAATCCAAGACCGTTACCGTCATTAATACCAAGACCGTTTACCGTCATTAATCCCAAGACCGTTTACCGTTTACCGTCATTAATCCCAAGACCGTTTACCGTCATTAATCCAATACCGTTACCGTCATTAATCCAAGACCGTTACCGTCATTAATACCAAGACCGTTTACCGTCATTAATCCAAGACCGTTACCGTCATTAATACCAAGACCATTTACCGTCATTAATCCCAGACCGTTACCGTCATTAATACCAAGACCGTTTACCGTCATTAATCCCAAGACCGTTTACCGTCATTAATCCAAGACCGTTACCGTCATTAATCCAAGACCGTTACCGTCATTAATCCAAGACCGTTTACCGTCATTAATCCAAGACCGTCATAAATCCAAGACCGTTACCGTCATTAATACCAAGACCGTTTACCGTCATTGATCCCAAGACCGTTTACCGTCATTAATCCCAAGACCGTTTACTGTCATTAATACCAAGACCGTTACCGTCATCAATCCAAGACCGTTTACCGTCATTAATCCAAGACCGTTACCGTCATTAATCCAAGACCGTTTACTGTCATTAATACCAAGACCGTTTACCGTCATTAATCCAAGACCGTTACCGTCATTAATCCAAGACCGTTTACCGTCATTAATCCAAGACCGTTACCGTCATTAATCCAAGATCGTTACCGTCACTAATCCCAAGACCGTTTACTGTCATTAATACCAAGACCGTTTACCGTCATTAATCCCAAGACCGTTTACCGTCATTAATCCCAAGACCGTTTACCGTCATTAATCCCAAGACCGTTTACCGTCACTAATCCAAGACCGTTACCGTCACTAATCCCAAGACCGTTTACCGTCATTAATCCCAAGACCGTTTACCGTCATTAATCCCAAGACCGTTTACCGTCACTAATCCAAGACCGTTACCGTCATTAATCCAAGACCGTTACCGTCACTAATCCCAAGACCGTTTACCGTCATTAATCCCAAGACCGTTTACCGTCATTAATCCCAAGACCGTTTACCGTCATTAATCCAAGACCGTTACCGTCATTAATCCAAGACCGTTACCGTCACTAATCCCAAGACCGTTTACCGTCATTAATCCCAAGACCGTTTACCGTCATTAATCCCAAGACCGTTTACCGTCATTAATCCAAGACCGTTTACCGTCATTAATCCCAAGACAGTTTACCGTCATTAATCCCAAGACCGTTTACCGTCATTAATCCCAAGACCGTTTACCGTCATTTATCCAAAGACTGTTTACCGTCATTAATCCCAAGACCGTTTACCATCATTAATCCCAAGACCGTTTACAGTCATTAAACCTAAGACCATTTACCGTCATTAATCCCAAGACCGTTTACTGTCATTAATCCCAAGACCGTTTACCGTCATTAATCCCAAGACCGTTTACTGTCATTAATCCCAAGACCGTTTACCGTCATTAATCCCAAGATCTTTTGTAAAGAGAATCAGAAAGTATTTTTAGAGTAGTCAAATAGAAAATAAGTCAATATAGGCTGTTTATGATCGTAGATGTTATTAATATTTCGGTGTAGTTTATAGAACTATTATCTATGAAACATAAATCTCTTCTTGTCAAGACTAGATTCTACAATAGCTTCAAGAATATATGTACTATTACTCTTTTAGTATGAGTTCAATTTGTTAAAAAATATATCAAGAGTAATTAATTATTAATGTATATTATTATATCATACAGTCAGGACTAGTGGCGCAGTGCTGCTTGGGGACTAAGTGTCGTGGACATTGTAGACGATAGGTTTTATACTTGGTCCTCTTAATACCGACATGGCGTCCGCTCAATGGTTGCCATCGACGTGGACACAACTAGAGAAGTCTGGGGTGTCAATGTCAGTGTCTGGACAAGATGGTAGTCAGTGTCTGGATGTTGTACAGGGGAGAAAACTGAGTTTTAGACTTTCTAAAAGCTGGTAATCAGGCCAATATTGCGAGGTTCGGACTACGCGTAAAGCTGTATGCTCCATAGATGTCCTGGCTATTTGGGCTATTATTAATGGTCCTTTCTGAACTAAGTCGAACTCAAGACTTTACAGTTAGTAACAACACTTCACAGGTCATCCGTACTCTTCCTACACTCATATTATAAATTTCCATATTTGCTTTAAATGCGCGCAAATTTGTGACGCATTAACTGATTGATAAAAATTAATATTATTAGTAAGAAGAAATTAAAAATTTGTCAAAGGTAGGTGCAATGTAATAATTCGAACTTAAACACATTTTACCGTTGAAATATTATAAACATAAGGAACTTATGGTTACGTGTAAGTGATTTACTATGTAGTTATTACCTCGCCATTTGTACATTCATCCAATAAAGACAATTTTCATTTCAACTGAAAAACAAATTTTTTTGTTATTCCTTCATAAATGAGGCATTCGCACATAAAATTACTGGTGATCCTAGTACGAAATTCCATAATGATGATGACAAAGACACGTGTCTTTACAATACAAGTTTTTTTTCAATACATTTTACAGACGTGCCTCGCACGGTGTCGTATTATAATATTTTTCTAATAACTAAATGTCCTATATTATAAGAGAATACTATTTTTTTATTTAAATGAAAAATGGAAAACGCTACGTAAAAAGTAAAATCTAGGAAAACGAAGCGGTGCTGTGCGACGAGCGTACAATAGCATTAAGCCGGTGAAAGATTGCCTTCTTTACGGTACAAAGCAGCTATGAGGACATATTAGTGTTGCAACAAACGACAACCAGTCTGAAAACTTTACCTAACTATAAAACGTTATATTTCTCTCGGGAACGAGATAAAATTGAAAGAGAAGACCACAATACTACAGGCGTGTGGTAACAAAGTGTCTTACACAATACTACAGGCGTGTGGTAACAAAGTGTCTTACACAATACTACCGGCGTGTGATAACAAAGTGTCTTACACAACACTACCGGCGTGTGGTAACAAAGTGTCTTACACAACACTACCGGCGTGTGGTAACAAAGTGTCTTACACAATACTACAGGCGTGTGGTAACAAAGTGTCTTACACAATACTACAGGCGTGTGGTAACAAAGTGTCTTACACAATACTACCGGCGTGTGGTAACAAAGTGTCTTACACAATACTACAGGCGTGTGGTAACAATGTGTCTTACACAATACTACAGGCGTGTGGTAACAAAGTGTCTTACACAATACTACAGGCGTGTGGTAACAAAGTGTCTTACACAATACTACCGGCGTATGGTAACAAAGTGTCTTACACAACACTACAGGCGTGTGGTAACAAAGTATCTTACACAATACTACAGGCGTGTGGTAACAAAGTGTCTTACACAATACTACAGGCGTGTGGTAACAAAGTGTCTTACACAATACTACAGGCTTGTCTTACTCAATGCAAATAATATAACACAAGTTTTCGCATGTCCTTGTGGTACATTACAAATAAGTTTTGTGTTGCTTGACGACTAACTAAACCCAATGAGTAAACATCTATAAGAAGCGAAAATCCAATGTCAAAAAGTCAGACTCTTATCGCTGCCGCGGCTAGGTCGAGCTTGTTGGATTGCAGCCTAGAGTGAGACAGAGAACGACAGAGAGGGGGGTAGCGCAGTCGACTAGAGAGAGAGGAAAGATTACAAATTGTCATGAGAATGAGAGAGAAAAGGAAACGGCGAGGTATTGGTTTGGGAGAGGGTTACGTTCTCAACCAGCGTATCGGCAGCCGTGCTAAGCTCGTTTGGGAGAGGGTTACGTTCTCAACCAGCGTATCGGCAGCCGTGCTAAGCTCGTTTGGGAGAGGGTTACGTTCTCAACCAGCGTATCGGCAGCCGTGCTAAGCTCGTTTGGGAGAGGGTATGTTCTCAACTAGCGTATCGGCAGCCATGCTAAGCTCGTTTGGGAGAGGGTACGTTCTCAACCAGCGTATCGGCAGCTCTGCTAAGCTCGTTTGGGAGAGGGTACGTTCTCAACCAGTGTATCGGCAGCCATGCTAAGCTCGTTTGGGAGAGGGTTACGTTCTCAACCAGCGTATCGGCAGCCGTGCTAAGCTCGTTTGGGAGAGGGTATGTTCTCAACCAGCGTATCGGCAGCCGTGCTAAGCTCGTTTGGGAGAGGGTTACGTTCTCAACCAGCGTATCGGCAGCCGTGCTAAGCTCGTTTGGGAGAGGGTTACGTTCTCAACCAGCGTATCGGCAGCCGTGCTAAGCTCGTTTGGGAGAGGGTTACGTTCTCAACCAGCGTATCGGCAGCCGTGCTAAGCTCGTTTGGGAGAGTGTACGTTCTCAACCAGCGTATCGGCAGCCGTGCTAAGCTCGTTTGGGAGAGTGTACGTTCTCAACCAGCGTATCGACAGCCGTGCTAAGCTCGTTTGGGAGAGTGTACGTTCTCAACCAGCGTATCGGCAGCTCTGCTAAGCTCGTTTGGGAGAGGGTACGTTCTCAACCAGTGTATCGGCAGCCATGCTAAGTTCGTTTGGGAGAGGGTACGTTCTCAACCAGCGTATCGGCAGCTCTGCTAAGCTCGTTTGGGAGAGGGTACGTTCTCAACCAGCGTATCGGCAGCTCTGCTAAGCTCGTTTGGGAGAGGGTACGTTCTCAACCAGCGTATCGGCAGCCATGCTAAGCTCGTTTGGGAGAGTGTACGTTCTCAACCAGCGTATCGGCAGCCGTGCTTACCTCGTTATTATCTAAAAACAATGAAAATCCTCACTCATCACGAAAACTCTCGAACCAATTAAAACAGATTTTCACAAAATTTAAAGGGAATTCAAGTTTTATACCACAGGGACCCACTAAGAAAGGATTCCATTTCTAAGAGGTAGTAACAGCCCTCTTATTTATCAAATTAAATAATTGGCAATAATTATTTAATTTGACAATTTACTTTAAACAACTGATAAAAAACCCCATAAACATGGCACACAAAAGCTTGGCTAATTTGGTTTTAAATGTGAAATGTAATTTCTACTAACTCTGACTTGATTGCATTACTTTTCGTCCTCCTAAATAGACCTAAAGTAGGACTATAAAACTTTGTCACCCAGGAGAACTGAAGCAGGCTGACCATTATATTGATGTGGTTTAGGTTTAGAGAGAACCACAGAGGGGAGGGTAAGCAAGCTTAGAGAACCATTTCGTAGCGAAGGCTGTCGGTTCGCTTTATAACATTTAGTTAGACTTCTACATTCTGAAGACGGCCGAGGAGATTAAACAAGTTAATGATTTATTAGGTGAAATAAACATAAATAAAGGGTACTTTGTTCAAAATATTGTTTCATTTATAAATGTTGTAGCTTTTTAATTAATATATTAAAACACTTAATTACACGTTTTCTAGTAACATATAGTTTCTCTTCACTTACTTTTGCGATAAGCTCTTTACAAGACGTCATTTTTACAAGTAAATTGTCCAATTTACTTACGTTTACAAATACAAGCAAGAAATAAATTGATAAGAGAAAATGACCAATATTGTCCTTCTTGTTTTCGTAAATAGTGGTAAAAATGCGTCGTAACTTGAGCTTATCAATGTAAAATCAAAGAGGATATCTGTTGGGAGGCGGAGGCAAGACAAATCTCTATTGTGGAGGTGTCTCTTTCTTACATGAATATCGAGGAAATGCCTTTTAGGAGAAGCTTTAAATCCGCGTTTCCTTTTCCGGAAACACACATTTTCGTATTTACACGACATACCATACTATATTCATTTTAATATGTTAAGCTTTCCTTGGTTGAACTCAGCTTTATAACTAAACTCACAAGACACACACTGAGCTGTGGCCAAGTTGACAGCTTAGCGCATTAGTGTCAAACTTGATAAACTACTAAGTATAGGGCGAACAATACAAAGAAACCACCAGTGAGATGAAGTCTCTGCAAACTAGTTGTTGAAACTTATTTATCACACCCCCCCTTCCCGCACTTTAATCAGACTTACTAATATCACAGTCACCACACTTCCGTTGCTCCGCTGTGGAGCTGGCGCGACACCAACGCTCCAAGTAGTCGGACCGCACAACTACACCACGTTATTGTCGTAGCGTCTTGTGTCTTGCAAAGAAATGGAATGGTAACGATATAAAAAGTGCCGTAACAGATTATAGACATCACAGCTGTGGATGTAAACAGCGTTGACATGCGCGCTACTGTCCTCCCACCGTTGGGAGTGCTGGCGTCGTCCTTTCGTTACTTTTTAACAGAATGGCGCAACTGTATGTTACTAGACTGTGCTAATATAATTAAATTAAAATAATAATAGTTATAAATTTAACTGTTAATTAAATAAGTGGTCTTTGACATTTATTCGTTCTTTGACCAGCCAAGTTCATATTAGACCTGTGTTTCGGATCGCAAATAATTGTTCAATACGGAGCCCTCTCCCGTTGTTACAATGGCTAATTTTTATTCTTAAAAAACACCAAAAGACAGACAGTAAACGGAGTGGAAATAGAAACAATTTTATCATTTTTTAAAAACTAGGTGTAGAATCTAAAAATTAATAGGCCAGGATACCTTTTTTTTGTAACACATTTTATTTCCTCAAATTTGAAGAAAATGTTTGTTCTGTGAAAGAAAATGTTACTCATTGAGGCACAAGTTGTGCCAACGTTCAAGAATTTTGATCTTGTTGTAAGGTCCAATTACTTCGGACGGCTAACCAAAAGTGGAGATTAAACACTATGTTAGGCCGACACTCTACCGCAATGGCGGCTGTACTCGCCTAAACTGTTGTGCATTACCTGGGGGATATTTAACATAACATAGGGCTTGAACTATTTAACATAAATATCTATATTGTTAGAAAACCAATGTCTTTTTGTCATTACAACATAAAACATTTACTGCATTGATTAATTTTGAATTAAAACCTGATATCTGCATAGTCTATGTCGTATTGATATTTGAATTTAGCGTCGGAACTAGTGGCACAGTGTTGTAACCCAGCTACTTGGGAACAAAGTGGTGTGGAGATTGTAGGCTATATGTTATATACTAGGTCCTCTTAATACCAACATGGCGTCCGCTCAATGGTTGCTATCTACGTGGACACTACTGTTGTCCACTATCAGGGTCCAGCTGTTGTGTAGGTAAGAGAACTGAGTATTAGGTTGTTACTAGTTGAATATCAGACCAATACTAAGTGGTTCGGATTCTACGTAAAGCTGTAGCTCCTTTAGTTGCCCTATCTATTGAATCACAACAATGATTAATTTAAGCGTATATTGACGACATTCACTTCGTCAAATAGCCTTTCAATTGCTATTCATTCTATGTATAAATGGCTCTTTCAAAGGAAAAGCCGAACTTAGTTGGCAACTATAAAATATACATTGTGAGTATATTTTAAATTTAAACATATTCGTTAAAGAAACCGATTGAGATAAAATATATATAGAATACAAATAGATTTGACATAAAACGGCAGCAATTTTAGCAATCTTATCAATTCCTCCCCCACAAAATACACTTTTTTCAATTAGTAGATAACTATAAAAATACGAAACATATGGTAAATAAACAAATATAAGTTTTATAAAAGGGCATAAAACATGTAAATAAATGTAAATTGGAGATGGAAGATATGGGCACAGCATTTCTGATAAATTATTCATTGGAATAGTTTATAAAAAAAAACCCAGACAAGTGCCAGACGATCTGCCAGAATAAGAGGCCACTTGGAAATTTGTTTTGTTTCTCTTTACCCATAAATTACGGTGGTCTATTGGAAAAGCATAATCTAATATTTTGACGGCTAACCATATCACTTAAACAAATAAATTTTATATAGTATATTGAAATGTTTATTCTTTTTTAAACGTTCGACATTTTTTATGTACTCAATTGTAGAACCAAGAGTGAGAAATTCTTTCGAAAATAGGGGATGAGGTATAGTGCGAGGTAGGTGACCATGCGTCTGAAGTCTAATGAAGAATAGAATGTCTTGCCATATATATTAAGGTCTTTAAGCTATAGATTGATATGCCATATCTACATAGGATTTTAATTTATTTACATTTACATCATTGTTCAATATTGTTATTATTCATTGTTATTTGAATACTAAATTGCCATTGAACTTAATCGTTCTAAGCTTAATTCGTTGGTGTTCATCAAACCAACTAATGGTCACTGCTGCTGATGGCGTTATGGGCAGCTGATGCTACTTTTAGCATGCGGCCCACAGTTTGCTTAGTTTCTATGACAAATGTTAAATGTTATTACACACTGGTGGAAGAGTGGTTCTCGACTTCATTTCTACCACTCAGTGTATCTCCATCGAACCGGTGCTTTCAGAAGGTCTCAATCTACGCGACTTATCTATATAATTCACATCACCATTAACAACTTCACCTTTATAAACGTCCGAATTATCAGATCAAATTGATTAAATATTATAGGAAAAGTGAACATTATGGAACTAATCATGAAATGTTTCTCATAATAAATTAATCTTTTATTAAGACAGTTTTTCAAAGTGATCCAAACATTAGGTTCGTGTAGTAAGTCAATGGGCCATTTGGCCATGGTTTTATTTTATTATGGATACCATGGCATCAGAGCCAGTTCTGTACAACATATCTTCTCTGGATATAAGACGCAAAGAGTCACTTATCAGAGAGGTTTAAAAAATCCTATCTACTTCGAATTTCCCCATTTATCAAAATATCCCACAACGGGCATTGCACTAATTAGCTTCCCAGTTAATCTCTAACGAATTCACCAAAACCAACTTGGCGTTAATTTGAAATATGTGTGACGATCGAAACCAGTTTCTGGTATCAGAAACTAAGACCATCATCGGTGGAATGAACCTTCCCCGTAAGAAATGGACTTTGTTTGATCGCTCTCACAAGAGTTTGGGAAGATTAAACTACTGGAAATATAAGTGGAAAATGGCAAATGATCAGTCATGTGATTTCGAAATCGAAAGTCAAACTATGGATCACATAGTAATGAGTACGACGGTCGGCAATTCACTATTTGAACAAAGTTCATGCACAGGCCTGCAGGCCTATGTTAACTGACGAGTGAAGATAAAAATATTTTTACTCACGCTTAAATTCACAATATCAAAAAAATTGAGGTTATAAAACAGGCGCATTCAAAGAACTGAAACGTAGCAACAATGCAAGACGCAAAGGCGTTGCCATTATTTCAGGTGGATTACATTGTCACGTTGTTTGATAATCCAGGTCCGGAAGACCAAAATGTTTGATAGAGGGTGAGACCACTAAAAAAGTCAGGAATTAGATAGATAAATTAAAAGAAAGCCGGCCTAGGTTGATTGTTTCGTTTTATTTTACAAATTTTCATTGAATTTATCTAATGGAAATGTTAAACGGTTATACAATTTTATAAAGTGATAGTACAATTATTAATGATTGATACATAATTTTGTTTTACCATAAAGAATTTGTGTACTGTATCTGTTTCAGACGCTTCTTTAGACTATATACTTTACACACTTAACATAGTTTTGAAAATATATGATTAAGTGTAATGTGATTGTAATGAGAATCGGGTTATTATGAATTAATTTAAACGAGTAAAAAATTAGAACTTATACAATTTAGTGTTGAAAACGAAAGAGAAATATGAAATGTGATAGAGAGGTTGTAACGAGATGAGGAGATTGAGAGAATGGACAAGACTGGGGTATGAATGATGAATAATGTAACAATGGGTAGCACAGCCTTTATGATTGATGGGTCTGGTTTGTATATTAAAAACTAAGAACATGTATAGTATTAATTGAAATTATGTTAAGTGAATGTGATATGAGAGCGTAACAAAATTAATTGAACTAACAAAATTTGAACAATAAAATCATCATTAATATAAATCCTAAACACACGCCATTGGTCTTAGCATTCCCAAACTCCTCGTGGTTTCAGCATCAGCTGCTAGAGCGCTCTGAAGTCAAGTCGGAACAGTCGTTAAAGAAAAGCTAGTTTTCAACCGGAGAAGCAGGTGATGAATGGTTACGGGACATGGACTTATTCTGTCGAGGAGGTCAATATTTAAACAGTAAGACACGTATATTTCGTTAATTTTTTTAAATTTAAATGTTATTGATGAAACTACTTTTTAATTCCTATTTCTTATAAATTGGTTGCTGACTCGGGAAACCATACGCCATATGTATTTGAGGATTAGGAATGTTTTTCTTCGTTTGAAGAAGAGTGAGTCACTGACGTGCGTTCAGTTCTGAAAAGTATCTAACGTGTTCGCCTGTTTCTGAGTACTCAGAGAAGACTTTTTACAAATCTTTCTACTTCTTCTACTTCACTTGCCAGATCACATGACCTGTAAACTTATGCGTGAATTTTTTTTACGCGTAAACAGGCAAAAGTAACTACCGTCAGCCGTTCAGCTCAGTCGGGGAATTGAACGTCGGACCTTCAACTACTCTGCAGTCACTGGAGCAACAAAGTAGCGTAGTAGTGTTCCCACGAAGTGGTCGTTTGTTGAAATCTATGAATAAAACAACTTGTTAAAATCAGATTCCTGGACGAGAAAGGACTCCAGCTTGTAAAAGACAAGCAAAACGCACAACCGGTCAAACCACGGCGTGGAAAACCCACGATACTGAGTCTCACAAAGAATGATGCCACCTCGGCGTTTCCACTGTTCTTTCTATTTCCTACTGGCAGTTACGCTAAGACAGTGTAATAATTTGTATACTTGAGTATATACTAACTACTAGGGGACACCCCTGCACACTTCGCGTGCCAATCCCGACGCTCGCATTCGCACCCGACATCACTAATTATTCTCAACCTCATTGATGCATTAAGAGAGATTGATCTTCAGCTGTTAAACAAAAACAAATGAAATGAACACGTTTTAAATATGGAGCAAAGGTTTGACTGAGATACTGTAAATAAATTTTAATATCATGATTTTACGTTGCACAGTTAATAATCTGTAGTCAAAAGTTACTAATCGAGCGTCGGGGTTGGCATGCGAAGCGTGCAGGGGTCTCCACTAGTATATTTATATAATTAAGTTGAATAAGCAAATTAATATCGTTAATAATCAACAACAAACTGAACAATAATAAATCTAATGAAAATCAGAATCAGTTTTTATATACTTATATAAATATATATAAAAACAGAATACTTAATTTGATATAATTTATAGTAACTAACAAAATGTCTAAATTTTCGGTTATTAAAAAAAAGTATTGATAGTCTGAATGCAGTAGAGAGTCACCTTATTTTCAGATCTGTTGACATAATATTTTCACACAGTTAAGAACATAGATTTCATAATTAAAACAGTACTGCAATACATTTTCACATTGTCATATTGTGTATGCATGAGTGCAACAGTAGTTATAAGCACACGGGTCAGTAGTTACTAGCTATGTTGTTACTCTAATCTTCGAAATATCTGAACACAGCATTTATGAAAATTACCATTAAATTCCTAAGAGGGGGACGTTTGATATCGGTTTACATGGTTGAGTTTACAAAGAAAGTGGGTTTAAAATTCATAACCTCTCTAAAACGTGTTTTGTTAGACTACTCCTACTGTGCCGAGGGATCAAACTTAATTTTTATTTATTTTATGAAAGTATTTTGTGAATTCACAAAAAATGTACGAGGTTCAAAAGTGTCGGAGACATCTGAAGTAGGCTTTGCTAATGCAACCTTTTGATACAAGATTGATAGACTTGACTACGGAGGGGCTACACCAAGATTCTTCTCATTTACCTATGGCAGATTTATTTGTACCAAAGCCTTTGTATACATTCCAGCCATAACACGCTCTCAATCCATAAAAATTAAATCTTGTTTTGTCGTACCTTATAATAATATGCAATTATGCATTTATTTATAAATTGATATTACCTTTTTAACAGAAGAAATATACAGATGTACATTAATTTGTCACCCACAAGTAATAATATATGGATATTTATAATGTGATAATTATTGTAGTTAAAGGGTGCAATGTTAATATATAATTTCTAAAAGCATCCTTATATACATGTATATGTAAAGCCATTTTTTGTCAAGGAGGTTCCCCTTTTATATCTTTTGAACAAATGAACTATAGATTGTTCAGTATTAATAACGTAACACGGCATAATTTAAACTTCAAAATATTTTTCTAAAAATGTAGGATGACATTAGTCTTATCATATATTCCAAAAAGAAAAATCATTTTACCACATGGACAGCATTAAAAACATAAAGACAGCATTAAAGTTCATCTAGTCAGTTAATTCAAAATATTAGATAAAAAAAAACTCGTGGAAATACTAACTTAGCAACAAGTGCATTCGTTTGTATGTGGGCTGTTCGTATAAGCCAAATATATTTTATTTTTTTATTTTATTTCAACGGATATGCCATTTTTACCAAATAATTACAATAATGTTATAAAAAAATACATAATTTTATTAACAAAGCAAAGAAATGTATGGCTGATCGAAAGGTGAATATGCACAATGAGTGTAAATAATAGTAAAAAACAATTCTGTTATATGTTCCAAAAGTAGGTAACTGTCGTTGAGCTAAAAGTAACTTGGCAGCCCTTTTGAATGGTGGTAGACTACAGTTAAAAAAAGTCAATTCCAGGGCAGATAAGATTTCCTAGGCGCTGGCTCCTAACTTAAACTGGCGATAAATGGAAAAATTAAGCTAATTTTAAAATAACATACAATACATGACACTACTTTTGGGAGCCTTAGATAGATCTGTATGAAATGTTAACATTGTCAATGTACTGTTGTTATAAATCTATATCGGTTTCCAACGGATACGGAAGAGGTAGGTTTTGTGAGAGCTGGCAATCATGTAAAGGTCCCCAGTGGCTGCAGACACACCTCGCTCTACCCAGCTGCGAGAGACGCCACTTAAGTGTATTTTCAGTAAAACACTGGTATTTTACGACTAATGTAAAATGAAAACTCTAAATTAAAATAGATAATGACTGGAAACTAGACGCGATAGACTGGCACTGTTCGTGTAAGGGTGGGTGGGTGTGTCATTTACCACTGTACTCGAACGAGTGGGTCCACTACCCAGTATATGTAAGGGTGGATGGGAAGGTATATATGTAAGGGTATTCTATATTTAGTGACTAGAGATTAGACTAGAGTCAACGCCCTTTAGTTAAGTTTTGGCATTAACCATTAGTATTACGCTAACACTTTGAGAGAAAAATGTATGACTCTGTCTGTAATAATTGACCAATATGAATTCAAACATGTACTTTGCAATATAGTAAAATGCTCCTGGTTTATGAAAATGATTAGTAAATGGGTTGAATATTAAATATAGGGGTCTAAACCGATTTTCACATTTTTTTTAACCCCACGAACACGAATCCATAGGAAATAATACATGTTTCCTCGGAAATATTAATTTTTGACAAAAATTTAAAAGAAAAGTTTTATTACATGCTAAAATAACGTACATTACATTTAAGTAGTTATTTTCCTACTAACGCGATTATGGCATTAACTTTTACAATGTTAACTGAGATATGTAACTTAACAGTTAGGTTATGTTGGGTAAGGTTAGGTTAGGTTAGGTTGTTTAAGTAATGTTCGGTTAGTTACCGAGTATTTTAGTGGGTACATTTTTTCAGTTTGTACTAGGTGAACTAACCTAACTTAAACCACCTACATTTTTGTTGATTGTCTTACGATTGATATTCGTGTTTAGGGAAAATAACTATACAATATTTATGTAATATACATCACCTTTGGAGTAACACTTTTTTTCGATTTTTGTCAACAATCTACATTTCCAAGCAGAAATTCCTATGGAGTAAATATTGACTAGATGTTTTTTTAAATCGTAAAAATCCGGCGAGACTCCAATATATTACATATCTATTGTAAATAGTATTGTAAACTTTTAATAATTGTTTTAACTAGCGTATTTTGCGGAAATCTAACTAAACCAACATCCTAATAGGTACTGATATTACACATTATCTCACGAATCATTTATTGGTTATTACAAAGTACTTTTAATCTATATTAAGGCAGTCCCGAATGTTAAACAATCTCTATCATTCTACTATAATCTTTTTGAAAATTTATTTCAATTTATCCTTGAAATAAAACAATATACTCGAATCGATTCCTTCATATGAAGTAAAACAAGAAAGAACGAAATGGAAAGTCGGTAACAAGGTTGACAGTCCGAAATGACATAATTCTGTACGACATCGTGGAGATGTTTTATCAGAGTGTACTGACCTAGTTTATGTGACTCTACTGTACCTGTGCGATTGTCGCTTTTTTGATGATTTCTTTTAGCTGAACAATAAAGGGCAAACAAAAACTTGAAGGCTTAACATTAGTCAACTGTTCAGTTGAAGAACAACATATGGTCTTGTTAGTAACAAGTTGACTTAGTATGGTTATGTTTACAAATGATGATGGATTTTTTTAACATTTAAAAATAAAGCTTTTGATGGGTCAGTGAGTGAGGACAAACAATCACACACGAATATAACATTAATACGTTTAAAAATAAATACAAACATTATCGTTTATAGGTTAATAATAGACATCAAAGATTGAACAACGAACAAGTCCAAAGTTCTTTTTCTACCTTGGTTTAGACTTGCTCATTTTCTTGTTTACAACAACGTAAATGTGTTCCTTTATCCGCCTTGTCCACATTTAACATTTTTTAGTTGGTATTAAAACATTTATTTACCTGCCTTTAAACATAACGGTATTAACTTATGTATATATTTACAACTTTCTTACACCTTGCTACACTTTAATTTCCTTTTGTTTTATATAGTATAGTTTATTACATATCATACATAACTTATATAGTGTATAAGTTCAAAATTTTTCTGTTTTGTTTTTTAAGTTTGTCAAATAAATGTAATTTTTCTGAAAATTGCATAACAATTACATTTCTTTTATGCCTATATACCATATGGTATGCAATGCGGTTGTTGGATGTTTTATACTAGTTTTTTTCTTAGTTTAGCAATCATGTTTTCAGCCCTGTTTTTACTATACTGGCTGACGCCACAGAAATGAGAGGTCGTTTAGTTTAATTGTACTTGGAGTGAAAAGTTTTAATTTGTTTATTCGTTATTTTTTATACATGAATGAAAACTGTGGTCAGTTCTATTCCTGAATATTGGACTATGTTTATTGTATATTTGTTAAAACATCTGAAGAAATAATTGGTTTTTTTAACTGTCTAATTTTCATTATTTTTATTTAATAAAAAATGTATATATGTCATCATCAAAATATACATTTTGTCGTCAATTTATATACTATGACTAAACAATATCAAATTGACAACGTAACAAAGACATAAAATCCAAGAAAATACAACGATATTATATTATCTTTAAAATATTTAATTAACAGCACAACGATGCCAATTTACAGCAGTGAAATAACAATTGTACTATGTTCTCTTTAAGTCGAGTGTAACAATATCAAATTCACAGTTCCCGTACCAATCTAAACAATATTCAATCGATCCAAAATATCATGTTCAATCCGATGAAAGTAAACGATATTACTGCTCAACACAACACTATTCACTCTACAATAATGCCGTACTCAATAACCGTGATCACTAAATGTATATTTTCAAGCTGTAATCCACCTATTGTCGTTTCACCAGTTTGTTTCCAGGGCCTCGTCAGTATTATTTCCACCAGACACACGTCAGTCAATCCCCAACTGGCCCAACAACGCCCTGACACTATCATTGTTCATTCCAACCGTTGTATGGCCCAGCTAACGTTTACGTAAAACACTCAAGGTCATAAAATAATTCGACAAAAGTAAATATAACCCTGGATTTCTTCTGATCATAAACTTAAAGTTTTAAGATAAAACGTTAAAAATACTAACCAGAGTTGATATTCACAAAATGGCTGTTAAATGTTGGCAAAAATGACAACAAACGTTACGTCTCATAACACAATGTGCTACAACGTCGTAGGAAGGTTGCGTACTAACTTAGAAAATTGTTAAACAGATGAAAGAAGAAAGTTCTCTTTAAGTTTTTTTGCGTTTATAATTTGTCTTATAGTCAGTTGTTTTCTTTTTCTCAAAGTCAAAACATTTATTTCTGACAATTTACAGACAATCTAAATATCTTAAATCGAATTTCGACCAAATTGGATTACTACTTTTCAACACAATGTCAAATAGCATTCACTTTAATGTGTTTTTAGAACAGCATTAAAAACACTAATTGGAAATGTTAACGATATTCGATAGAAGATTTCACTGACAAATTTTTAAATCAATATTTTTCCTTATTACTTGAAACCTTTAAGGAAAAAATTAAAGGAAAATAGTACAAATCTTTTAACACCAAGAAAACTAAAATTTTATTTTATTTCTATAAATTATATATCTACTATATGATATTATATAAATAGTTTAAAAGTCTCCACAATTTATATGCACAAAGATTAGATTATGAAAATGTTATTTATTTATTCATACAAACTGGATACATTATTAATTAAGTTTCGAATTACATTTTATTTTTATTACACTTGAACTGACATTTTACACACGCCGGGTATTAAATGTGCGTCAATATTTGTTTATTTAACAAACGGCCTCTGTATTTTGGGTTTTTACTCAGTTTCTAGACTATAAAAAAAAACCTGTATTAGTCTCCCACAGGCGTTTGTATAAACTTATGTTGAGGGAACAATATTATGTTGACATTTAGTTTCTATAGTCAGTCCTCTTAATACCTACATCAAGACCGCTGAATGGGTGTCATCGATATGGACTCCACTAGAGTGTCTGGAGTGGGGTGTCCATGCTGGGTTGTATTCAGGGTCCCGATGTTGTGTAGAGAAGAGAACTTTCAGTTAGCTGAAAATCAGACCAATACTACGTGGTTCAGATTCCACGTAAAGCTGTAGATCCCTTTGTTGCCCTGACTGTTAGGCTATTAATAAATGGCTCTTTCTAAGGAACTGTCGACCTAAGTTAGTAACAATGACTACACTCGTTCACCTACACCCATTCGCCCTTCATATTCGCCCATATCTCTACGATCCGTTGTCTTAATGACTAATAACGGGTGTATATGTTCTTGGTAAATCGTGTCTACCCCCTCGCACCTTTGCAATGTAAAAAGTTGAGATAAATATTAAGAGTCACCTTCATCTGACTTATGAAAAAAAACACAGTTTTAAAACTTTTTTGAAACCACATTATTATGGTTAAATCAAAACTACGTTGATCTCACTCCCTTGGACATATTTTCTCTTCGGTGCACAGGTGTTGTTTGAAAAAAGTTTCTTTGGCACTCAAAGAAGTTGAGAAGGGTCGAAAAATTACAGGAATTTGACAAAGAAAATACATCTTCCGACATTTGATACCAGGAACACATAATTGAATTTTTTTCGTGTGAAGAAGCTTGAATAACATTTTCAACAGTAGTTTTGTTTTCATTTAAAAACAGCGTTGAATTAAAATATTAATTTTGTTCGTGTTTTTATTGGTAAAATAAAAATAACTGAATCCTAAATAAATACATCATTAAATATTGATAAAATAAAAGAACTAAACAACTGAATTTTTCAATAGTTTGAAACGAGTGGTGAGATCAAGATTTGAATTGCATTTGCCCTATTTAAGACGAAGTATTTTAAGAGAAAATACTTACATACAGAATGAATTATACAACAGTTCGGTACATGAACAGTTCAGGTACTCAGTGTAGTCGCTGTAAATTCAGCTATTCCTATCTGGAAACACTGATAAACATATAGAAACGGTTCCAAGCACAATTTAGAGTTTGGAATCCAAACCACGTGAAAATTATATTGTCTCAGACATGAGAGGCTGACACAACTTTGAGAGTATAGTAAAGCCAATATGAGTGTGGCTGACCTGTGTAGTCTGGTCACTGAGTCAGGGCAACTAAGGGTATAAACGAAATTTAGGATAGTTATAAATGTTAATATGTTACATGAAGCTACCCTTGCACCCCTTAAATAATGGTACTTACTTTGTTCAATTAAGTTGGAGACACTGCGCAACCCTAAAACAGACATATGTATTACAAGGATGTAAAGTCAGGTATTACAGTAAATAAAAAATAGCTAAATCTTAGATCTTACATATTTACCCACTAGTTGTTTTTATACCTGCTTTGCTGTCATCTTTATATGAGAGAAACAATTCCATATGTCACTTCGCATGCTGTATCATTTACGATTGTGCCAGTCCGTCTAACTTTAAATTACATTATTTAATTTCAACAACGCTGTTTATATAGTAACACAGTACACTATAATACCTATGAGAAATACAAAAAGGAAATATTATAACTGTCCTGTTTAAAAGATAGAGCGGTTTGTATCAAAACTGTTTAAGGTGGTGCAATCGGTTTTCGGCGAGTTAATTATTTCCCAATTTTGTAATCAAAATTAGTTAATGTACCTTCCCTTGAGACATAAAAATTACAAAAAACTTCTAACCACTACATTAGAACTTGTGGACTTTTGAAGTGGTGAATTTAGCTCATTTTAAATCAGCATTAAGATAAAACCGTTCAAAGTACAAATTAATTTTTTTATAACTACCGTGTTTACACATAAATATAAAAATATTTATAATTTTAAAGATGCAAAAATATCTTTTTAAAATTATAAATATTTGTACATTACAAAAAATGAAAAACATCTTCATCCCTTCAGTATGTGTGAAAATAGTAATTTAAAAAAAATTAAATTTATACTTTGAACAGTTTTGTATGAATGCTGATTTAAAATCAGCTAAATTCACCACTTCATACGGCCACAAGTTCTGATGTAGTGGTTAAAAAAATGTATGTATTTTTCCTGTCTAAATGGAAGGTACATTAACTAATTTTGAACATAAAATTAGAAATTAAGTAACTCACCGAAACCCTACTGCACCACCTTATGTTAAAAATAAATTCAACTTATTAAAGTTGTAAAAAGAATCGTTGGCGTGGTGGTTTAGTGGCCAAGGCGTCAGACTGCGAAGTCCATTTCGAGGGTTCGAATCCTCAACTGGACTAACGGTCGGTACTTCACTCTTGAATAAAGTACACGCACAGACCCGCAGGCCCATGTAAACTGATGAGTGAAGTAAAAAAATTAAGAAAAAGTAGTCCTTACATTAAACTTTCATGTGTTTTAAACTTGAACAATCCTACTTTAGTTATAGACCGAAATCCTGAGCCTAATTCAAGTCGACATAATATTTTCTTGTTTGTGGGGGCGAAACTCACACACCGGGGAAAACTTCAACTGTCCCTAGAGGTATATAAGGGTTGGTTTAACTTATATTAAAACACTTGATAATGTACAGTCCATGTAATGACAGCTCCATAGCACATCAAGAAATAACGAAACCTGTTCTAGCTGCAACTGAAAGTCAACGAAATTCTCACGGTATAAGAATTTGAGAGAGCCAGTGGCCAAGTGGTCCAAGTATTCAGGACTTAGTATCTGAGTTAGAGGTATCGAAGGTTTGAATCCAGGCCTTGGCTGTTAGTTTTTATCAGTAATATTCACCTTGTACTGTACTAGTTCATCTCCTTACTCTGTCTGATAAGTTCCACGCACAGATCACTAGTATATGGGAAATAGTTAAGAGTACAATTAAAGAAAAGCCCGGCCTTTCTTTAAAATAAATAGACACGACTAAGAAAATTAAAACACAGTCAATTGTGCAAATCGCTCAACAGTTACAACACACAAAAATGCATATCGATGTATATATTCACCTCGTTGTACTCAATATACATGTATTCTTTTCGACGTCCATTTAAATCTAATATGAATTTATTTACTGGACATATCACTTTTTACCTATTGTTACAAAGAATATTTCAATATTCATCATACGCTTGTGTATTATTAAAGGCCTAGTTGTTAAGTCTGGTACAGTCTTCAGTTCCATAACTAAAGATGTACAGGAACTTATAGAGCTTATAACTTATATTTTTATACGACTGTATATTAAATAACCGCCATAACTACAAGTGTTTAAAATTCCTATTAACTATTTATAAAATAGATTCCGATTTTATAAACTATTCTCCAGCATAATTCTGTTAGTTTGTTTTACACCGACTTTACACTATTAATGATTGGCCCAGTAAGCGACCTGCGTGTTATATTTAGCGCATTTAGAGGTTCCAGCGGCAGAGGGGAATCTTTCCACCACTGAGCTGACTTAATTCACCGGCGTACTAACTTCCGCCGTCGAGTTTTCAACTTCCACTACAGTGTTTGGTTGAAAAAAAATAATAAATAAAACTGTAATGAAGTGTAAAAGTTTTATTGATTGATATTCATTGCTTACCTAATTATTCAATGTGTTATTGCTATTATTAATTGTTATTTGAGTAGTAAATAAATAATTTAATTTAATCATTCTAAGCTTGATTCGTTGGCGTTAATCAAACCCACCAATGGTCACTGCTTCTAATCACGGGAAAAGAGCGGATTTGTTGTTACGGTTGCAGCACGCAGCCCATCGTCCGGGTTGCCAGTCCAGTTTTAAATAGGGGGAAAAGTAGTTCTCTGTCTCACTTGCACCAATCAGCGCATCTCACTCACGGTTCAAGTGGTCCCTTTCTAAGCGGCCTATGTTTGCATGTATACATTTCTTGCATGCATAAAACGAAGATTACGTGTGCTTTTAAGTTTCCTTATGACAGCTGAATACACTTTATTTCTTTTTTTCAATTCTAATGTTTTTATTAAATTAGATTTAGTACGTTTACGCTGTTATGTATTAGATAAAATAAAAACTGCTAAATCTTATATATTTTTGCCCGCTAGCTGTTTATATTCTTGCTTTGCTTTCATATTTTTACGAGACAGACAATTACGTACGTCACTTCAAGTGTTTTATTTACGATTGTACCAATCACTTGATTTGTATTTAAGTGTCTACTGGTAAAAAGCATATTTCTATTTTGAAACTCAGCATTTTCTAATTTATAATAATTAATTATATAAATTAATAAAAAATAAAAATAATTATAATTATTATTTGATCTTAGGAAATTAAAAAAAAGTCCATTATAACAAATGTTTACTGGCAGAAATAAAATTTGATTCACTAATGTGTGCTGTTTTATTTCAAGTTGACACGTTTGTGGCGATTTTTGTTTGATCAACATTAACCCTATTTGGCAAAGAGAAACAAGACGTATAAGCGAGGCAAGTGAAGATCCTCAGGGAAATTTCAGCGTCTGAAACCAACTCATTTAGCGGACAATTTTTAAAACAAAGAGCATTTTTAAGTTATCACAACCGATTCTCTCTTTTATAGCTTTATAATATATACTGCATACAAAGTCGCCCCTGCGATAGCTGCGCGTGAGGATGCGTGTGGTGTTGTGACTTCAAAGTATGTCGTGAAATAAAGAAACCATGAAATGTTAGAAAAAAGTGAACATTTTTAAAAATAATATTTTTAATTTAACAATGAAAACGCAATCTGAAAAATATAAGAATAACCATTATAACCAATAACTACAAATATAAAATATATGATTTATGAGACTACGCGGTATAGTTTTTGTAGTAAAAGAACAGTACTAATCCTAAAACAGTAGTTATTTATTTAATAACAAGGTTTTTGAAATCAATTAATTCTACTTCGAGTGGTAGCAACACCTTAGGCCTACTCAAATAAATATTGCTAACGTGTGTTTCGAAGAACGCAAAGAAAACGGAAGTGAACCAATGTTGCTTATATTACATTACGAATAATTAAAATGTTAAAAATTCGAAATTTTTGTTTTTTTTTTTTTTAACTTGTAATTCCAACTTATTTTTAAAGTTTCTGATGCAAAAATCTTCTTATTTTAAAATCATTATAATACGTAGTGTTTCAGACGGAATTGTAGTTAATCTAGATCTGTTACTTAAAAGAAATTAAATTTAAAATCATATTGAACTTTATTCATACACTAAAACATGAATCTAATGCAATTACGTTTTGGGACCTTTTGCGTTAACTCACTATCACTAAAGTTAGCTTATGTTAGGTTTAGTTATGTTATATTAGGTTTGGTTTGGTTATGTTGGGTTGACCTAAGTTATGGTTATGGTACTGAATTAACTTGGATTAATTAAGTGTTGGGACCTTTTGCGTTAACTCACTATCACTAAAGTTAGCTTATGTTCGGTTTAGTTATGTTATGTTGGGTTGACCTAATTTATGGTAGTGAATTAACGGAAAATATCCAAGTGTTGAATTGAAGCTGTATGAGATATTGGTACCGAAATCAGACGACAATTAGACAAAATAAAGGCTAATAACAAAAAATATAATACAATATCGGAATCGTAGTAATAGAATTAACATAGAACGTCTAGCCACCAACCTAGACTATCAACAACAACAGATGGTTCCGGAAGTTCTAACACTGTTTACATAATCTCAAACTAAGCTAATGTAAACTTTGGTAGGTATAATTGGCACAACCTTTAGGAATAAGCTGACTCTAAGAGTTTTCCAATGTAGGTAAATAGTTCTCAGATATGAGACGCCGACTCAACTTTGTGCGTATATTAAGACGAATATGAATGATTACATGAGTGTAGGATGAGTGTAGTCTGGTTACTGACTGAATTCAACTTAGCTCAGACATTGCCTAGTTAATAGCCTAATAGCCAGGCAACTAATGAACCTACAGCTTTACATGGAATCCGAACCACATAGCTTGATATGATTTTCAGCAAATTGACAAGCCTGATACTATCTCTCCTACTCAACACCCGGACCTTAACCAAACAGGGTCAAAATAGTCTTCTCTAGTAATGTTTACGTCGATAGCAACCATCGAGCGGACGCCACTAGGACCGATCACTGGTGTCGACAGTTTAATTAATTAATTAACACTTTAACAACTATTTTGATTAAATACAAGTACATACCTAAATGATATTCGATCCGAAATGAAAAGAAGGATTTTTTAGACCTTTCGGAATATAATTTTTGAGGCACAATATCTAGCGCTTAGGATCCTCGAAAATATTTCCATAGGCACTGTTTAAGAGTTCAAATGGTGTAACTTTTATGGAAAATATTTGAATGACAGAATAAAAATTAATTGTACTAACAAGAATTAATATTTCTGGAAGAGCTGTATATTATGTCTATGTACATATTAGCTACATATAATTCATATGTACATTACTTAGTAATTACGTTTTAGTAATATGTTGGGTGGTAGTGAGGGTCCGGATGTTGTGTAGGGCAGAGAACTGAGTATTAAGCTTGTCAATTAGACGAAAATCAGACCAATACTGCGTGGTTCGGATTCCACGTAAAGCTGAAGGTCCCTTAGTTGCAGAAGCTACTGGGCTATTTATATATGACTCTTTCTAACGATAAGTCGATCTTAGTGAGTAACAATAATTACAATCGTTAATCTACATCCATCACAATCACTCGTCCCTCATACTCGTTAACCTGCACTCATTCGTCCCTCATACTTGTTAATATGCACTCATCATACTCATTTGTTCCTCATAATCGATAAGCTGCACTCATCACACTCATTCGTCCCTCATACTCGTTAATCTATAAGCATCACACACATTCGTTCCTAATACTCTTTAATCTACACTCATCACACTCATTCGTCCATAATACGCGTTAATCTACATCCATCTCACTCATTCGTCCCTCATACTCGTTAATCTACACCCATTTCACTCATTCATTCCTCATACTCTTTAATCTACACTCATCACACTTATTCGTCCCTCATACTCTTTAATCTACACCCATTTCACTCATTCGTCCCTCATACTCTTTAATCTACACCCATCACACTCATTCGTCCCTCATACTCGTTAATCTACACCCATCTCACTCATTCGTCCCTCATACTCGTAAATCTGCACTCATCGCACTCATTCGTCCCTCATATTTGTTAATCTGCAGTCATTCGTCCCTCATACTCGTTAATTTACATACGTAAATACACTTAATCGGAAACTCGTCATGCTTATATACCTATTGATTATTAATCATAGTCATTGGGAAACTATTACAAAGTAAACATGTTTATTTAACACTAGCATTCAATAAAGCGCAAAGCCGGTGGTGTAACACGAAATTGACACGAAGCAAATCTTACGTTTTCACTGTCATCCCTTCCAATGGTCTGACGTGAAACTTAGTAATATTCATGTAATGCCACTTGGATTACTTTCTTAAGATTGGTGAGAGTTATTTAGGTTAGTAATACTCGAAGAGTGAGAATATTGTAATCATAGATTCCAACAAGAATGAAAGTTCGTAGGGCGATCGACAACATTTTAGTATCACACAAATTGTACTTCAGCTGATATCGGGGGTGTAACGAGCGGTAAATGTCCGCAACGTTACGTCGTACCGCCTTGCGTGACGGAGTAAACTGTGACACTTAGTTGATTAGTCTATAGCACTTATTTTCTTAATTCCCAACACAACTAGAGCATCTCTTCTATTAAGAATTAAGTTTAGAGTTCAAAACTAGTTTCGTGAAGTATTTCATGACACAGGTGTTTTTTTAAAAATATTTTGTTAAAGAAAATAATATAATTTCTTAATTTCTGAACTTGCCAAATCTGCTTTTAATAAAGACACCTATTTTTTAAAACGATGATCTCACTAAATGTGCTTTTATAATAAATTGATTAAATCCAAAATTGTAAAACGTTTGAAACATCTAACTAACTAATTACGTATTTATATCTGGGCCGTACAGTAACGGCCTGCGTGTTACATTTAGCGCATGTAAGGGGATGTAGCGCATGTAGCGCGTGTTCCAACAGCAGAGGGGAATCGTTCCACCGCTGAGCTGCTTTACTTCACGTGCGTCACTAACTTACTCAATATATACCATCTACTTTATCACAGTTAGTTCGACATTTACAAAAAGAAAAACATTCGCAACAAGCTTAGAACTTCTAACGTCTATTATGTAAATTATATAATTTAATTGCATAAGAAAGTAACTAAATACTGTATCGATTAGGGGTAGTGACTAAATAACACAGTATCTGGTTTCATCACAGGAGATCAAAAATACACCACAGACAATCCAAGTAATAAAACAATCATAGCCAATTTCTTACAAACAAGATTAGAATAATTCACCAACTTGCTAAAATAGACTATCTAAATCCAAAACTAGATTTGGAGTCAATACTAAAAAAAAATCCTATGACCACATTTAAGAGACTCGTTGTAATGAACATTTAATACTTAACTTTTTTCATTTATACTTATAGAAATGTACAAAAACCACCTCTTTCCATAATCACGTCACTATTTAAAACATAAAATCTTCAAACTAATTTGATTAAATGTTACTTTTATACGTAAACCAATCCTAGAGTGTATTAGCAAAATAATGTCAAGCATTAACTAATTTTTTAAAAGCTGTACTGTAATTTAAATTCTATTTTTTCTAAATTTTAACTTTGTGTAATTTTTTTTAATTTTATGAAGAAGTGTCGAGCGGTTTATTTAATACAGATTTAAAAGTTTATAATTATTACTATGAGAATTCATAGCCAATCCTATAATATACATACCAAGCCCTTACGTCACTGCGGGGTGGTTCTCTACACTTTCCTCCGTAGTCTGTCTAAACCGTCACATCAATATAAAAGCTCAGCCTGTTGCCGTTCTCTTAGATAACAAAGTTTATAGCCTATAAAACCCTGTAAGTATAATGTAGGTAGAGGGATGAAAAATAGTACAATCATGTCAGAGTTATAAATTTTAACTTGAACAATTGACAATGAAAGCCAAATTATTCAAGCGTTTGTTTCATGTTTATGTTTTGTATATCAGCTGTTTGAAATTTTGCTCTTATTGAAAAATGGATATATTGAGGGGCAGTTTCCACCCTTTAGGAATGGAATGTTGGAAACTCCTTTCTTCTATGATACTAAAGCTAACTTCCCTCCAAATTTCATCACAATCTGTTTATTGGTTCAGGATATATCATCATGAGTGAGTTCATCGTTTTTGGATTATATTCAGATGAATTAAAAGAATGTAAATCTTGCTATGCTGTCCAAGAAAAAGTACAAACCAATATTGAGGAAAATTGGTTAGCACTTCTGCTTCACATGCAGAGGGTCACGGAGTCAAATCCCGGAGGGTCTACTTAAATTTGCCAAAGGGGTTTGGACCGTTGTCCCTCAACAATGTTGGAATGCCACTGGCGTAGACAGTAAGAAAAAAAGAAAAATATATATACTTTTTTACACGGGTAAAATATTCCGTTTGACTTTAGCATGAAGACGGTTATGCTGTGAGTCAATGTACACTATTTAGGTATACATGTCCTTAGTTTGTTATATACAAGCGAGTTATATAATCATATAATTAATTAATAATTATTAATAAAGGGTGCTTTATTAAAACTGTTACTCAATTGAATAATGGAATTATTTGTTCTTAACAAATGTATTTTAGAAAAACGTACATGACTGTAGTAAAAATATACTAACTCCATTATTTATTATCCGTTTGCAACAAATGAGGTATTGACAATTTCGTTTTTTCATATGCTACTTTTAATGTATCTTCACAACTTTTTCTCCTCTGTTCGGTTTTCATGAAATTTCGCGTTTAAGTACTAAGGAGGGCGCCATTTTGAAAATGGTGATATTTATTTATTTTTTTTTTATTTCAGCAGAAAGTTAAGTTTTTATCAGACATAGGTACAACTATGTAAAATTACAACGCTGTAGCTAAAACCACTTTCGAGAAAAAGTGATAGAAAAAAAACACACACAGACAGACATT
>JAQJVL010000871.1:264721-330820 GCA_035578905.1 Stictocephala bisonia
TTATGTGGACGAGCGACGGACTAGAGCTGAAGAAACAAAGTATCAAGGCTGTCACATGCTGGACACATTTTTTTAAATTCTAGTTAAATTATTTTTGTTATTATAAAAGACGCCTTGTAAGCCCTTCTATAAATATTTTCTCTTCCGTCAGCAATCTCCTGAGTGTCAACTTTTCTTTAATGAACTTGACTCATAATTAGAAAAATAAATGGATCCAAATAATTGGCAAAAACCTTCCCTATTTAAACACTTAAAATCGAAACTTTGTAAATGTACAGTTTGATTCCCAAATAAGTTTTTTTACCATAACTAAGAAACTAGTCAAGTTAGAGATGTGCGGTTTTTACTAAAATATTTTGAATTTTAATTCAAATTTTACCTGAAAATTGAATCAAAATCGTTAGAGCCGTATTAGAGATAATTCCATTTTTGTATGTTTTTTTCTCATAAAAATTAAACAAAAACTGAAATTAAAAAAAAGTGAAAAAATAGTCCAGAGATATTGGCTAAATACACATACATACCAAATTTAATAAAAATTGATTCGTCCGACAGACACCAACATTTCTTTTTTAGAAAAAAAAGGAAAAAAAAACACTTTTTGGGTTCAGGGGATCCTAAAATGGGATTTTTAGACCAACTTGTAAGAAAATATTTTTTGGTGATCACAATACTTTCTCTATGCTAACGCCAAGTAAAACCATGTCAGTGAGTAGCGTGGCACTAAGCACGCTAGATTACATCGTAGATGGCGGTTTGACATTAAGCCTCGGCGTGCTAACTTACGTACGTTTGTCGTTTGACGCCACTCGTCGACCTGTAATTACAGCCCTTTACCGGCGGCCAGTCGGACAACTATTCCAATCAACTCACCGATGACACGAACACAACATTGCTCGTTAATTGTTTGCCATAATTAGGTAATTACGACCGGGGCGCAGTGCTATAACCCAGCTACTACAGACAAAGTGTTGTGAAGATTGTAGTAGGCGATAGCTCCTATACTCGGTCGTTTCTCAAACTTCTCAAGTCGCCGCTGGAAAGTCGACATCCTGTAGTAGCCATGCAATTTTACCTTCAGCCACAGCTGTTCTATTTCAACTGTACGGTTCGTGTTTATTACTATAATGAGTCATTGCGAACACTGTATGATTATTAAAGGTCCTTTATGAGTGTTTAATGTAAAATCATCAAGACTGACATTTAAAGTTTCGCGTATTTAACTGTGAATAATGTCTTAAAATACTACATTTTTTACAAAAACCAATTTATAGCCAAGTGGAACAGGTCTTCACTTATGAAGAGACAGTTCCAATAATGTTACGCTACGCTTATTATTACGAACCGAATCGTTGGAAATAGAAATCCATGTTTCTTGGTGTTTTTCGCGGAGGGAAACGACTCCCCTTGCTATTGGTCTCGACATACTGGGAGGTCTGTGGACACTGTGTTGGTGGTGGCAAGAGGTGTTCTCCGGGGGATCGTCAGGCTTGACTGTTAGCTAAAAATCTTATCAATCTAGGTGGTTTGTATTCCACGTACAAACCACGTGGAATACAATATAATACCACGCATTTAGATATTATTAAATGGAACTTTCTCTCCATAAGTATAACTTAGTTAGTAACAAGACTACACAGGTCATCCACAAGCATTTAATCAATCTTATTCGCCTTCAAACACACAATTAGCTTTAACGGCGTCTTAAGTTTGAATTTAGTAATACACAACAAGCACTAACAGCCCCTTGTCTGAATCTGACAGTACAAAACAATCTATGGTGGCATCAAATATACATACAAAACAAGCTGTTGCCTGAATTTGTTAATAAAAAAAAGTTAAAACGATTTCTTAAGGAACCGTTTTGCTTTATAAATATTCAAAAAAATTGTTTTTAATTCAAAGATTCCGCCCACAATCTACGATCGTATCGTAACAATTGAAACATAATTTTTGAAGTGAAGAACTGTTTTAGTGGACCATGTTTTTTTTTTTTTTAATTGAATTGTTTTGTATTTTTTACAGTTAAATACGTGAAACTTTAATTATAATAATTATTGAAAGTTTAAATTTAAAAACTCATAATACTAACTTACGGTCTCCTGGATCGGACCTTAGAAACAAGAGTCGTACAGTTGAAATAGAACAACGTGTGTTAGCCCTGGGCTACTAAACGGCTGTCGACTTCCCAGCTAGGGATGGCAACAATATATCGATATATAAGAAATATCGATGAATATGTTTCGATATATCAGTATCGACATTTATTCGATAATATCGGCCATATCGATATTTTGGTCCGATATAGCATATCACAAAATATTGACGTTATTTTCTCTTGTGAAAATCATCAAGATTCGAAAAAAAACACATTGATATTGCCTCTGGTGCGTACAAAACATGCGTTTAAATAATAAAGTAACTTAACGCACTAAAACTTAGTTTATTGTAGACTAGTGGATGGCACGGGTAAATGAAGTTGTGTGTGAGTTGGCAACGCTGCTTCTAAGATACCTAGCCTGCCAAGCCAGTCGCATTAACAACCACGTTTAATAAAACATACTGATTAAAGGTATAATTATTCTTATTTTGATTTTTTCATTCAACCCCACAGACCACAACTTGTCTGTGTAGATAAATGTATTTAATTTTTACATTCAGTAGACTATTATAAATAGTGACAGCAAAACATGAGTGTATTTTTTTCATGACAAACGTTGGTGCATAATTTTATGAAGGTAGGTCATTTACAATCCGATATATCGGTTCGTTATTTTTCTTTCAATACTATCTTTAGATCGATATGTGGTTTGTGATATATCAATAATTCGATAGATCGATACGTTGAAAATATTTTCCACCCCTATTCCCAGCGGTGGCTGATACTGGTAATAGTAATCTTAATACAAATGAGTTTGTACTTGTGACGGCGCGGACGTGATTAAGGTACACACGTGTTTTGCGGGACTTGCCTAGCTACAGGCGTCGCTTTATAACTGTCAGACAATACACATAACAGTACTTACTGACATTGAAAGAACTGACGTCCGTGAATTATAAATTAACGCACTGAAATGTAATTTGCATGTTTTAAAACTTAATTGTAAGATGATGCTAATGACAAAATAAATAATAAAACCTGAAATTCGTAATAAATTATATTGTCTATTAAATTTAATGATTGGTTAAATTTTAACATAAACAAAAAATATATATTTTCCAACTGAAGTATGTTTATTCCCTTGTGGCTAGTTAGAATCTAAAACATTTTTTTAAATAATTTCTGCAAAAATAAAAAAAAAAAAAAAATAAAAATACAACAGAAAATGAATTTGTTAGGAAAGCCTGTTTAATTTCTTTCTCCAATGTTATTATACTTTGTTGTTCTACACTTTGGATTCTCGGTGACGTATAATCCATACCGATAGTAGTCCCACGGGTCTTGGTAGTAAGAACGATCTACTTAGCTACATATTTTAAGTTGTACGGGCCAGATATAAATGTCTATAAATATATATATAAAGAATTCAAGAAGTTTTAAATCCTTCATATACACATAATGACCCACCCACCGACCGATACAAGTACGGTAGTACTGACCCACCCACCGACCGATACAAGTACGGTGGTATTGACCCACCCACCGACCGATACAAGTACGGTAGTACTGACCCACCCACCGACCGATACAAGTACGGTAGTACTGACCCACCCACCGACCGATACAAGTACGGTAGTACTGACCCACCCACCGACCGATACAAGTACGGTAGTACTGACCCACCCACCGATCTATACAAGTACGGTAGTACTGACCCACCCACCGACCGATACAAGTACGGTAGTACTGACCCACCCACCGACCGATACACGTACGGTGGTATTGACCCACCCACCTACCTATCGTATTAGTAATGCATTTATGTATACAGTGGCAAGTGATGGGCTAATAAATTAACTGATTATATTACCTGTTATACGTTAATTCAAGGAACTTATTTTTAATTTAAAACTCTTAGCTGATAAACTTTTCTCTTCACCAATTCAAGAGCGGGGTTCGCCTGTCGGACGTAACTGGATGCTACAGCACATGTTCTCCTTTTAATAAACTAAATTGTCAGCTATTTATTCTGACCTTACATATTTTTTAATACTGAACTTCATATCAAAACAAACAAAATTTAATAGTTAATCTCGGATGTCTTGTTTGCGAAGTGAATTTCATATACTAACTTATAGAATTTGTGTATTACGTTTGTGTCCTGTGTTTCCGTCTACAATGATCGGCGTAGTCCGTCTTTGCACGATACAATTTCGGTTACAAACTATTCAACATAGAATTTAGTGATGAAGTAATATTGAATGGTTAATTTAATTTATATCATACACGTGTCAAATAATGTTACAATAACCCCGCAATAAAATAGGGAGTTGGTATAAAAACAGGTGTTGCTACGAAAAATGCCTCAAAGGAAATATAATTGAAAATGGAGCTACAATATTAATTAAAATGGCGTCTTACTACGGCAAGCTACTTTTATTAATTTTTAATAAGAAAACCTGTTATTAATGTCGTTGATTTATTACGCTGGGCACTGCATTTTTGAACATACTTATGAATTCTAATACTTAAGTTGAAAGTTACCATGGCCAGTTTATATTTTTCATTAATAAACATAAACAAGCCTAACTTATAATTTTTAATTGCTAAAGATTAATAATGTGATAACAAACCCATCGTTTTGTTTTTCTTGCGAATATATCAAAATTAAGAACTTACTTACAAAATTTAATTGCTATTTATTTACAATATTTACACTTTTTACACTTTGTTACTTACGCAACAAAATTATTTACTAATTACATTTCCATGAAACTAATACAATAAGCAAAGGAATGTTCATCATAATCTTCATTTTATTTAATTAATGTCACAATAGTCATTTTTCCAAACCTGTTAAAAATATCAAAAATAATTTCGATCCTCAAAAATGGAGATTAAAAAAACATTACAAATTACCGTTCAATGTCTCCTTCTATCTCAAAGATTTGTACAAAATGTTTGCTCGACTAACTAGTAGATTACCTATACAACAGTAAGCAATTTTATGCTGAATAAAAAGGGTTTCTCAAAGGAAAATCCACAGTGGAAGCGCTTTCTAATGTTATAGGTTCGGTAATAGAATCAATAGATGAAAAGAAATAGAAGCTGAACGTATCATGGATCTGTCAAAAGGTTTAAAAGTATTTTACAAACAAATACACTTACAATAAGAATAGTAGGAGTAGCTTTAAAATGGTTTGAGTCATATTTTGCTATAAGATTGCAATTGGTAAGAAGGTTTTCTCAAATTTTTAATGAGTCATCCAATGTTCATAAAATAACGTATAGTGTTCGTCGATGTTCTATCCTCGCACCCCTTCTTTTCACTTGTCATTTAAAACGTGTCGCTTCTCAATATTATCAAACATGTTAAAAGAGAACTTCACTTGTATGTAGATGACTTGGACTTAATTATCTCTGAAAAAAAAAAAAAACTAAAGAAGAATTGGAGGAACTGAACTTCAAACTTTCAAAACTTCTACATTGTTTTTTAGATTACAAATTGTTTTTAAATTCACAAAAACTAACGTTATACCATGTTAATCTATAGGGTCTTACAGAACAAGAAAATCACCTAACCTAATATACTCTTCGATTCGTAAAAATTAGCACAGAACACAACCTATATAATAAGTCATTGAGTTAATAATTATAAAAATAACTGTTCTTGTTGTAGCTGTTTCAGGAGTATGTTCTTCTATCAAAATAATAAGCATCAATTAATTAAGCCTTTTAAATTTCATGAAATAATAAATCTTCAACAGATCCAATTTAATTGACAATGGATCTTAGGTTATTGTGGGACGTTAATAATTTGCCAAGAGCCACCAGAACAGAGGTGGGCGTAAATAGATGTACGAGATAAACTGGTGGTGGGGGTGACAGCGACATGCGTCTTACATAACACCATTCACGCCTTCTCGTAGACTCTTGTATTACGACCAGCAATATAAATGATTGCATGAGTGTGGCTGACCTGTGTAGTCTGGTTACTAACTGGGTTCGACTTATGCTTAGAAAGGGCCATTTATACCAATAGCCAGGGCGACTAAGGGACCTACGTAGAAGCTTTACGTGGAATCCGCACCACGTAGTATTAGTCTGATTTTCAGCTGATTGACAAGACTGACACTCAGTTCTCTCTCCTACTCCACATCCGGATACTGACTACCAACCAAAACGGACAACCCAGACTTCTCAAGTAGTGTCCACAGCTAGATAGCAACCACTAAGCGGAAGCGGTGTTATTAAGAGAACCGAGCACAGAACATATCGACTACGATCTCCTCAACACTTTGTCCACTGGGTTACAGCAATGTGCCACTAGTGTCGTCAAGACCGATTCGACACAACAAGAAATGTGTGTATTTATAATTGTCGGCGATAGTAAAAGATGTTTAACATATCTGCAAAGAATCTCTCCTAGACTCGATATAATTTAATTAAAACCCAGCTAAACAGCTGGAGAGAGAAAACGAATGCTTTGTCATGACAATGTACATCACAGAGGCATGACGTAATAAATTAATTACGTTTTAATTACGCCCGTACATTTTTCAAATAAAAATTCTTCAACAAAGCAAATTTTTAAAAGTAATTATTATTTAACATTACTGACATATTGAAGTGGGTACTTCAATATGTCAGTAAACTTTAAGGGTTTAAAGTTTTATGCAGTAGTTTGTTGGGTAAGTGTTCTTGGACTTGTTTTGGGAGGTGTAGATGATAGTGCACACTTGTCTCGCAGCTCAAGTTACCGCGAGGACAACCCTAATGTCGACGTATGTGTGCAGCTGTATTGGATACGTGTTTGTTGTACATACGACTGTCTTGTTGTACCCACCATTTACTTACTATTAGTATATATTAAGTCATTCTTTAGTTAACAAACAGCTATTATCACTATTATTGATATTCAAATTTGGGATGTCGACACAGTTTCTGCGTATTTTAACGCACACGCGCCTTGGGTGAGCACGGATCACTTGAGTTGGACTAAGCTCGGAAAGGAACATTTATTAATAGCACTTAAAATACAGTTTTGCATTCATAGTGTTCCAATATTGAAAGACCAGTGATGGCAGAACACATTGTATTGTGTATTTTTGTATTGTATTGTGTATTGTATTGTGTGATTAATAAACTCGCAAAATAAGAGGTACCAATTAACTACTATATTACTAGGATATACTATTGAGAAGCCTTCTTAAAAACTAATTAAATAAAACTTTACACTGGTAAAGATTAGTACAAAATTTACAATTGATGTGCTACATACAAACAGTAAGCAATGTTTAAAATTAAAATAATGTATTTTTAAATGTTAACAAACGTTTGAGAAAAAATTAAACATTTTAAAAACAAGACTGGTTAAAATGTTAAGTTAATCAGGATCAACAATGATCATAACGGTCTGTGTTAGCAAAAATTAAACAGATAATTAGCAACTAATTATCAAATACATACATATATAGTAAGTACATATACAGTACATAAATATATATATATATATTCTGTTAATCCAACGTTATACCGCTTGAAATGGTATTTTTTACTGGTATTTTCAATTTATTTCTGTTATTTTTAAATTAATTCCCACATATTTTATACGTTTGAATAACGTGTCCTGCAATCAGTTAAAATGTCTGAAAAATCCGAGCTAATAAAACTGCAGTTGTTTCTTACCGAATGGTGTCGGAAAATGTTCATCACGAATGTAAATAAATGTCCGTGAAATAAATATAAAAGCTGGAAGGGACAACGTTAGTGGATGGGGCGGATTTTACTAATGCAATCCTTTGAATACAAGATTGATAGAGTTGACCGTCGCACTGGTTGAGGTGGGGTTTTTAACCTCACCTGGCCATGTAATCCCCTCGCCTTCCCACAATACACCTCTATTTCATCCTCAATACATGACTTTCGGATCCGGGATTCTTTCTCTGAGAAACATTTACTCGACTACTTCTCCCAAGATGACGCTCTTTTGGAGGGATAATCTGTCTCCTTTTGAGTCAGTGGCGGTCTGGAAATCAATGCTCGACTTCACCTAAGCCCACATAAAAAGTACGTAATAAATAAATAAAAAAGGCTAATAAGTAGACTTGTTTAATTATATTGTACTCTCGTAATTTTCTTTCACAAATATCTACAACGATTATTTCTTAAAATTTGTACTAGTAGCACTAATGAAACGTATAGACACCCAAAAATATATACAGGGTGGAAAAAATATGGAAACGCGTTAACAACAACGTTATTCTTTTCCATAAAGAATAATTTTTGATCAGAATAATTTACCTAAAACCGTTAAATAATATTGTTCAAATTAGCTACTTTGAAATTCAAATTACCACAACTCTGGATAGAATAAACCTTTCGAAGTTCGGTCTGCGGCAGTTAGTTTATCTTGAATATACCTTTAATTGATACCAAACCCGACCTAGGCTTACATTGAAGATTTTCGTTCAACTCCTTGTGGGTCGTCCCTCTGAAAAGATGAAATGTTGCTAATTGCGTCAAAAAAATGTTCTTTGTACCATGATCATGAACAATATTTCAATTTTACAAGTGAAGTACATGCAAAAGTTGTGAAAACGTTTCCATAATTTTTTCTCCCATAAAATATACGAAATAATGCAATGGCATAAATATGTTCAGTAAACAAAAATTTAACAGTAAAAAAGTATTAAATTATTGTCAGTCTATAAGTTAAATTCCATCATACTGTTCAGAACTGTGAATTAAAATTTACTCTGTTGTTTGAAACTTTACAAACAGTTAACTAACAAAAATTAGATACTGAAAGGAATTTCAACGGAGTTTTTTGTCTCATTGAATGCTCAAAAACTTAAGTCATCACTTATTCGATTTAATAAATCTCCCAACTTGACATAAGCGCGTTTGGTGCTGCTTGAGCGAAGCTCTGACATGCGGTGTTGCCAAGAGCTCATCACGTCTGACAATATAATAAACAATGAAAACAAAAAGATTGGTAGGACAATATAAACAATATTAAAATGTGCGATTATAATATGTTCACGTGCACAAGAATTCACATATTCGAACAACTAGCTATCAGACAGGTGCAAATAAGAAAAAGAATGTGGCACTTGGCTAGTATCATCACGGCATTGGTCAAGGCGTTTTGAACCTCCTTGTAGTTCCGGCACTTGCTGTAGGAGCGCTCTCAAGTCGAGTTGGGAGATTCAGTAAACAGACTATAACACAGCTAGTCCATGATTGTGGGCACGATTCTACGCTTGCCTAAGAATATTGTAGTTAGTTAGAGCTTACTCAAACCTAGCAAATAAAATGTATAAAATCATTAAAGCCTATTTGTAACAGGCTCTAATGACGTGACTCATGTAGAAAAAAACACGTATCTTTATAGCATTATTTAAAATAACTTTCAGAAGAACTATTTAAAACACAAATGTTCAGTAAAGATCAGCCTCATTGCGACAGAGGAAATACGAGTTGGCGATCGGTAAACAAATGCACAATATATTGGGGTTTACATTAGAATTACCTTTTCTTGGAATATCACTCGAGAGTAAGTCAACTAACTTTACAACAAATGTCGAGAGAGAGTCCCGAGTAAGACAGGTTAAGTCGTGTTTCTACGGTTAGCTGTAAGCTCTGAAAGTTAAGAGGGTCAGTATGAATGTTGCTATTTTTAGTAATTTATTTTAATCATTCTGTTTCTCAACATCAGTTGAATTTCTTACCTTTGAATTTAATTTTGTTATGGAACAACGGTCCAAACTCATCAAGCTACATTTAGTTGGATATCACGGGACTTGAACCCGCGACGACCTGCCCTGAAGTTCGCTTGGCTAGGGAGGGCTCAATATTGTTAGGAGCATTGCGAACGTATCTTATTGTGGAGATCTTGGCAAACTCGTACGCCTGTATCTCGTTTCAGATTCAAAAAAAGCGATTCTAAAAAACGGTTTCCATATTTATAAACCAAAGCCTACAATTCTGTTAGCGACTCGTAACCGTAGTTATCTTTTAAAAGTTACAGAAAAATCCAAGACATAGCCCGGTTAAAGAACAATCTAAGACAGTTGCCTGATTAAAGAACAATCCAAGACAGTGGCCTGGTTAAAGAACAATCCAAGACTGGTCTGATTAAAATTATTGACTAATTACATTATTAAATTAGAGAAAGGGTTCAAAAACAAAAACAACACCATAGTATTTCTTAAAATTTTAAAACATTGTAATATATTTGAAAACAATACAGACAGAACTCAAATATTGTCAGTTTTGTTGTATGACTATACAAACAACTTTTCATGATATCTACAACAGGGGAGGGGGGCGGTCCAAAGAGGAAGTCGATGGAACACTTAGGTCGAGTTCTTGAGTCATTTTAAAGATCTCAATTAGTTGAATTCCAATCTTCTTTTCCCAATTCACAACGGTGGTCCAATCAGAATATGCAGATTATTGAAAAGCTATAAAAAAACTACACGAAAAATAAAAAGTGGAAACTATTATTTATTAAAAATATTATTACTGAGGTTAAAAAAGTTTGAAAACGTTGAAGTTTAATCTTAAAACTTAAGTAAAATGTCCGTTTTCATGTAAAGCTACACATTTTAAAGAGGGTGTCTTCATTGGGGTGGATTTAGGTAAATCAGTTTTCCAAACAGTGCATTGTTTTAAACACGTTAGGACGTGCATATTATCGGACTCTATATAATAAAAGAGTTATTGCACAAATAAGCAGGCATAAGTAAAGTTATTTTAATATTTTGTATAAGGACATTACAACGATAAAAGAATTATTGCACAAATAAGCAGGCATAAGTAAAGTTATTTTAATATTTTGTATAAGGACATTACAACGATGAAGTGCACAATCAGATAGCTGTACTACAGTGAAGGTGTCCGTTTCCCAAACCACCAAGTCACCGCTGGGTAATAGACATACAATCTGGCCGTTGCCGGGCCAAAACATGCTGCTCTTCACCTATACTGTTTTTGTTTATTATTAAAATGAGGTAAAATTAACAGTAAACGATTATAAAAAGTCCACTCTGGTGACTATAAGTTTAACTTTCGAGAAGTTATTCAATTTAAAATCGTCAAGAATTACATGCAAGGTTTCACATATTTAACTGTCGACATATTATTAAAATACTCAATTGTTTGCAAAAACCAACTTTTGATTCACAAGTTCTTCAACTATAAAATTATAACTACAAAAACTATAAAGGTCTACAAGATAAGTAAGAATCCAATTGTTTGTAATAGATAAAAGGTTAAAAACTTAGTTTTAACATATGATTGTACTCACAACACACCTTACTCGGAGTTCTCACAGAGAAAAGGATACAGAGGTCGCTTTCTTATGCCCGCAGCATGGCAGGTATATGTAGATTACAACTGACGTACATCTCTTTATCTAAGCAATAACTACTACTTTATCCTAGAGGATTCGGGGTTAATAAAGGAGGGACTGACAAGGTGTTGGCTCTGCCATCCGCATGGCAAAGTGGAGAAATAACTACTCGATACACATTTAGCGCAATAGTGGATGCGGGCACTGGTGGCGCAGTGCTGTAACCCAGCTACATGGGGACAAAGTGTTTGGGAGATTGTAGGCGATAGGTTGGATGCTCGGTCCTCTTAATACCGACATGGCGTCCGCTTGGTGGTTGCTATCGGCGTGGACACTACTAGAGAAGTCTGGGGTGTCCATGTTGGGTGGTAATCATTGTGCGGATGTTGTGTGGGGGAGATAACTGAGCATCAGGCTTGTCAATTAGCTGAAAATCAGACCAGCACTACGTGGTTCAGATTCCACGTAAAGCTGTAGGTCCCTTAGTTGCCCTGGCTGTTGGGCTATTAATAAATTGCCCTTTCTGAGGAACAGTTGAACTCAGTTAGTAACCAGACTACACTCATCTACACTCATCCTACACTCATAAAACCATTCATATTCGCCTTAAAATACGCACAACGTTGTGTCGGCGTCTCATATGTAAGAATGTAAGAATGTAAGACCTCTGTTTCCTTCTGCTCTGTGAAGTGCGTTAAATTAACCGTTAGTTTGTTCTGACATTTTAATTGTTTTTATCTCATTTGTTGTTGTTAAATAAATCTGTTGATTGGATCAATAATTTAAAATGTGACATTATTACTCTTTAAAATGACAACTTATTTCTCCACACGTTCCCTCATTGCAGGAAAGAGGTGTTACTGCAATGAAAAATGCAGCAATTTAACAGTGTCCTTACGTGCTATGTTTTACGCTTTATTGCAGCCATTTTAAATATATTACTACGTTTTCATACTGTAGAAACACACTCTACAGGCATAGATCTCTGACATACCGCTGGTCGCTCTTGAGGGAAACCATTCAGATTTTTTCGATCAGTTGTTTTACAGGGACGAGGACCATTTTCTAAGTTTTTCTAATTGATTCCATTCTGAGTTTAGTTCGACCGAAATCTTTAAAAATAAGCTTACACCATAAACTACATTATATACATGACGTCAAGTGTGTAATCGATACGCCCCTCACAGTTCAAGTGTATCCCACTCAAAGTACCAGCTCATAACATTGTTGTCCAACTTTAGTTACCATAAGTACTTTATGTTTAGTTTACTGCTTGTACTAATTGATACTAATTTGATTGATAGATGCGCCCGTAGCTAAGGGGAGAATGCTACGACTTACCACGCAGCTGGTCCGTGTGTCCGGGTCCGATTCCCAATAAGACCACTAACAGTTTTTGCCATGCTGCTCTCGTGGTTCAGAAGTCACCCTTAAAGCGTTGATCCCCAGATTGAATGTTATAAAGAACTTCTTAGCCTTAACTTCTTAGCCCTAACTTCTTAGCCCTAACTTCTCCTGGTAAAAAAGACGATATTTAACCTTTACCCTCTTTATTTATATTCCATTAACTAAAATTGATAACATAGGCAAGGAAATAAAGCACAGAAACGCGGAAAATGTTGTGCAGTAGGTCGAATCGAAATGAGCTCAGGAAACTTTGTGTCGTATACTTTTTGGAAATTAAATCGCTGTATTAAATCGAAAATACATTCTCAAAAGTGCATTTGTTAGTTAATTTAGAAAAAATTCTTATAATGCCCACAAATCACACTAATGAGATTTTCAGTCATGATGCTCGCACCAGGATAGGTTGCCGATGTGATTATCAAACATGATGCTCGCAGCAGGTACCCCAGGAGAGGTTGCCGATGAGATTTTCAGTCATGATACTCGCACCAGGTACCCCGGAATAGGTTGCCGATGTGATTTTCAGTCATGATGCTCGCACCAGGTACCCCGGAATAGGTTGCCGATGGATTTTCAGTCATGATGCTCGCACCAGGTACCTCGGGATAGGTTTCCAATGTGATTTTCAGTCATGATGCTCGCACCAACTACCCCGAGAGAGGTTGCCGATGTGATTTTCAGTCATGATGCTCACGCCAGGTACCTTGGGAGAGGTTGTGATTTTCGAGACGAGCGAGTAAAAAAAAACCTGGCAATAATGTTCGGTCGATTTTATCAGGAGTTTCTATAAAACTCCCGGGTATGACAGTCCTGATAGTTTCCCGACCTCTAGGTGCCCCAGGGTGAATTTCCACAACAGCTTTAGGTTTACCGACTCGAGAAAAAAACCGGGTACCAAATCGAGTGGTTTATGGACAAGGTGTGAATTTTCTTTTTTTCAAATTTCAATAACTTGAATTCATTAGCACTATGTTTGTATTTCCGCACAGAACAGAGCAGAAAGACGTAAGTTTAACAACAACACGTTATCACTTTCAGCTTCAAATTAATTATGTTTCCTTATCATTTCAACAAGTCAACACTTCATCTGTAAAATTCCAACCATATTTAATGTTAATAATGTGGAAAACCACAAAAAATAGTCATATGGTCTTATTTCAGACCCCCCCCCCAATCCCAGAGGAAAACGTAATCAAAATCATATTTGCTCAGATAATGTAATTGTTTGAGGCTGAATCGTTAGTAAAGCCCTGGATTTTTAACATTTTAATCGAGAGAGGTTGTTGGGTGCCATCATCACACACACGGTCACACAACACCTGCTCTCGTTTGTGGTTTTGGTCTCATTGCTTTTACTACACTCACAAATAATAATAATAATAATCGCTAAAACATTTCAACAGCTCGTTATCTTCGAGAAAGAAAAGCTGTTCATTATTATTTTATTATAAATTACTAAGACGCCCATCGTAATGATCGTGTCATCCCAAAATTTTCAAGTTCAAAAATTTCCGTCATTGAAATAAGCAAGGAACAGTCTCAAAATTTCCGTACGAAATATGCAGCCCTAATAACAAAGATAACGAGTCTCAAAATGTCCGAAGGTCTAGGGGTGGGTGGGGGATGGGTGTGGTTCGACACCTGTGGTCTATAGCCGTTGAGGAAATCCAATGTTTAAATAATATTCCTGACTACAATACATAGCCTATCTTGTAAAATAAAAATAATAGCCTATGGAGCGTTCTAAAATAATTGTATGTCCACGTTCCACATCTCACAAGTATATATAACTTATTGGTAATACGTCTGCTTAGTACTGAAGTACCCTTAATAATACTGCATATACAAATAATTGTATGTCCACGTTCCACATCTCACAAGTATAAATAACTTATTGGTAATACGTCTGCTTAGTACTGAAGTACCCTTAATAATACTGCATATACAAATAAAATAATTGTATGTCCACGTTCCACATCTCACAAGTATATATAACTTATTGGTAATACGTCTGCTTAGTACTGAAGTACCTTTAATAATACTGCATATACAAATAAAATAACTGTATGTCCACGTCCCACATCTCACAAGTATAAATAACTTATTGGTAATACGTCTGCTTAGTACTGAAGTACCCTTAATAATACTGCATATACAAATAAAATAATTGTATGTCCACGTCCCACATCTCACAAGTATAAATAACTTATTGGTAATACGTCTGCTTAGTACTGAAGTACCCTTAATAATACTGCATATACAAATAAAATAATTGTATGTCCACGTTCCACATCTCACAAGTATATATAACTTATTGGTAATACGTCTGCTTAGTACTGAAGTACCCTTAATAATACTGCATATACAAATAAAATAATTGTATGTCCACGTTCCACATCTCACAAGTATATATAACTTATTGGTAATACGTCTGCTTAGTACTGAAGTACCCTTAATAATACTGCATATACAAATAAAATAATTGTATGTCCACGTTCCACATCTCACAAGTATAAATAACTTATTTGTAATACGACTACTTAATATTGAAGTACCCTTAATAATACTGCATATACAAATAATTGTATGTCCACGTTCCACATCTCACAAGTATATATAACTTATTTGTAATACGTCTGCTTAGTACTGAAGTACCCTTAATAATACTGCATATACAAATAATTGTATGTCCACGTTCCACATCTCACAAGTATATATAACTTATTTGTAATACGACTACTTAATATTGAAGTACCCTTAATAATACTGCATATACAAATAATTGTATGTCCACGTTCCACATCTCACAAGTATATATAACTTATTTGTAATACGACTACTTAATATTGAAGTACCCTTAATAATACTGCATATACAAATAATTGTATGTCCACGTTCCACATCTCACAAGTATATATAACTTATTTGTAATACGACTACTTTATATTGAAGTACCCTTAATAATACTGCATATACAAATAAAATAATTGTATGCCCACGTTCCACATCTCACAAGTATATATAACTTATTTGTAATACGACTACTTAGTATTGAAGTACCCTTAATGATACTGCATTTACAAATAAAATAATTCTATGTCCACGTCCCACATCTCACAAGTATATATAACTTATTTGTAATACGTCTGCTTAATATTGAAGTACCCTTAATAATACTGCATTTACAAAGAAAATAATTGTATGTCCACGTCCCACATCTCACAAGTATATATAACTTATTTTTAATATGTCTGCTTAATATTGAAGTACTCTTAATAATACTGCATTTACAAAGAAAATAATTGTATGTCCACGTCCCACATCTCACAAGTATATATAACTTATTTGTAATACGTCTGCTTAATATTGAAGTACCCTTAATAATACTGCATTTACAAAGAAAATAATTGTATGTCCACGTCCCACATCTCACAAGTATATATAACTTATTTGTAATACGTCTGCCTAATATTGAAGTACCTTTAATAATACTGTATTTACAAAGAAAATAATGGCCGTTCATTTGTTATTTGATTATTCATTACTAAGACACCATATTGGCGAATGTTAGGGGCAAAAGAGTGTGATGAGTGTAGTAGAACGAACGCAGTCTTTGTTACAAACTAAGGTCGACTAGCCAACTGTTCATTAGAAAAAAACCTTTATTATTAATCCAATAGCGACCTTTAGTTTTACGTGGAATCCGAACCACATAATATTGGTCTGAAAATGAAATTAGAGTTATCTTATACATCCTAATTTAGTTTATCTCTTTTTTTTAAGAAAAGAGAATTCTATGATTTTGTTACTAAACTAAAATAATTTTGTATTTTAATGACAATAATTACTTATCGAATATATTATTTTATTTAATAACTAATACTTATAGGTATACCAATAATCTACTTATATTTGTTGAAGACATTTTAAATGTTCAATAATGTCTTTCAATTTTTCTTGTATTTATTTATTATTTTATATATGCTCTGAGTCACATTAGTTTTACTTACAATTAATTTTATTGTATAGTACAGTACGCTTTTGGAAGCTCTTTTTTCCATGTTGGTATTTTTATTTTTAGCCACTTTTTGAATTTGTATATCACCTAGACCTCCTATCAGGCTTATGCCTTGGAGGTTTTTCCTTTTGTTTTCTCAAAAGTAACTCATAACTGTGTAATTTCTTGTGTAGCAGGAATGATTGTAAATGTTATTATATTTTTGTTTTGTGTATAATTTTTGTAAAGTCAGAACTGGCATTTTCAAACCTGTTTTGTAAATATGTACCATATAAGTAAGATGTTTTGAGAAAATAAAGATTATTATTATTATTATTTAATATCACGTGAATCAAAATGTACATATTTATATTTGCATTTGTAAAAATTAAAAAAATATTTAAAATGTAATACATCGACAATATTTGCATATTATTGTTTTGAACTAAATCTTTCCAATTCTCTTAGTTCACAGACAAGAAATAAACAGTGGTTGCATCCAATAGTGCGCTAAATGTGTGTCATGTAGTTGTTTCCTCAATTTACCACACGATAACAGGGACAGCACCTTCTCAGTACCTCCCTTTATGCTCCATATGTATCATGGATTAACGTGTACTTATCAGTACAGATGTATAAAGATTTGTATTAGATTGACTTGAAACCTATTTATACTGTATTAGATTTATTTGAACTCTATATATAAAACTGCTTAAAAAAGCGTTCGCTGTGGCCACTAGAAAGCGACCTCTGTTTCGCTCTTCTCTGTGTTAAGTTTGAATAATATTTAATCGTTTCCGTTAGATTGAGATGAGTGATTTCCGATTTAGACGTGGAAGTCGTGTTGATCTTGGGAAGGGAGCACACATACTGACAGTAGACGTGGACGTCGTGTTGATCTTGGGAAGGGAGCACATATACGGACAGTAGACGTGGACGTCGTGTTGATGTTGGGAAGGGAGCACATATACGGACAGTAGACGTGGACGTCGTGTTGATCTTGGGAAGGGAGCACATATACGGACAGTAGACGTGGACGTCGTGTTGATGTTGGGAAGGGAGCACATATACGGACAGTAGACGTGGACGTCGTGTTGATCTTGGGAAGGGAGCACATATACGGACAGTAGACGTGGACGTCGTGTTGATGTTGGGAAGGGAGCACATATACGGACAGTAGACGTGGACGTCGTGTTGATGTTGGGAAGGGAGCACATATACGGACAGTAGACGTGGACGTCGTGTTGATGTTGGGAAGGGAGCACATATACGGACAGTAGACGTGGACGTCGTGTTGATCTTGGGAAGGGAGCACATATACGGACAGTAGACGTGGACGTCGTGTTGATGTTGGGAAGGGAGCACATATACTGACAGTAGACGTGGACGTCGTGTTGATCTTGGGAAGGGAGCACATATACGGACAGTAGACGTGGCCCTTGACTCTGTGTGTTTGCGTCACCACCTCCCTAACTTCTACCTCCTCCCGGCATCACAACACTTTACCACAAGTTGTGGTAGTTTTTGTAAATGCGTACTTGGTGTATTTGTACACAATATAAATGTTCATAGAATAATTCGTGTTTATTCGTCTCTTTGCGTCAACATATTTTCACAGCGATTATTTTCAACAAGCCTTCTTATGTTTTGGTAACAAGCTTGTTATAATGTACTGAGATGTCAAGATTATCTCAACAGAAGCAATCTCGTTAAAGCACAGATAACAGGCTGGAGGTGGGAAGAAAATTACGGTCTTCAGCATTCAATAATTTCATCCTTCATTAAGTTCACTACGCATCCTCGCCGTCTCGTAACTGGTTCATTAATTAAATCGATACAACCGGCAAACATCTTATTACTACCTACATTAAACACCTTATTAGTAAATTGTTCTCAATTTACGGATCAACCCACGGAAAACTGCGTCAATTTAATGTGAACACGTCGCAAACGCAATTAACTCAATCTGATTTTGTTATGAAATTGGTGTCTATTTTAGGTAAGGTTATTCATAAATTTAATCGATAATTCTAAATACATTTTAAATCAAGTCGATTCGCCGGCGTAGTGGCTCAGTGGTTTAGGCCTCGGCAAGCGGCGTTCAAATCCCCTACAGAGCGAACGGTCAGTACTTCACTGCATTAAGTTCACGCACATGCCTGCAGGCTCACGTGAACTGTGAGTAAAGTAGAAAAATAAATAAATAAATAACCGCAGACATCAAAAACATAAGAACAGTAAGTTAAATAACGTTTATAAATTCAAGGGAAATTCCAAGGGGGGAGGGGTGATTGGGTTACATCGGACAGTCTAATATGACCAAGGAGAGGGTCGACAGAAAAAGTATGTCAGTTAAGTTATATCCAGTTTCCCCATGATTATTTTTATTTTCAATGCAGATAGGCTAAGTTATATAAAGCTTCCCCAACAGAGGTCGTATCCCACAATAGTGCGCTCCAGTTCGCATGCGGATGGCAGAGCCAGCACCTTGTCAGTTCCTCACTCATCCTCCCCAACTCTTTAAGGATGAATGTGGTAATTATTGCTACAGATATACACAGGTGTACCTTAGTTGTATTATACTTATAACTTCCACTGAGGCGTTTACCGCAGCAATTAGAAAGCGACATTTTAATTTTTCTCTAAACAAAAACCTAATTTCTTAAAATGTTTTGTAGAAACGAATTGCCTTTTCCACGCACAGTTTGCTTGACCATCTCTTGTGGGCTACAAATTAATAACTGTCTAGTACAATTTAGTTGTATGTAATAAGTTGCACAAATGCACCTATAACATTGTTATGACATTTAGTTTCGTATATATATTTAGCTAATCAAACATATGAGGGAGACAAAGGTAGTTGGACATTTGCCATCATTACGTGAAAACTACCAATCACGACGTTTCGATTTGGTAAACCCAAACCTTTTTCAAGTGCTAAAAACTAAATTACATCTACACAAACATGTTATAAAACTACTTTCTTAAACTAATAAACTTATCTACTTTAATAATTATCTACATTTTTACCTAGATTCTAGAATGGGGTACAATAAAATCAACTTATACTAAATATAAAATGTTAACAGGGTTAAATTAATATAACCAATTAGGCGCTTTCAAGGTCACGATATCAACAAAAAAATGTTAAAACACAATTAAAATTAATATTCAAATCAGACTAAAATAAGATTACATTAACCAATCATAAATATATGGTACCTGAAAAACACTATTAATTAAAAATAACATTCAACATGCACAAAAATGATATATATGCCTCGGAAGGGCTGAGACTACTATTACAATTACATTTTACTATTACAATTACATTTTAACCTGAAAAGACAACAATTATTAGGAATAAAACAACACAATAATCAAATATTACAAAAATGATGAAATCTTACGACCCGCAGTGACGATGGCGTCTAGACGTCCCAGGCACGAAGTGAGGATGATACAATCCAAATGCAGTGTCTACGAAGTTCCCTCCAAGGTGATAAAACACGGGGACAAGACAAACATTTTGTAAAACACAAAAGACATTTTGTGAAGTTTGAAAAAAGTTTTTCTTTAGAACTACTACTTAATTAACTTTAATATTTGATATTGACATTTTCATTTGACGTTTTTTATACTGTGTTTATTGACAACAACAAATAAAAACAATTTGAATTTGAATTTACATTTGTATATGTCTTTTGTTAAAAGGGCAATAATAATAAATAATAAATGAAATGAACCTAACAAACGAAATTAATAAACGAAAGTCCATTAGTCAACTGAGCACCATTTTAATTAGTATATTTAATCATCGCGTAACAAATTAATAAAATAAATATTATATGAAGTCTGTGAACATAAAAACAGACATTTTGTCGGTTTTGTCCGAATTTTCTCAATTGTCTTAACAATTAATTAAAATAAATTATCGGTTCACCACATCTTAATCACTTTTGTCAACCTCTTACAGACTTAATATCAATACCGTTTACTCTATAGTAACAAAAATCATCGCCAGTCTTCATGTAAATATGTCAAACACAGATAGGCTGCATGGGGAGTACAGAAAGAGGGTCGGACGTTGTCAGTTGAGCCGCCGCGCGGCAACGTGTGTTACAGCACGATAGAACAGTACGTGTTCTTACAACTCTGAACAAATGACAACAGTCTGAAATGTGTCATTAGAGTTACAAACATCTTAATAGTTTGTAGTTAAAACTCTATGAAATATCTTAATCCTTATATATAATACGTGAAGCCGTTTTTTGTCAACGCAACTGCTCACTTATTTCTTGACCAATTTAAACGGTTGAGGTGTCAGAAAAATTGCCTCTGTTCGTAGTTGTGCAATAAGGTCTTAATTCTTCAATATTTTCAGCCAGAAAGGTCATGGGAAGCCCTCAAAGTACGTTTTTTGAACATAAGATCTATCTCCCACTTCCTTCCAGCAGTGTGCATAAGTGAGAGACTGGTTTCAGAAGCATGGCTTTTTATGAAGAACAACGCAACCGTTAACTGCCTTGAGTACTACTCCACATAACCTATCATTAATTAAATTTGAGTATTAATTTGTAAAGTTTCGTAAACTAATAAGTGTTAGTATTGATAAAAACGTTTTGAAATTTTATTATAACACGGTTTTATTTTCATTCTTAACTATCCGGTGTTCGGCCGACACCGGACACTACACATATTGCCGGATAGGCCGGATACAGGATAGAAACGGGATATCCGTTACACCTCTATGCGGGACATCTTATTAAATTCTTTAAGCAGTGCCCCCTGGCGTCTTATCTCTGGATGAGCATCTATTTATTGGTAAAACCAGGAATTTTAAATTTTACTAAACCGATTTGCATAATTAATTTTTACTAAAGATTTGAGATTTTGATAAAATATATTTAATACATAAAAAATGCAGCCATCCTTAAATTATCATTTTTTTTCTGTCTACGTGTAAATCTTTGTAATAAACATACTGGTAATGAATGGACTACAGGACAAGTTCTCTCTGATAACAGAGAAGTATATCTAGGAAAGGCAACGATATATCGGAAATATCGATAAATATGTTTCGACATATCGATACATTATTATCGATATTTTCTTTCGATAATATCGGCAATATCGATATGTTGGTCTAAAATATATCATATCACTAAAATATTGACGTTATTATCTCTCCTCAAAATCATTACGATTCGGAAAAAAACACATTTATATTGCCTCTTATGCGTAAAAAACATACATTGAAATAATAAAGTAACTTTATTTCGTTTTTTTTACTTGGGATTAACGCACTAAAATGTAGTTTATTGTAGACCAGTGGGTGGAAGTTTAGTGTTTATAAGAAGCCTAGTGACATTTTTAAATGTGAAAACAAAATTTACAATGTTATCGCATTATTCTTTTGTAATTAACATAATAATCAAAGGTATAATTTGTATCATTTTTAATTTGTTTCATTCAATCCCACAGACCACAGCTTGTTTCGTGTATATATGTATTTAATTTTTACATTCAGTAGAATATTCCAATTTTTGGTCATGACATAAGAGTAAGTACATAATTTGAAACAGATAAATCATGTACAATTCGATATATCGGTCACTCGATATTATCGTTAGATCGACATTTGGTTTGCGATATATCGAAATGTTTAAATTAGTTGCCATCCCTACGTGTATCAACCAAACGAAGAGCGAAGCGCATCGTGTGCTCTCCTCCAGATCTCGGTTGGTACTGGCCGGCTCGTCAGTCCTAGTCGTCACTCAGCCCTCCCTCCGTCTCTAATCGGCCTTGCGTAGTGCGCATGTCTTTTAGCAATCACACATCAAAACACATTTTAAAAAAACTTATCATACTGAAATTGTTTTGCGTTTAAAAATTGCTTGAAATGTCGAAAAGGTACTGTTGTAAATTTATGTCACTTATACGATAAGTAAAAATATATTTTTTTTAATTTCCTTATATTTAACGCATTTTTTCTTATATAAACACGCTATTATATGATTAAAATTACTGTTAAAATGATAATCATAGAGTGGAAATGGGTTACTTTTTATTAGTTATGTTTTTATGAAAATTTAATAAAATAAAACTAAAATTTAAATTTATTATGAACACAAGCTTTAACTTTGAACATATATTACACATAATTGTACCAAAGTTCATAATACCCTCATTTATTGTAAAATCCATAAATGAGGTTATTATATATTATTAGTATATTCTTACAGCCAAAAGTATCTACAGAACCAATTTAAACTCAAAATCTGTACAGATGTACTTAATAGATAAGTAACAGTAAAAAATAATGTTTTCTAAGTTTTAATTTACACTAGGTTTGTTTAGTAACTTATGTCCAATAAATTCTCATAATTGTAATTAAATATATAGTTTTTTAATTAGCATAATACGTGTTGGTACATATACAGTACAAGTAAACGTCACACAACACAAATTTATTACAATATAAGCACAAAATGCACAAATATACTACAATACAAGCACAAAATGCACAAATATTATGGTGATCGATTTCGGTGAACCACGCTCACCTTCATCAGACCAGAGGGATTCACAAAAGAATCAATTCTTTTCCCAATGATTCTTTTGTGAATCCCTCTGGTCTGAGGAAGGTGAGCGTGGTTCACCGAAATCGATCACCATAATATTTGTGCATTTTGTGCTTGTATTGTAGTATATTTGTGCATTTTGTGCTTATATTGTAATAAATTTGTGTTGTGTGACGTTTACTTGTACTGTATTAAATATATTGCACGGTTCTTTAATTAGTTAGGTACCTCGAGAGGCCAAATTTGCTTCTTTAGGTAGCCATATTTCCATATTCAACACATATATTACTCAAGACAAGATTAACATATTTTTAATATAAAAATAATGTTTGATTGAACGCTCTTAACAAGGTTTTATATCAAGTTAAAACTAATACAGGAGTAGAAAGACATAAAATAAACTGAAAATCAGGTACAATGCCTGAAACATGGACCTACAAATAAAAATGAATTCTTCTCCTTAGTTCAAATACATTCAAAGTCATTGAAAATTTTAAATAGACAGGTTATCTTGCCTAGAAAAGTGAAATATCCGAATATATTTGAAAATAATTAATTAAAATGATTTACTTTTCCAGAATTTGAATATGACTAATTTGCTTATATGTTTAAACATATTAAAAGTTCAGACTAGTCATACATTTTAAGAACTCTTAAGGTGAGTTTAATTGTATAGAAGCAACTTGACATCTGTGATGAAAATTGTCGAACGTTAACCATGTATATAAGTAAACTAGCTTACAGCCCTTGCTTCGCTACAGGGTGGTTATCTATGCTTGCTTGCCTGTTGCTGCTCTCCTAGCTAACCAAATGTTATAGTCTGGAAAACTCTACAAGTCTACGTCAGAGGGGTTGCAAAGTAGTGCAATCATGTCAGAGTTAGTACAAATCACCTAAAAAATTTCACAATAAAAACCAAATTACAAGTTTTTATGTCCTGTTTATGTTTTTTAGTATCTGATCTCTGAAATAAATTATCAAATGAAATTAATGCCAATATTACTCTTGTAGAAAAAAAGGAAATGTTGTGGGGCTCTTTTTACCCTTTAGGAATGGAATTTAAAAAAATCCTTTCTTAGTGGTTATCTATGACACAAAAACTATACTATCTCAAACTTTCACCAAAATCTGTTCAAGAATCCGCAGATTTCATTATAAGTGAGTACATCGTTTTTGGATTGTGTATATATATTTAAAATACGCTGATTTATATTTTTATTTAGCCAATACAAAATGTCTTACTATACTGAACATTGCCAATACTATAATGAACATATAGTACATTGTATGACTTCTCTAATACACAATTTTTTTTAGAATTGATGAATAAATTTAATTGAAAATCACAATAGTCTAACAAAATTTGATTTACTTGTTTCTCTTGGTAACAATGAGAAATTGTAAGTTGTGACCAGCATAGTTAAAGAAAGTTATAATGTCAAAATATAACTAGTCAATATTTAAAATTAGGTTACAACATTTTATATATATTAAATACTTAATATATATTAAGTAATTAATGTTGTAACCTAATTTTAAATATTGACTAGTTATATTTTGACATTATAACTTTCTTTAACTATGCTGGTAACAACTTAGAATTTCTCATTGTTACCAAGAGAAACAAGTAAATCAAATTTTGTTAGACTATTGTGATTTTCAATAAGATTTATTCATCAATTCTAAAACAAATTGTATATTAGAGAAGTCATACAATGTACTATATGTTATAATTGACAATTTTAATTATAGTAAGACATTTTGTATTGGCTAAATAAAAATATAAATCAGCATATTTTAAATTTCTAGCTAATGTTTATGACCATAAAAATACTTTAACTAAATTCAATTAATCCAAACTAATGTCAGGATTGAGCCTGTGTATGTGGCAGATTCCCAGAGCCAATCTACCAGCTGTCCAGGGTGCTAATACATTATGTCATCTACTAGTAGATATGAGACACCCTCTGCTCTACTTGACTCCTGTGATAAGGCACATGTAGCAGAGTTTAGCATCTTCGATTAAAAATTATTTTTCAATTATTTTTATTAAAAGTATTAATCTTCTTATGAGTAATAAAAGTGTTGAGTGAAAACATAAAAAAAAACTAAAGAGATATGGTTATAATCTAAAATGGCTAAGTTGGCTTTCTTGGTACATAACTCATTAAAAACCCATGCGATAATTTGGCTTTCTTGGTACATAACTCATTAAGAACCCATGCAATAGATGTTATCAAGACTTACAGTATGCAGTGAACAAAAAATATCAACCAACCTAGTTAAAATAAAACTATTTGTTATTGACCAGTTCATAGTTCTTGGTGTGTGGTTCAAGCATGCACAGCAATGGATTTCCCTCTCCAACGATAGTTGTACATTCATGTTAAAAAATAAGCGTCTCGGATATATTACCTTGAAAATACTTCCACATAATTGGTAGACTTGGTTACCATATTTAATATAATAATCTTAAGAATAAAAAAAATAAATACATAAATAAATAATCAAACCAGCTGATGTTGCCCATGTGACGTCACAGTCTACTGCGCAGTCTCGTTATGATACCTACCGTATTTTCTATTACTGTGTTCTTGAATAAAATAAAATCAGCTGTTTTTATGTTTTCTTCTTATGTATGTATATTTTAGTTAGTATAGACATACATTTAAAATATTTTATACATTTGAAAGTTTGGGGAATAAATTTATTTTCATTTAATTTTTCAAAAATTATGTTTTCATTATTCAATGTTTGTTTGCATTTAATTTAAACTAACTCAACATGAATTAAAAAAATAAAAATATGCTAATGATTAAATAAAATGTATTATAAATCACAACATTTCAATAACACGAGCACCATCGAGCAAACTATATAATCATAGCAGCCAACCTAAGTAAGATTTTGAACAGACTGTACATAATAGACTTAAGAGAAGTATAGTGAGGAATATTCACTATCTCGCTCGCACTCCCTCTCCTACACGCCTAGAACAAAGGCCCGGTCTGTACACAATAGACGTAGAAGTATGGTGAGGAATATTCACTATCTCGCTCGCACTCCCTCTCCTACACGCCTAGAACAAAGGCCCGGTCTGTACACAATAGACGTAGAAGTATGGTGGGGGATATTCACTATCTCGCTCGCACTACCTCTCCTACACGCCTAGAACCAAGGCCAGGTCTGTTTTAAAGTGTAACAAATTATTTTTGTAATAAATTACATCTGTACAAATTTTGAGTTAAAATCTGTACAATTATCTTTGGCTGAGAGAGTAGGTACATAAAAACTGTATTATTAGATTTTACTATAAATGAGTAAGTTATGTAATTTTGTACAATTTGCGGGGCAGAGCAGGCAGAGATGGTGAGAGAAAGAGAGGGGAGGGAAACGTGTTAGTGAGGCAGGCTCTTTACTACTCCTAGAAATAGTTATAAAGCCTAGAACTAAATTTCTTGGAGCGCTCAACTGGGCACCTGAATGAACACTCTTAAGAGGTTGGGTCCTACAATATCATTTTCTAACAGCCTTGGAAAAAAAATACAATTCATTAAAAACAAATTAAATCTACATTTACACATACAGTAATTAGTTTAACTTAAATGTAAAATAGTAAGTCTTGAATAGTAAACTATCAGTTTTGATGATTAACTATCTCTATTTGATATGAAAATTCAATTTATTTGTTTATTTGATGCTTTTGCATTAAAAATATTACATATTTTATTAGGTTTATGAAGTATTTATTTATTAAACTTTTTTGTTACAATTCTCAAAAGTTTTCAGGAAATAAAACATATTTTTACTATTCAACAAAAACGTTACCATTGACTCAACAAAATTTAATTTCTGAATCTGACTCTCGACAACTCTTTGTATGTTTCTTAGTTCTGTGGGTCATAAATACTGAAGTCACAGTTAATCTTGAATTCATCATTAATTTATTACGTTTAAAATATTTGTTCCAAATTGCACGTAACTTTCATTAATTATAAAAGAATTTAATGAAAAAATGGCAAATTTATTTATTTGAAGGTAACAATAAATTGATTATATCACTTCGCTATTATCACAGATATACAAGTGAGAGTGGTCTGTAATCATGCTATATATCACCTGGCGGTCATCAATGGAATTGTCAAAATTAATAATATCACTTGCAAAACTAGAATTTATCAGTGTCACATCTTTTTCATACGTAAGCTACTATGGGTGTCCGTGTTTATATTCATATTCATTTATTGACAAAATGCATACATTACAGGCATTAAAACCCAATTACAATGTTGCATTAAAATAATACAGTGTATAAATATCGAGGAATGTAGTCTTTCAAGAATCACTTCAAAGCATACAGAAAAACAAACAACAAATAATAAATATATTAAACTTGCAAACAGACGAGATTATGCTCGGTCAAAATCTATTAGGTTATTTAATCATTACAACAAACTAAATATATAAAAAAAGGGTTAATAAATATTTAAATAAGATATTACAAGACAATTATTCTGCACATGCTCAAATAAAAACGTACAATTAAAATATGTTGAAATTAATAAATTACAATGCCATTAATTAGATCAATAAAAAATGTTACAATAAATTAATTTTAAAATATACTAAATTAATGCATACTGGCGTTTAGAGCTTTTAAAAAATTGTTTAACGAATAACTAAAAATATCAACACTTACGGAAAGCGAATTGTGTAGCCTAATCATAACATTGAGTGGAGAGTTAGCAGACAGGTTGGTACGAGAAAAGCAGGGAGTGAACAACACACGACTCCTTGTATTAGGCCGAGGAACATTGAATTGTAGTTTTGACAATAGAGCCGAGTCGTCGAGCCCACCACCCACAAGCTTATGCAGGCAAGCCAACATAGCCACCTTCCGCCGCACACTCAGAGAGTCTAAATGAAATATCGATAGTAGCTCCGAATATTTTAGTGTTTAGTTTAGTGGTGTCCGTGTCAATGTTTGGGTGTTGGGTAGGGAATATAACTCAGTATCAGGCTTGTCATTAGCTGAAAATCAGAAAACGCTATGTGGTTTGGATTTCACGTAAAGCTGTGGGTCTCTTAGTTGCCCTAGCTATTGGGCTATTATTAATAAATAGCTCTGTCTAGGGAACAGTCAACCTTAGTTAGTAACAACGACTACTCTCGTTCATCTACACTCATTCACCACTCATATTCATCCATACCTCTACGATCAGTGTCTTAATGATGAATAATAAATAATAATGAATCCCTTTTCTCCACAATTTTTTTAACACTTAAACCTTTTATTCAATTTATGTGAGTTAATTTGTACATACTCATTTTTTTACTATCAAAAGAATATTTAAAAAAATAATTTTATGGATATTCAAATAATTGTTAAAACATCAAGGCTTATTCGATACTATACCAAGTTACTATAATATAATAAACATTATTTTTATCTAAAATATCATAGCTATATATTAAACCTAAAAAAGACCGTTATTGTAAAACATCTAGCCTTGATAGTTTGGAGGTTATGATACATCATGTACAAGCTATTTACTTGAAAACAGTAAGTCTAATGCAAACACGACAAATATCAAGTCATGTGTCCGTCTCTATTCAATTCAATTCAATTCAAAATGCTTTATTTGTAAATGTACTAAGGTACAATAAATATCGTCAAATTAGTTAAAGCTAGTTAAGGCTATAAAGCTTATTAATAGTTAGCTTAAGGCTTATTAAGTTGGTTAAAATCTTTAGCAGGGCTAAACATGTGTTAGAGATTTTAATTCTTAATTGAGAGAAAGCATGAATTTGTCACCAAAGTGCTGGAGTGACCGGGCATTCTATAAATTCCCATGATGGTGGTCCATGAACTCACCAACCGTATAGAAAGCATTAGACACAAGGTGACTTTTCAGCCGAGATTTAAATAATTTTTGGGAAGTTTGGGATTTAATTTGTTCAGGGAGAACATTGACCAATCTGACTCCCATCTGCGAGGGAAGGCGTTCAAACGCCACCGTCTTGTGTTGTTCGATGCGGTAGGCGGCCCTCAACCTTGTCTCATATCCATGGACGTCACTGCCGCTAGTCAAACTACATTTGTAGCGACAGTACACCGCCGTCTCAAGGATGTAAAGACAAGGAAGAGTCAGCAGTTCCAACTCCCTGAATGCTGTTCTGCATGACTCTCTGCATTTTAATTTCAAAATAACTCTCACCGCTTTTTTCTGGAGTTTAAAAATTCTTTCAAAAAGGGTGTTTGCACTACTGCCCCATAATATTATGCCCTACGAGAGATGGGGGTACACGAGGCCATAATAGGCCATTAGTAGAACTTCTAAACAGCAGTAGTTCGAGAGATTGCGCAAAGCAAAGATACCTTTTGCAACCCTAGAGCAAACATTATCTATGTGATTAAACTATAAACGCGAGTTCAATTTCTCATGAAATGGGTTGTAAAATTATATGTCCTATTTCACAAAATTTTAAAGGACACTATAATATGTTGTTATACAGATATACTAAAATTAATGTGCGCATTAATGAGGACATGTTTGTATGTTCATCACACTAATATAACTATTGCAGCAGAGTATTGAGATTTCATCATTTATTAGTCTTTCCAATATAAAGCAATTTTTTAACAGCAAGAATCTTCTTTTAAATCCAAATAAAATTTAAATCTAAACATCCTGTATTCTTAGACAATGACAAATTATTACAAGTGGAATCTACAAAATGTCTTGGTCTTATAATTGGCAAATACCTAGATTGGAGTAATCATATCGATCATGTTATCAATAAAATTTCTTCTGGTTTGTATGCCATGAGACAATTATGTTAGATTTGAAGTTTGGAAATATTGTTAATAGTATATACTCATTGGTGAATTCACATTTAGCATATGGCATTAGGATATATGGAGCGACCACAAATAAAAATTTAAACCGACTCTTACTACAACAAAAAAGTGCAATCAGGATAATGTACAATTTTAAAAGGAAAGATTCAGTAAAACATTTATTTGAAGATCTGTGGATACTTACAGTTTATGCTTTATATATTTGTGAAACAGTAACTTATGTCAAACAGTTTGCAGACCCCGTATTTAATGAAAATAAGCATACATATAACACTCGCAATCATTCTCAAAGTATTGACCAGCCCAATTTACAGTTTTATAAAAAGAAAACTCAGTTTATTGGGAACTTTTCTTCATCGCCTCCCACAAAATTTCTTAACAGAAGAAAATTTTTAAAAATCAATTGAAAACTTACTTGATAAAACTTGCACCTTATTCCCTTGAAGAATTTTGGGATAGCCAAGTTAATAAATAATTATAATACTATTTTAAATGTATTGTTATAGGATTAGTGACACTGTCATATGTACAACTGTACATTATATGAATAAAGGAATTTTGAAATTGAATTGAAATACAGTGTTGATAGATATATGAGTTTTTACTAACCTGAAAATAATAATGGTACTTTGATGATATAAAAATTCTATACAATATATAATTAAGCTGTGCAGTTTATTGACTGAACAGTTTAACTGTGGCCAAATGCCTGTGCATAATTGAGCTGGTAATTTTAGAAACTCGAGAAATCCAATTTTGAAAATTAATGGGAATACCTTACATTAATCTCAAACTAAATGTATTCTTCTCCAAGATCTGAATTTACCATCAGATTCAGCAAAAGACAACTTTTTTGGGCTCATTATCATAACAAATAAAATATTGATTCAAAAATTAAAAATTGAGTAGTAATTATAGTTATATTTGTGACATATATGTACCATCGGATTTAGGAAAACTACACTTATTTGCTTCACTGCTATGAAAAACTAAAAGGCAAAATAATTTGGGGATATTGCTAAATGTTTAAAAACTAAATTGATTGGGTTGTTCACATAAATATTCTGCTTCTAAACTCCAATGTATTTTAAAATTTTGAAAACAGGAAATTAAATTGGTTTAGTTGCCCTGAAAACTCAAAAACCAAATATTAAATAAAAACACTTTTAAATTCAAAATAAAGGGTTTTTCAAAAAGAATGGCCCTATTTTAATTAGCTATATTTACTAGAAGTAAGGTCTTAACCCAAACATATTGGACATTAAAATACTCACAAACGAATGAAGTTTACAAAAACGTATCATAAATGATCAATATGTCTTCCATTTGCAGCATGGATGACACATACTCCGATAGCTGAGTTCGTCCACAACTGTGCAGAAGGTGTCTATTAGAACTTTAGTCATCAACTAAATTTCATCCGTGCTGCAAATGGAGGACATATTGAACATTTATGATACATTTTTGTAAACTTCATTCCTTTGTGAATATTTTAATTTCCAATATGTTTGAGTAAAACCAATGTTTATAATACATATAACTATTTAAAGTCGGGTAATTCTATTTGAAACACGCTGTACACACTTGAGTGGGATATCAAAATAAATACATGTATATTTTTCTTCAGAATTTCAATATACTTTCAGCTTTTTAAATAATCAAAATAAATGGGCTCTAATGCTTGAAAAGGAATTCTGCACTTAGATGAAACACGAATACGTACATAATTAATAATAATATTATGAAATATTGGAAGGAAGAAGATCAGTAGCTCGTCCTATGAAAATATATAAAGATAATTTGTTAACCACTATAAGAAATTTAAACATACAAGGAAATTGGGAATTAATTACTTGAGGTAATTAATAAACAAGAATTAATTCAACAGAAGTTGAGACAGAAAGCTCCCGCTAATTATTCAGATATCCTATTGACCTATTACGCCAAACATGTCCTATTGACCTATAACGCCAAACATGTCCTATTGACCTATTACGCCAAACATGTCCTATTGACTTATTACGCCAAACATGTCCTATTGACCTATTACGCCAAACATGTCCTATTGACCTATTACGCCAAACATGTCCTATTGACCTATTACGCCAAACATATCCTATTGACTTATTACGCCAAACATGTCCTATTGACCTATAACGCCAAACATGTCCTATTGACCTATTACGCCAAACATGTCCTATTGACCTATTACGCCAAACATGTCCTATTGACCTATAACCCCAAACATGTCCTATTGACCTATTACGCCAAACATGTCCTATTGACCTATTACGCCAAACATGTCCTATTGACCTATTACGCCAAACATGTCCTATTGACCTATAACGCCAAACATGTCCTATTGACCTATTACGCCAAACATGTCCAAGAATATGCTTTGCTCAAATCAGGCTACTTAGCCATTCTAAAAAAACACAACTAAAGAGACTTTAACTAACTGAAATGTTATAAAAGTGTTTTAAAGTTATTAATCTCTCTATATACAAGAGAAAGCCCTCAATCACTCATCACTAATACTCCCACTTCCCATAATCCTGTAGAACTGAAATTTGGTACAAATATTTTTAGTAGGCTAAATAGGAAAACTTAAGTATTTTCATCTTGATAAAATATTCCTGAAGGGTTGGGCAGCCAGTGGCCGAGCGGTCTAAGGCGTCAGGACTTTGAACATGGGTTAGAGATAGCACTGATTCGAATCCGGCCTGGACTGAAAGATTTATCAGTAATATTCACCGTTTACTGTACTGGCTCGCCCCCTTACTCTGTCTGAATAAGTTCTTCACACAGACAATAGTCTATGAGGAATGGGCAGAGTAAGGTTAAGAAGGAGTATCAGCCTCTCCTTTTAAAAAAAAAAATTAAAAAAAAGAAACTGTCTCTAAAAGATTGTTCCATAAGGATAACATTGGATGATTTTAGTAAATTAATAACAGCTGTTTTGTAAATAAATAAACATGTTTACTTTGTATGTTTGACATTTAACCTATTGATATATTCAATGCTTACAGTTAATTACACTTGTTCTATATATCTTCCAGCTGTAAAACAAAATCAAATGAAATGGACGCGATTGAAATAGGATAAGTAATAATATCATTGGGTGTTATATTAATAAATATGTAGCTACACAAGTAATGTGAGTGATATACTGTAAATAAATTTAATATTAAGATTTTACTTAATGCAGTTGAACCACCAATATTCGTTATCAAAAGTCACTTGCCGAGGCCGAGGTGTCACGAGCGCAGCGAGTGGCAGAGTTGACACACAAAGCGTACAGGGGTGTCCCCTACTTCTAAATATAACAAAAGGGGGAAGAAGGAACGTGGAATAACTGTGGTTGTAATAAAGTTTTAGCTTGGTGAAGGGATACATTAATCACTTAAGAGTAGACATAGAGAGTTCCAACCATGTACAGTATGCATGTTATCTCAGTAGCTATTATGTCGGGTACAATTACAGTAGCACTTCAATTATCCAAACACTAACTACTTGAATCGCCGATTAATTGAATTGCTTTCAGAAAATCATAAAAGAAACCTTAAAATCTTCGGTATTTTTTTCTAATGTTGGTCTAAAAAAACAAAAGCGAATAACAATGTACATTAGTATTTTTAATCTTTAAAAGAAAAATCATGCTTTCATTTATCACAATAAACAACGCATAATATGCTTCAATAAATACTGTACACTGTAACTCTCTTAAATATTCAGATTCTGCCATGCAAAGTAATTTGTATTTATTTAATTAAATGCCCTTTCTTTTTTAAAATTTTTTTTTACTCCATTTCAATATACATACAGTAATGAAATAAAATAGACTGTTCAGTAACAAAAATCTAATTATTTGATATTTTTTTACCCAAATGGGGTCTGATCCAAATTGTGATTATGATAGTTGTAGTTCTACTGTATACACGATTAGCCTCGTTCATATAAATTGTGATGGATGTTTATATATATATATATATATATAGGTAATTGAATAATTCTTCCTGGACAACAGGCAAAATTATTCAATCTAATACTTGACATAAACACAGTCCATAGTGCATAATTTTCTAATCTAAGCCACAATTTATACACATATATATTTAGTTACTCTCGCTTTTTACACTCCCCTTTGTATGTAAAATGTTTTTACCAACTCTCCCTTTTGCTAACTATTATATTGTTAGACAATAATAAAGATGACTAATCCAACCGTGCTAGATCCCACTTTGTCTAATAGACAACTAGTTGCTTAAGTCCATGGTGTTTTAGTCAATGCAAACAATTATGAATATGATCAGACATAAAAGAATTTAATACAGCCAACAAAAGTTTGTTTGTAACAGATAATGACACATCACCAGGCATAAAGATGTTAATTTCTTATCAAAGTAAGAAATACAAAAGAATATTATTTTTAAATTTACAGCTAACAATATTTTGAGAACAATCTTTACCGATAGATTGTTTTAGGTCACAATACTAGTGGCTATATAACAATTGTCAGACACTTAAGCCTATTAACACAACTTTGTAGCCCACAATGGTCAACAGAAATGTTAAGTTGCAATTAGAAGTTTCCTATCATCACAATTAGGAGGTAGTTGTGAATGTTTCTGCTCGCCGCAATAGACACAGTGTTTGAAGATAATGTCTACAGTCACTAAGTTTTCAGAGAACAATTAACAAAAATTTGTGTGTAATTCCCACTTAACATGTATGAGTGGGTAGGTGGATCCACCATTCATGTATGGGTGGGCAGGTGGACCAGTACCACCATTCTTGTATGGGTGGGTAGGTGGACCAGTACCACCGTTCATGTATGGGTGGGTAGGTGGACCAGTACCACCACTCATGTATGGGTGGGCAGGTGGACCAGTACCACCATTCTTGTATGGGTGGGTAGGTGGACCAGTACCACCGTTCATGTATGGGTGGGCAGGTGGACCAGTACCACCACTCATGTATGGGTGGGCAGGTGGACCAGTACCACCATTCATGTATGGGTGAGTAGGTGCACCAGTACAACCATTCATGTATGGGTGGTAGGTGGACCAGTACCACCACTCATGTATGGGTGGGCAGGTCAAGTGCAAAGTACAATATTTTGTTATTGTGCAATTTTTTTGTCACATTGTTAAGTAAGAAAAAAGGCAAAATAATAGAACTCCTTAAACAACATAAGGGTAATTTTAGGGCACTTGACCTAGGATTTTAGTAAAAGGGAAGAACATTTTTACTTTTTTACTAAAAAGTGGAGCGAAATACCTGGTAAAATAGTAAACTGGAGACAGACATATACACAACCCATAGAACAGATATTATGGCTCCAAAATATTTCATAAGCTATCAGTTCTTTGTTTTGTGTATGTGTCTGTCCTTTTTTAGTAAATATTACCACTAATCAGATAGCCTACTTAGTACTGACTGAACAGTTAGTCTGAGCGCACGGTTAGTGAGGCAAGAGGTGAAGAAGGGTAGCCTACAGAAACATTTGTTTTGAACAAGTATTAAATATCTATTATTACTATCAACTGATGTTTATTATTGTAATATTTGTTATTAAGACGGTTAGTAGCGACACTGCTACGCGCACAGACTAATTATTCAGTCAGTATTTTTACAAATTAAAGCTACTTAATGTTCTTTAATATGTATTAAATATCAATTAACAAAAATAAAGAATAAAATTTCAAAACAAACTACCTAATAAATAATAGGGCTATAAAATAAGACAATGGAAAGTGCTTATCAAACTTAAGCTCACAATGAAATGAAAATAACTGAAAAAGTCATATACTATTACTTTATTAGCTTTAGGGTGTTAGATCAACAATTATTTTTGTATTTTTTTATTAAAAGTTTTAGTCTATCACTATTTTATTAAAAGTTTCTATAGGAACAATCATTTACATATCAACAATCTATGTAATAAAAGATTTAGTTAAATAAATCCTTATTACTAAAGTTATTCCTACAACTATAATTAATTAATTCAATCAATAAAATTAATGACACAGGCAGATTTATTTACCAGCTGTAATTGATGAAGCCAGCCTTACCGCAGTAAATAGCGTTGATGTAGCAAGTTTGGGTGGCCACTGAGTACAGTTTGTCTTAGTTGTAATTCAAAGTTGGTGTTAGTTAAAAACTTTGCCAGTGGCAAGATGTGCTCTGCTAATCCCTTTTTAATGTGTGAGGTGCTCAACTCACGGCTACACGAAAAACTCTAAGATGAATAAACTATCTTTGAAAATTAATATATATACAGGGTGTAACAAAACTCTCTACACAAACTTTAGGATACTGTTTCTTGGGTGAAATGAAGCAAAAAACATAATACAACAAATGGTCTATCTCATTCCGTTTACTGTCTGTATATCAATATGTGTTTTTTACTATTTAAAATGTTTAAAACCAAATTACAAAGAAACTAATCGTTTTACGAAAAAATACCAAGATAGATAATTGTTAGTGCTTTTAATAAGAATTAAAACGACACCTTATTTTTTTAAATGAAACAATAAACAACAAAACTACAACGATTTTTTTTGTAAAACTGTACAGCCTCACTTGCACGTGTGGGAAAACAAATCGAGTGGTTTTATGAAAAAATACCAAGATAGGTAATTGATAGTGCTTTTAATAAGGATTAAAACGACGCCTTATTTGTGAAAATCAAATAATAAATAACAAATTTACTACGATAGTTGTATGACACTCTAAAGTTTAGAATGGACCCATAGAGCAACAATGGAATTCATTATTAATGGGCTGTCGGCTTATAATAACGTGGTAACACTATAAATGTAGTACTTTTTAAATATCTAAAATAAAACTACATTTTGACAGATTATAAAAATGAGTAGTTATTATTCAATTATTAATAAAAGGATTACATTTTTAAAACTTAATAAATGGTAATAACTAGATGATAAATCAACAGCTGTTTTAATACTCATTGTTTGGTAAATTAAATCAGCTGTTGTGATTATTTGTTATATTACATCAGCTGTTGTTTTAATCAGAAGACAGTGCAAAGTAATTCCTGTTTGTCATACATTCTTTTAAGTACTAATTATCATGAATAATTTCACTTCTTCAGAATACTGTGATATTCATTATGTTTATGGATTTGCTGGTGGAAATGTACACAGGCTAGAATATTGTATGGTGAGTTTTATCCAAACAGGAAACTTCCTTCTGTTAAAACTTTCATAGCAGTTCATAACAGACTGTGTGAATCTGGTTCATTTAAAGTGTCCATGAATGATACGGGTCGTAACAGGACTATTATAACAGTCGATTTTGAAGAAGGCGTGCTACAACATTTCAATGAAAATCCCACAACAAGCACACGATTAGCTGCAAATGAGATCGATACAAATCATATGTCAGTTTTTAGGCTTCTAAAAGAGTACAAATTACATCCCTACCACATCCAAAAGGTGCAGGCATTGATTCCTGAGGACTATCCACAAAGAATCAATTTTTGCCAATGGTCCCTAAATAAGATATGTCAGTCACCAAATTTTCTAAATAAAGTTCTTTTCACGGATGAGGCTTCGTTTAGTAGAGATTGAATTTTTAATTCAAGAAACCAACATGTTTGGGAATACGACAACCCACATGCGACATTTAACAAGGGACACCAAGAAAAGTTTTCAGTAACGTGTGGGCCGGCATTTTAAATGAATGAATTATTGGGCCCTACATTTGCCCAACCGCCTAAATTCACACACATATTTGGTTTTTATAAGAGATATTTTGCCTGAATTAATTGAAGATATACCATATGATGTCATATTGGGAATGTGGTTTCAACATGATGGCACAGATTGTGCAGGATTATTTGAACTACAGGTATGGACAGCAATGGATTGGACGTGGTGGACCTGGCCTGGCCTCCCAGGTCACCCAACCTTACTCCATTAGATTTTTTTTCTTTTGGGGACAAATGAAAAGTCTAGTTTATGAAACACCAGTAAATGATGTAATGGATCTTGTGGCTAGAATAGAAGTTGTGGCTGCAACAATTCAAGACAGATTTCTAAATTTCAATCGATTGAAAAGATCAATGATGAATCGTTTTGAACTATGCATTGAAGCTGCTGGACATAACTTTGAGCAGTTACTGTAATGTGGGATTTATTAAATTAAAAAATGTAATCCTTTTATTAATAGTTGAATGATAAATACTCATTTTTATAATCTGTCAAAATATAGTTTTATTTTTAATATTTAAAAAGTACTACATTATAGTGCTACTACGTTATTATAAGCCAACAGCCCATTAATAATGAATTCCATTGTTGCTCTATGGGTCCATTCTAAACTTTACAGTGTCATACAACTATCATAGTAAATTTGTTATTTATTATTTGATTTTCACAAATAAGGCGTCGTTTTAATCCTTATTAAAAGCACTATCAATTACCTATCTTGGTATTTTTTCATAAAACCACTCGATTTGTTTTCCCACACGTGCAAGTGAGGCTGTACAGTTTTACAAAAAAAATCGTTGTAGTTTTGTTGTTTATTGTTTCATTTAAAAAAATAAGGTGTCGTTTTAATTCTTATTAAAAGCACTAACAATTATCTATCTTGGTATTTTTTCGTAAAACGATTAGTTTCTTTGTAATTTGGTTTTAAACATTTTAAATAGTAAAAAACACATATTGATATACAAACAGTAAACGGAATGAGATAGACCATTTGTTGTATTATGTTTTTTGCTTCATTTCACCCAAGGAACAATATCCTAAAGTTTGTGTAGAGAGTTTTGTTACACCCTGTATATAAATATATAATAAAGTTATAATATAAAATAACAAATATGAGCACCCTTAAAAAATGTTGATTAAATTTATAGCAGCCCTAGGAATTACAACTTTTCTAATATATATAGCGCATGGTTTTTTGTCAGCTACCATTTACTAATATAAAATTATATAAAAGCTGTGTTGTATACTTGGAAAAAACTCCAAAAGTCATTAGATATTAATAAAATAGTAAAAATGCCAATTGATCTCCGTTCACAAAGCTAAATCCAATCCATCAAGTCATTTAAGACCCGCCTCACTGATTCTATTTATGCTAGCTAATCCCTCTGTAAAACAGCACAAGGGGAACTCTGTAACTATGTGATCTATCGTTTGGATAAACTCCCCGCAATCATATGACCAACCTAGTGTCAATCCCCATACGTATTTCCAGTAGTTACATCTGCCCACTCCAGTTTGGAACCGATTTAACAGTGTCCACTCCCTACGAGGTAGGTTCATTCCACCTACAGGTATTGATGGACCGTTAATAAGGAATTAATTTCGTCCATCAAAACTGTTCAACACTATGCCCAGCTAGTATTGGACAAGAGATTTTACCTCCTCAACTGGAGAGCAGTACGTAGAGGTGGATTTCGAGATTTTAAGCAACTGTTCTGACACGGGAGTTCCTGTTTCATGGGGAGGTGCGGAGCATTCAAGATCTTATTGAATTGTTTAAGTAATGCCTCAAAAGGGCTTTATTTATTTTGTGTGGTAGCTGCTATAGCTAGGAGATCACAAATTTGTGACAGTCCAGCTACCAGGCTTGTTGCTCATTTAGAACTACCCGTGAGAACTACACACAGCTTTAAAGATTTGCTGTGGACGTGAATATCACCCCCTTATTTTTTATAAAATGAAAGTAATTCAAAGAGTGCATATATTATTACTATCAATAATTCCCCTGTATGGAGAGCACTAATAAACAATTTACTATCATGGTCTCTTGTTCTGTATTCTTCTTCCTTCTTCCCAAAAACCTCTCATGTATTTGCTATATTCTGTCCTCCTCCCTTCTGTACACTTGTTTCCTGTCCTTATCTATCTGAGTGTTTTGTAACCTTCTGTTTTCTTGTTTTTTCCTTGTACTCCTTCCTGTTTGACATGTCTTCTTCAGATATGTTTAGCTTTATGAGATCTAGCATAGTTTCTTTCATTCAATTCATTTTAGTTTTACTGTTCTTCATTATATTAAAAATCTTCTTTGTCAGTCTGTTACAATTCATCCTGTGAATATGTCCATAAAATCTTGCTCCTCTTTTTCCTAAATTTGTCTGCAACTATCTCTGTTAACTTGTATAGTTCTGCTGTTTGCCTCTTTCACCATATCACTTCTCAGTGAACTGACCCAAAGGATCAGTATTTTCTTTTCTTCTTTTTCTATATCTTTGATTTTTGTTTTTCCCTTTATTACAAATGTTTCTGAGGCATTGAAGCTTCTGGCAAAACTACTGTGTTGTAATGTATCAGTTTAGCATGGGTGGAGATATTCCCCGTGTTGTAGTGGTAAGCCTGTATGCTTTCCGGAGTTTCATAGTCTTCTCTTATTTTGAAATTGTATTCAATTCCATTTTTTTTATTATTATTATTTTTTATTAGATTGCCTTGTACAAACCAGGGTGTATTCTTTTGGATTTTCTTCATTCTTCTAAAATGGTCTACCTTCTAATCTCTAATCTCTTAATCATACATTGTATTACTAGTATTTTATCCTAGACGGAGTGGCCGTAGCCCATCTACAGTTTTCTGGGGTGGCCATAGCCCATCTACAGTTTTCTATTTGATTTTAAATAGTTTGAGCAGCGCTGCCCCACTACTAGGCCAGCTGATCTGCCATTTCCAGTCCCTGAGGTGGGCAACTATGTAGCATTATCAGCACTTCGTTTTAGGTGGTTTATTTAGGTGATTCATTAATAAAATTGGACATCCTTGTACAACTTACCCAGCCAAGAGGCATCCTTAGTCATTTAGCAATTCATTGGCCACAATGTTCCTATTCTCTCGGGAAACATGCATCAAGAGTCTTCTTAAAGTTCTTCTCCCCAACTCTTGTTAAAGATCTCTTTCAGATCTGGAGTCATACAAATATTGTAATGAAACACCAAAATAAAATATTGTTTTCATTGACATTACAGATAGTAGGGTTTCTCTATTAGTCTAGGAAAAAGGGTTCCCAGCTGGAGTGGACACGTTCTGTTCCTTTTTTGAAATAGCAAATAGTGGCACAACTGCCACCCTTTCATCTGTCTGTCTCTACTCCGCATTCTAACACTAAGTCATTGAACTTATATTTATTCTCAATTTGGCTAAATACCCATTTTGCTAAGGGATAACAATATTTCAGTTTGCACGGCCAACATATAAACTGTTGTGAAAATGCTCAGAAATAAAAGAGAGAATATAACCTTACAACAAGTAAATAATGACTAAACAGAATAAAGAAAACAAAAATTAACAGTGGATAGTATTCAGTGGCAAATTTCCTTAACAGCTTATTGTCAACACAAAACAAAAGTGATGTCAGGGTTCCTGGAGTAGGGTCATGGGTTAGATAAGTTGTAAAAAAAAATAGTTTTATACTTAGGATAATGTACCTCAAAATGTTTCATGGGTGGGTTTGAACGCCCATTATGACTTAAGCATTCATATGTCCAATCTCCTCGGTTGACAGCCCTGCGACCCATACTGAACAAATAATTGAAACTACGTTCTACGATAGTATTGACCCACCCACCCAGCTGTGGTATGTACGGTGGTATTGGCCCACTCACCTAACCCTACACGGACAGTGGTATTGGCCCACTCACCTAACCCTACACGGACAGTGGTATTGGCCCACTCACCTAACCCTACACGGACAGTGGTATTGGCCCACTCACCTAACCCTACACGGACAGTGGTATTCAATCAATCAATCGTTTATTGCCATGTTAAATATTACAGTATCAACAAAGTCATTATACAGCATACATGCTAAGTCCAAAAATATATCAATAATTTCTTATTTCTATTCTTATTGGCCTACCCACCCGCTCACTCATGCATAGTGGTATTGGTACAGTTTTATAAATAGCACCTGAAGAAGACAAAGTTTCACACCTGTCAAAATGTTGTGTTAGTTTTACAAACACTTGAAGCGTTGGAAATCTCAGACGATTTCACTAAAATGAACAGCTCAATGAAAAAAAATTTCAAACATCAAGCAATATGAATTAATTAATTTAGTTATTGTCAAAAAATATTCAATAAAAATCAGGTTCATCTAGCTGCAGACAAAACCGATGATTTCAAATGACAAACTCAAGGTTTGCTATAACATAAACAACTAATATTATTAATTATTATTTTACTGTAGAAAATGTCGAGTGTAAATCCATTAGCAGTGCACAGTTCTGAAATACTAGTGTATGGCAGAGAACTAAGTAGTAGGCTTGTCTGTTAGCTTAAGAAAAGACCAATAATACATGGTTCAGATTCCACATGAAGTAAAAGCAGTAAATCCCTAGCTTGTCCTGGCTGTTAGGCTGTTAATAAATGATATAGTTGACCTTAGTTAGTAAAAGTGACTCCAACTGTTCAAATTCTCTCATTATACTCTTTTGCCCCTCATATTCAACTATATCTATTTGATCGGTGACTTAATGAATAGGAATAATACTTAACTCCTTAAAACATGTTTGAATGTTCCTTAAAAGTTAACAACTTACTTTTTTCAATAGTAGAACTTCCTGAAACAATAAACATCTTTAATTAAAAATGATTGTACGCTAAATGTCTTTACATTTTATATTTCTATGGAAAAATTAACTTGCCATATAATCTTAGAGTAAACTTAAGATTTTGTTATGTTTTTAATTAAGATTGGATGTACATGGATCACATAGTTTCAGAGTGCCCCTTGCACTATTTTACGGAGGGATTAGCTAGCCTAAATAGAATCAGTGAGGCAGATTTTAAATGGCTTGATGGATTGGATTTAGCTCTGTGACAGGAGATAACTTTACATTTTTATTTATATTAATATCTAGTGACTTTTGGAGTTTTTCCAAGCTAACACAGCTTTTATCCAACTTTAAAACTAAAAAAAAAATGGTAGACGACTAAAAAACCATACTCTATATATATATATATGTGTTGATTTTTATTTTTTCCTGTTTAAATGTTAAAGCAAGTGTTATAGATAGTAGGGTACCATTCAACCGCCTCTCCAATTACAAGAAACTTGGTAATCATGAGTTTTGTAACAAAGTAGACAACTTTCCAGCCATTAGTCTCAAGTAGTAGTGTCAGGTGTGCATCTATTTCAGTTCTCGTAATCTGTTGATCTCTTCAAGGCATGTTTAGATTGGTTTAATCTTCTCAAATCAGTTTATTCAGCCTCAACTACTTCTTGTTTTAATTCATCATAAGCTCGGATAGTAAAATAGGTAGGATTGGGCAGTCAAATCATTGTTAGTTCATATTTGTTCACAAGATTGGAAACAAACTACGTTTGTTGATATTTATTTATAGGTTTTGGCAGTCAAATCATAATTCATATTTATTTATAAGACTGGAATTCGAACTATATACGTTCATATTTATTTGAAAGATTTATCAGTCAAACCAATGTTAATTTGTATTTTTTCCCCCACTGTACTTGTGTGGGAGGGTAGGTGCTTAATACCACCGCACATGTATAGGATGAGTTAATAGCACTGTATGTGTATAGATGGGAGGGTGGGTGAATACCACTATATACAAATAGGTGGATGGGTGGGTCAATGTACAAGAGTGTGTCTTCAGAGTGAGTAGTGTTCCATCACAGAAGCTCTGATCTAATTCTCCTGTATGGACTCAATACACCAAATCGGTAATGGACATTGGAAACAACAGTGGTTTCCCAACCCAACCATAAAACCATAAACTTAAAAGTGATATTGACAGGACTGGTGGCGCAGTGCTGTAACCCAGCTACTTGGGGACAAAGTGTTGTGGAGATTATAGGCGATAAGATCTATGCTCGGTCCTCTTAATACCATGGCACCTGCATAATGGTTGCCATCGGCGTGAACACAACTAGAAAAGTTTCAGGTGTCCATATTGGGTGGTAGTCAGTGTTAGGATATTGAGTAGGGGAGAGGATTGAGTATCGGCCTTGTCAATTACCAGAGAATCAGACCAATACTACATAGTTCGTATTCCATGTAAAGCTATAAGTCCCTTAAGTTACTGGGTTATTGATAAATGGCCCTTTCTGAGCATAAGTCGAACTCAGATAGTTACAAGATAACACAAGTCATCCACATTCATATTTGCATTAAAATATGCACAAAGTTGTGTAGGTGTTTCATATCTAAGAATTATCTGAGGTTTCTGTATCTTATACAATAAATGATAATATTTTAAAAACAGTTTGAAGTATTCAAATAAAAACAACCTTAAAATTTTTTTGACCTGTTTAACAAACATACAAGCAGTGTAAATTGTTTAAAATGATTAAATACAGTTTAAGAATGTCATCTGCCCAATACATTAAAAGAACCTTTTAAAAGTAGATGAGTTAAAAATATGGCTCAGATTATTATATCCAGAGTACATAGTTGCAATTTTTTTAAATCTAATAAAAATGATCACAATGTACAGTTGGCAATATGTTGATATAATAAGCCTATTGTTTTACTTGAATACAGATTGGTCTGAAGCTACCCATACATCACATCACTGGTCGTAAGGTGTCTTTGTTCAAGCAATCGATCAAGCAATTTCTCGCTTGGTAATCTTTGATATAAATTTATAAAATCGCTCAGAAAAGAAGGTTTAGAAAATTCTTTATAAATTGCAATTTTACTTCGTCCCTCTTCATTTTTTACTTTTTTCTGGGGTTTTCACCTGTTTTTCTACATCGGGCGGCTGTACAGTTTTAGGGGATTGTTCTGCTGTAGATGCCTGTTTTTAAGCATTTACACTGAACATCGGGTTGTCAAAAACATTATTTTCTATTAACACTAGATGTACAAAAATACATTCCATAAGTAATAAAATTAAATGAAATGCAACTAATGGTAAAGCAAGAACTGCCAAATAAGTAGTGAGTGACGTGAGAGAACGTATTACTGTCGTAGACATACATTACGGTACTGTATGATTATTTGTAAAACCACCACAATAGTAAAAGTGTATTTTTTAAAGGTAAACAAAAAACATATAGGTTTATAAAATATTTTAAATAGATTTATTGTTGTTGCTATGATGATAGAGAATGTTATACCGTAGTGTGCATGCGTTGACCTCAGATATCGCTCATGATGGCTGCTTTACGCCACACACTCGGCAATTTGGTCGCCAAGCTATCTCCAGATTGCTTGCAATTTGGAGGATCGACTGGAAATATCGAGCGATCTGAAGTTCCCCGAGCGATCTCGAGATTGCTGGTAACCTGATTGAAATGGATCCATACATTGGGCGATATTTGGGCAATTTGGTCACTGGCAATCAGATTGATGGTCGACGAGCAACCGCGTCGCCTAATGTATAGCTAGCTTTGCAGTTGTATAGTTTCCTAGAAGTAGCTAGTATCACTTTTATTTTGGAATAATAAGATAAAAATGTTAAATAATTTCTTCAAAAAACTATTCAAACAGCTTTTATTTAGAGAAGATCATAATTGTAAATATCCAGAAGAATTTTTTTTATCAGGAGCAGTTTTTTACTATCAACAGACCGAACAAAGTGCTGAAATACTGTCTTAATTTACCAGGTAATTTAAAAAAAAACAATCAACATAAAGGAAAATAAGAGTGAGATTAGTGATTAGCAAATGTTTCTTACTATTGAGTTTGACAATCCATCAAATAGAAAAAATAAATACAGGGTGTCCACAAAATAACTCCAGGGTTTTGAGGTTAAATACTTGAATATAAAAAAAATTAGTCTAATGTGTTATACTTGTTATTAACAGTAATAGAGTCAAGATTTTTTTTAAATTTAGTTGGACTCCATTAAGGGCACAGCACACATCCAAATGACATTCCACCTCCTACCATCCTGGCAAGCTTGTCTTGGATGACGTTTGCCACACAAGTAACTATCTATTCCCTGAGATGGTCCGAATTTATTATTTTCTCAGCATTTACGAAGAATCCCCAACTGGAGACTGTATCATGCCAAGGATTTTTTACAGTTTTGTTGGCATGAAGTCCTGATACTATCCACATCCTCTTCTGACACATGGGGCCTACCAGTTCTTTAAATGTATTTAGCCAGTGCCGAATGGTTTTATTTGTAGGAGCATCACCACCATAACACTCTGAGCCTTTTGTTAAGGTGTCCCCGTTGCCTGAGCTGAGTGAGTGAGTGTCTGGGTCTTCTCTGCTACTCTCAAGGTCAACGCTCTGCAGAGCTGCCAAATTTTTAAGAAAAGTACTCAAAACACTGTGGGTAAAACTTTATGAGCTACTCGTGTTTCAGGGAAATTAAATTACTTTAGCTAACTTTAACACTTACAAAATGCAATTTAAACAAAATTTTAAAAAAATTTTCAAAAATTGAATACTGTAAGTTGTTAAAGTTAGCTAAAGTAATTTAATTTCCCTGAAACACGAGTAGCTCATAAAGTTTTGTCTGGAGGCCAGGATGTCACAAGCACAGCAAATGTCGGGGTTAGCATGCGAAGTGTGCAGGAATGTTCCCTATTTATATTATAATACTGGATGTTAATGTTATAGAGTGTCCACAAAAGAACTCCGAGGTTTATCAACAAACAATTTTATCTATAACCTCAATTTATATCTATAAACATCAATATTTACATTCCCACAGCTGTCAAATTTCATAAACATCATTATTTATATTTTACATCTGTTACTTTTTTACTAATCTTTCTCCATGTTATTCTTATGGCCAATAACCTACTTTGAAAAAATGCATTATTTACTACTCTAAGCCAAGATTATATTTAAACTTTGAAATCAGTCATTTTTTAACCATCATTACATCGAATTAAATATGCTGCACTGACTAATGAGACCATTTACAGATAATTTTTAAAACAAATGTGACAATTAAAATAAAAGCAGGAACAGCTTAATAATCTCTGAAAGAGACCATTTTAATATGTCTTAAATTGTTATTCAATAATACTAAATATTGAATGATGCATTGAATATTTTTAAATATAACACACTGTAAATATATGCACTGTAGTGAAGTGCTGTAATCCAGCTACTTTGGAGATAAGTGTTTTTTTTTTTTTTGGAAATTTTCTTAAATGTTAGGTTTCCTTGTCACTCCTGGTAAAACAAACTCAACATCTGCTTAATGATTGTCATTAGTGTTTACGCTACTGGAGAACTTCTGGTGTTTAGTTTGAGCTGTGGCGATTGTTTGACAGTTGTTCACATTAGGGCAATGAGTAGCAGACCAGTCAAGTAGCCGAAATTAAGACTAATACTAGGCCTACGTTATGATTAAAGCAATAATCTGCGGGCCCTGGCTGCTTCTATTAATGTACAATAAAACATTAAAAACAAAATATATATCCCATACTTGGGAGAGCCAGTAACCAAGTGGTCTAACGTGTCAGGACTTAGTACCTGAGATAGAGCCAGTAATATCCCCCCCCTGCACTACATTGGTTCTCCCCCCCCCCCTTACTATCTGACAAGTTTTCCATACAGAACATCAGTGTATGGGGGGTGGGTACAGTTAGCTTAAAGAGGAGATCGCCTCTTCCTAAAAAATATAAATTTTTAAATCTCCACAGATCAACATCTTAAAGAATAAATACAGAAGAAAATATTCACAAAACTAAATTATGCCTTCAAATTCTCATTTATACTACATTGAATAGTATAAAAATGTTTTTAATTACTAAAGCAAGGAATTATTTATATTTCATTAGTAACGTAAAATCAGCATGCTTGAAGGAAATAAAAATCTAATTAACAAAGCCTTGAAAAATATTCAATGTCATTAGACTTTTTCTGATGAGATATTTCTCTAATATAAACCACAGAAGTTACAAGTGACACCGAATAATTAATTGTTAAGTTTTCCCCCTTTCTGTCTTATTTCTTAATAGATTTATTTTCTTAGATAAGTTTATTACACGATAGAAATCTTTTTCAAATATGATGTACAATTGCATTTCATAATTAAACCCCACATTTTTGTTTCAGAATGCCAGTATGGTGGTGGCTTCTGGTAACATTCCATTTAGTATGTGGCAGTCAAGAGAGTTTTGAGGATGTCTATGACAGTGGCGTAGACCTGAATAACAGTGAAGACAACCAAAATGAAGACGTAATACAATCAGATTCATCAGACATTTCAAATAATGCATTAACAAGAAGAAAAAGAAGATCACTTTCGGAAATCCGAGATGTAAGACAACCAAAGTTTCACTCATGGGGAGGAAAAAGATATGGAGAAGATGAAGAAGAAGATTATGGGAAGAATGAAATACTGAAGAACGAAGATTACCTTCACTTACCTTATTATTTGATGCGAGCTCAATTAAATTATTCAACAGGTAAATCAGAGAACGGTAATGATAATGAATTTACGGACAAACAAACAAAGCGAAAGGAACAAATGCCAGCATTTCAGAGTTGGGGAGGAAAAAGAGATCTAGAAGCAGTAGGTGATATAGACAAAAGATCAGACTTATATAACTCAATTTTACAGCAAGATTGGGCAAAATCATTTTCATCTGAACAAAATAATAAAAGATATCCAGCTTTCAACAGTTGGGCAGGTAAGAGGACAGCTGCTTTCAACAGCTGGGGAGGAAAACGAGCAACGGCTTTCAACAGCTGGGGAGGCAAAAGAGCAGCAGCTTTCAACAGCTGGGGAGGAAAACGTGCAGCGGCTTTCAACAGTTGGGGAGGGAAACGAGCAGCAGCTTTCAACAGTTGGGGAGGAAAACGAGCAGCAGCTTTGAATAGTTTGGGAGGAAAACAAGCAGCAGGTTTCAACAGTTGGGGAGGCAAAAGAGCATCACTTTTCAACAGCTGGGGAGGAAAGAGGCCAGCTGCTTTCAATAGCTGGGGAGGGAAAAGGTCAGCTGCTTTCAACAGTTGGGGAGGGAAAAGGGCAACAGCTTTTAATAGCTGGGGAGGAAAGAGAGCAGCTGCTTTCAACAGTTGGGGAGGAAAAAGATCAGCTGCTTTTAACAGTTGGGGAGGAAAAAGGAATAGCTTACAACAACCACAAAATAGTTCAAATTATGATGAAGACGTTGAAATAACATCATTAAATAACAATAAATCTTTTCAAAACAGTACTTATTTTCCAGACAGTATTTTCAATGATGAAACAATAAATGATGGAAATATAGATAATTATTTTGACGACAACAAATCGGGAAAATATGCTATGGCTATCAATAGCAGAGTTATAAAAGTTGGGCATCCATTGTTTATTCAGCCTGAAGAGTTATCAGTTGCAAGAGTTAATGACAATCAGGAAATCAATCCAGTGTTTCCTAGTCAAGATGATTTTGAAAATAATATTCCTAGTCAACACCTAGGTAGTAAAATTATTCAACAGGTAAAACAAAGCAATAAAAAAGAAAATGATTTAATAGAAAACAGAGATGATGATAGTCAGTATAACAGTGGTATATTTCAGTATTCAAGTGATATATATTCAGCTCCCGATGATCATGCACAACTAAATAAGAGAGAAAAAAATGATTATTTCAAAATGCAACCTCGGTATCCAGGGTTTTCAAGTTGGGCTGGAAAAAGAAACTATCAAATCCAATCTGAAGAAAACAGAATAAGGCCAATTTTGACTATAATGACTAAAAAACGGAGTCCTTTATTTTCTAATTGGTATGAGAATAAAATTCCAACTATTCAGTTATCAAATGGGAAACGAAGACCAGCGTTCTCTAGTTGGGGAGGTAAGCGAAGTGAATTCAACAAAGAACAAAATGGATGTTTTTATTGTTCTTTGACCCAACCATTACATGAAAATAATGTTCCAGAATTGACTAATTTTGAAGAATCTGATAAAAACACACAATTGACTGATGAAAAAACTGTTTTAAGAAAGAAAAGAGATACAACGTGCGTTGCCAGCTCATGTAGAGATAAAAGATCAAACGAAACCGTCAAGAAAAACCCTGCTATCACACGTATGTTGTTACAAGGAGGTGTTGCATGGCCCATGATCATGAAATCACTACCTAGGGGGACTGACTTTTATGCCTGGGGTGGGAAGCGATCATCATAACAACCATCACGTTTCAATATCACTGTACATAGAATCTTGCATATTTTTACTTCCAGATCAGTGTAGTGGGGAGGAAAAGGTTTTATTTTTAAAAATACACAAGGAAACTACTATTGTAAAAGGATTTTAAAAAATACTCTTAAACGGATTGTACTACAAGCAAGTCATCACTAAATACAACATAGCAAAGAAAATCAAAATAAATTAATTGCATAATATTATTTTATCTCAAACTCAAAACAAAGCTTTTCTGGCTGATTTACAAATGTGATCGATACACTTTGGTTTCCATGCTTTGTTTGCAATATAGATTAGAGTTGTTCTTAAGGTGTAGAGCCTCCTGGAGTCAATAAGAGAATTTATTAACATTAAATTCTTGATTAATCTTTTACAGTTGAGTCCTTGTCAGTTAATTACTGTAAGTTTATAGGTGTTTTTACCTGTGGAAGTTTTATCTAAACTTCAAGTTGAATGAAGCAATACTTATTAATTCTAGATAAAATTTAGGCTCATATTTAATACTATTCCTTATGTATGGTGTCATTAATATTCTCTTAAGCTTCCTGTGGCAACATTGTCAAGGGACTATTTACAAAATGTCCTTGTAAATCAGACACTTGTAGCAGGGAGCAAAACATTTAGGACCTATAAACACATTGCTAATAATCCTTTGACTCGTATTTAATTGTCCATTTAACCACATTCAGATATTTAAATTTAAAAACGACATGGCAGCCAATATACAACCAGACATTTTTAATAAAAAACAGGGTCAACATTTATTCAGAATATTTAACTAATTAGAAATGATTTATAAAAGTAAAAATATAGTTTTTTAAAAGTATAACCTATTATTTTTTTATAAATGACATCTGTACAAATTTTAAGCTGAAATGTGTACAATTAATATATTTGGTTGAAAGAGTAGATTAATAACATATGAAAATGCATTGCTAGAGTTAACTGTAAATGAGTGAGTTATGTACTTTTGTACTATTTACAGGGAGCAAGGTAGACATGTAAAGTGAGTGAGAGAAAGGGGAGGGGAACACTATGTGTTTGTTAGTGAGGCAGGCTCTTTGCTATTCCGAGTGGCATTGCAATAAAATCTAGAGCTACGTTTTTGGAGTGCTCAACTGGGATCTGGATGATCATCCTTAACTTTTTCTTTCAGAGTTCGTTTTCCATCTAAAGTTTAATTTGGATCTGCTATTCCTCCCCCCCCCCTCCTTAAGATTGTAGGATTTTTTTAACAAAACACTTGATTAACACTAAGTTGAACATAATTGTTGTCTACTTAATCTGGAAAAAGATTAACAGTGAATGCAATGTTACACCACTCTTAACAACCACTCCAGAACTACTTTGAGAGAAACTCTAGGGAACAAGTTTAATTTTTGAACGCTCAACAAGTTGTATTAATCCTAGGGACGATGGCTTTAGAAGTATTTAATTTTTCTACTAGACTTTTTATGTGCACTTGTATAATTGTATAGTATACTTCTGTTGATTTAGCCTTGTAAACAAATATCGATTGCTACATAATTGCAGATTGCCATTAATGAAACAACTAAGAGTTGTGAAATAAACAAATCAATGCTGTAGCAAGAGGTGTGTTTTCTTTCACTTCCTAAAAACATCTATCACACAATAGTTGTTAACCATTTATGTTTTTCTATTCAACTCAAATTTTAGTGTAAAATGACTATATTGTGAATCTATGATTGTTAAACATGGTCTAAATCAGGTAATACTACAATTGGGAGAATAAAAATAATATATATAAACGCAGACTCTTGAAATTAAATAATTTTGAAAATATTAGTTACGTTCACCTACATATTATGGTACACCCACAATTTATATTAAAAGGTCATATTTTTTAACTTGAAATATAGTACTTATTGATTCACGTTGGTTTGAGCTCTTATTTCAAATTTGTTTTAGATATAAAGCAATTGTTTTGCTGAAATCGACAAAGCAAAGAATATTAACAACAAACAGTTATTTGAATGATATCAATAAACATAAAATAATCTGAACTATGTTAAAAGTGAAACAGTTCCAAACAAAAATGTTTCTATATTTACCAACTGAAACATGTTGCAAATCTTAGGTTAGGTTAAAGGTCACTACGCCAAGAATTAGTATATTACTATAAACATCAGCTGAGAAATCAGACTGGTAATCCTCTCTCTAGACTTGTCTGATGAAAGGGCCAGTGGCAAAGAACATTTTTGCTACATGTGTTATTACTATTTTTGTTACGACTTTTGTGGTGTTAGTGAACTTGTTCTCTTAGGTTAGTTTGCTGATGTTCTATCTCTCATAATGTACAAAAATATACGTTGGAAAGTGATAAATTAGAGGCGTGTAAGGAATGGTCAAAAGCATTAAATTTGACTTCATAACTTCACCTCTAGGAGGTGAAGTTTGAAAGGGGATGCACAAAGAAGGTAAAAAAAACTGTACAATCTAGAGAAATATGTTAAGAATAAAAATTAATTTTCTACAACCTTTATTCTTTACATTTTTATGTTCTCTTAACTATTTTCAAGACATCAGTAAAAAAGGTAAAAATGAAAGAAAAATCGATTTTTGTTTAACGTTTTTCGTTAAACATGCCTTTATATAAGTCAAATTTTCTGCTTTTGATCTCTGCTTCCAGAATCATTCATTGACTAAACTGACTGTATAGTAGAATGTTTGTTTCAACTTGGAATGATACATACAATCTCCTTGCAGCATCATTGCTTTGTTTTTTGTCCTTGTAATATACCAATATATAATACTGCGGGCAACTCTTGCAAGTTAATTTTCTTATTTTTGAAAGCCTGTAGATGAAGGAACACTCTGAGTGTTTACTTACATAAAGGGTTTTCTATCACATTAACTACTAGGCTTACAAAAAGAAAAACAGTGTCACAATTGTTCTTATTTATTTCTACGTTAAACTTTGAAGATTTGACATTTTAACTATGTTTTAAGTCTTTTAAATCTTCGTAGGCGTACAAAAAGTATCATTATTTTACACCTCTGGTGTTATTAAAACATTGCCAAATATAAATCACTAATCAGAGATATGTGAAACTTTGTAAATTTAGATTTTTTGAATGTAATGGCCAAGCGTCTAAGGCGTCAAGACTTTCAGCTTGAGTTAGAGATAATGCAGGCTTGAATCCTGGCCTTGACTGTTAGTTTTTATCATAATATTCACCTTCTATAGTACCGTTTCTCCCCCTTACTCTGTCTAATAATTTCTCCACACATATCAATCAATAGTCTATGGGAAATGGGCAGAGTATGGTTAAAGCGGAGAATGGCCTTTCCTTTTTTTTAAAAAAAGATACATTTAATTGATAACCGATTTTTAAAATCTTAGAACCTTTGCATGTACAAAAAAGTTCTTATCAATTTAGTGAAGTCACTTTTTCACACTGAATAATGTTAAAAACACCACACAAGTATTGTTAACAAGTTGTTTGTTTCTGCTCTTGCCAACTGCCCTGGTAACTTGATCACAACATTGCCACATGAAAATCTGGCTTCTTCCATTCTACTGCTGAACTGAAAATTCCTTGATAATGAAGTCTTTTTTTACTTAAGTGTATAAGTAAATACCTCCAATTGTCTATTTAATATAAAAAGAACAAAATTTAAAATAAAGTCTTATTATATACAACTAAGGTGTCTAGTTTTACTAACTAAAATGTTTTTCTCATATTCTTACTCACAGTATGAAGATCGGGTCCAGTAAGTCACCAGGCAACACTTTCATGTGGTAAAAAACAAGTGAGTTATTTTGAAAGATTTCAATGAGTCATTATAGGGACCTGTTAACTGTCTAAGGCATTCTCAGTTGGGAGTTTTCCTGTTTAAATCTGACCTTTAAACTGAGAGCTACCTACTGAGAAAGTAAATATAAAAATAACATTTTGCTATAAAAACCGTTAAAATTAAAATATCACTTAAGTATGAGATCTCCTATTATAATTAACATGAGAATACACAGCAGAAGCGATTGTGTTATCAATGTAGCAACGTTATGATGACTTCATAATTCAATGCTCATGACACCTGTTTAAAAAATAAATCAATATATTCAAAATGCAAAGGATTATGTATTCCAGTTATTAATAGCAACAACTTGATAACAAGACTGGTCCGATGTTAGTGTGTCTATGTAGTGTTGAGTAAAGATTACTTCATTAAATTGATAGCAACTTTTATTGTACATGTAAATAATGTTGAAACTTTGTAAATTGGTTGTCAGTTGATGTAGCTAAATCATATTTAATTTCCATTTATCTCTGATTAAGTATATTATACTAGGTGATATTTTTAAATATTACAAAACCATTCAAAGAGTTTATTAGTGGTACAGTAAACTTTCGATTTAACGAAGCTTGATTTACGTACTTCGGATTTAACGGACAGCTCACAGCTGCATTACAGTATTTAAAATTCTATATACCACGGAATTAAGGATATTAAGAAATTATTATAGAAAAATTGTAATTTATAAAATGTGTAGGTTAATCACCTTTATGCAATATTTATTTGTATATTTTATTAATCTTTGAGTTAACTATTAGCTGGCAGCATCACAGTTAGTTTTTATTAAGGTGTGGCAATCTCATGAAAGCTTGAGATGAGTTCACCCTGATTTAACGAACAATCGGCTTTAACGGACTAGAGCCTGTCCCATATAGTCTGTTAATTCGATGGTTTACTGTACTTTTTGTACCTCTACTAAGATTTCAATGAATTACAAAACGATAAATATTTTTAACTTAAATATGTTAACGTAAGAATTAATAAGGACGTTGTTTATGCTACTTTTATTTTTGTGTAACACTGAAAGGTTGTAGCTAAAGCCAAGTGGTGACATTTATGGTGGGCTGGACATGTCATGAGGAGAGAGACTAAGCCCTGATTAAGCCAATTTGGAAAGGAAACCTTGTTGGAAGAAGACCTCCTGGACGCTCAATGAAAAACGGTTGGAAGGATCAAGACAAGATTGAAGAAACAAAACAATTTATGAAACAGTCAATTTGTTTAATCTGTAATGAATTTTACATATAGTTTGAGAAAGTTTTGGTACTGAACTAGAAATTGTATAAACTCCAAAAAAGTGTATAAGAATTATAGAAGCACTTTGCTCTTCATAGAAATAAATATTTCAAAAATACAATATGAACTCTCCTTATTGATATATTGATAATTGGTAAAATAAATCTAATATTTATTTCTAGTTAGACAGTCTCTTGGAGTCGATTAGAAATAAAACTAAAATTCTATAACATAAATTAAAATGTTATGAGAACTTTCTATATTATATTGAGTGCCTACCCTCCAATACTTCTATTACAGATAATTTCAAAATTACTTTAAATAATGGATTCTAATAGTAGCATATTACTCAATTCAGGAGTATATAATATATTAGGATAAGTTTCTGAACCTTAAAATAACGTTCTTCGAGATATATTTTAAACTGAATGGAAAATAAACAGAGTATCTGCCACTTGGTTTTGGAAGCTAGCTATAAATGCTACAATAGGTTCTACCCATATAAGCCCTAGACTTGCAATTATACAGCAACTTGGCATCTGTATCTGATGGTAACTAAGCCTGGGTATGAGTCATTAATCATCCCCACTGTTTTACTGATGCGTCATCTACTGGTACTATTCAGCTTTTATATTTTTTTTCTTATTTATCTATTCATTATAAAGCTCGATGTAGACATTATAAAAATTGTGACTCTTATCACAAGTGTTAGTAATCAAATGTGGACTTTTGACAAAAGGAGAAATATTATTTTTTATGGAAGAATAGGCTACATAATATTTACTATGAAAAAGAAGAATGATTTTTGGTTATAAAACCAAAAAATGCTGCTATTACTGACTGTGTAATTTTATTATTTTTCTATCACATATCCCAGAAGTGTACAATTTTAGCTAAACTAACAAGAAAGGCATCAAGGTCAATAAGTCAACAACCTCAAGCAGAGCAGACAGCAGATAACAAGTGTTACTTAAAAATTCAAAATGTAAGCAGATGGATAGGCTTTCTGTACAGGTGTACGCAGTACAATGTTGCCATATCAAACCAACTATGTTTTGCAAATGCCGTGTTGTCACATAGAAACACATAGGAAGACACTTTGAAAGTTCATGCACTGTTGAACTAAAAGTACAATTTAGTTACAATAAGTTATATAAAACTGTATGATACTATATTTCAGATGTCATATTCAATGCGCTTGACAGAGGGTTAATCAATATACATTTGTACCTTAGCCTACATAATTTAGAATGACGTTATGAATGAAAAGCCTGTGGTAAAAACGCACCAGTTTAGAAAACAATTCTTTACCATTAGGAAGAGATGGTTAATTTAAATTAATTGCTGGGACAAATTTAGCTTATTTACAACCTATTACACAAGATATTTAGTAAATTCAAGAGGTGATGGAAACTGCATAGTTAAGTATTTAATGTATCCACAAAACTTATTGATAAGCACAGCAATATTAATTAAAATAACTTATTTACATACAAGTAAAAAATAGGCATATTATTTTTCAATCGTATATTCGTACTTACTTATTTGTATTATCTCTTAATCTCTTTACAACACTCAATTATAGGCCAACTTAACTTATTAAATTCATTACTCCGCCAACTAAACTAGTGAGAGAAGTGAAATAAGGTTATGTTTTTGTTTATGTCGAATCGAATGTTCTGTCTGTTTACGTGATCATATGTGAAATGAGAAGCAAATGGCCAAAAAATCATGAACAGTTAGAGTATTAACCATGAAACATATATTAACAGTTAATGTATAATAAATAAAATATAAACATAGGAATTTGTTATGATACAAAATATTAAAACTTATTGAAAAATTTCGCTTTATATTTACGTTACATTAAATAATGAGTATATAAGATGTAGGTCTTTTGTATATGTCTGTTTATTTTCTTTAGAATGGTGCTTTAATAACCGAGTATACAGGGTGGCGCACGAAATGATCTAATATTTAGTTTTGTCAAAGAAAATGTATTGTGAATGCAATACAATAAAGTTTGAAATACATTTTTTACTGCGTATCTGGACATTAGTTTGAGGCCATTACATGTTCAATGTGGCCACCTTCTTGTCTGAAAACTGCTTCAACACGAACGCCTATGTTATTAATGACTCGGCTACACATATCCTCGGTTATCTCGTTACATGCCTCCATGATTACCACTCGCAGATCCATCAGTGTGTAAGTATGTTTAGGGAAGATCTTCTCCTTCAGAAATCCCCAAAGAAAATAATCACAAGGATTCAAATCAGGACGGTTTGTGGGCCAGTTATGGCCATATGCAAAACGATTAGGAAATCGGTTTGAAATTACATTTTAGTACATGCAGAAAGTCTAAAACGACATTAGCCGTGTGTGGTCTGGCTCCATCCTGCATGAACCACTGGTTCTCTAATTAAAACCCTTTTGAGATTACGTAGCATGTTTAGATAACACTCACTATTCACAGTATTTTCAAAAAAGAATGGCTGTCCATACCGTAATTCTTGGAGCATGATGCACTTTTTCATGTAGCACGAGTGGATTTTCGGAAGCCCAAAAACGCACATTTTATTTATTAACATTACCAATGCCGTTTAAGTAAAAATGTGCCTCATCTGAGAACCAAACATTGTTAATCAATATGTCTTGATTAACAGCCCATTCTGCGAAAACCATTAGTTGATGTTTGTTGTCAATCGTTAATTTTGGTAACACTGTTACTTTGTATGGATACAAATGCAAATCTTTTTTTAATTCGCTGCACAGATTGTCTAGAAATGTGAACATCTGCTGCCACTTTTCTAGTCGACTTGCCTGGACTCCTCACTAAAGCTGCTCTGACAGCTTGGTAGATCTGACAACTTGAAGGAGCGGCCGTAGATGAGGAGCTATGGCGTTGGTCCAGGTTCGATTCCCATGTGACCACTAATAGATTTTGCCCTGCCGCTCCCGTGGTTCAGAAGTCACGTTAAGCCGTTTGTCCCCAGGTTAAGTGTTAGCCAACTCCTTAGCCCTAACTTCGCCTGGTTAAATAAGACGATCTTTAACTTTTTAACAGCTTCAACATTCTGTGGAGTACAGACAGTGGAAGGCCGTTGACGCTTCCTCTCTAATACTGAGCCATCACTATTGAATTTTTCATAAAGTCTACGAATTAATTTTAAATTATGGTGACCAGCGAGTTTTTAAATGAGCACGAAACCGTCTTTGTGTAAGCACCGCACTTTTTGTTTTATTAAAAAACAACACAGTCTTTATGCATTGATGCATAGACAATTTTCCTTTGTCAGCCATCTTGCAACAATAATAATAAGGGAAGTGGAAACTAATCTCCTTAAAAAGCTGATAGTTTTGCCAACTTACAACACAGTAATAATAATAGGTAACCGGAACAAATATTACCAAAACAAATTTTGAATCATTTTGTGCGCCACCCTGTATGAGTTTGTTATGTGTAACCAACCACCCATATATGTACCACCCATATATATATATATATATATATATATATATATATATATATATATATATATATATATATATATATATATATATATATATTAATACCTACCCTCCCAAGTATTAAATGATATTGATTGAGTATTATAATATATAGCGCATGCTGCAGTTTAACTGGAAACGACGAGGTAATTTCAGAATATTCGTCATTATAATCACCAGTTTAGAAGCTTCTGGGAGTTGTGACAAGCCTCCTTCGTCTTCTCCTATTGACTTAAGTTTTTCTACTTCCACCTGCTGCAGCTGTTTTTCTTTAAGCATTAAGTCCCTCTTTATGACGTCTATCCATTTCTTACGTGGTTCTCCACTGTTCTTTTGCCCATAATTTCCCTTTTCGAGCCATAGTTTTGAAATGTACCCTCCTCCTTTCTTTTTACATGTCCAAACCCATCCTGGTCTCATCATTCTGATCTATTGTTTGATCATATTGTCACATTCAAATTGTTCTCTTGTGTATTTCTAATGCTGTAATTCATAATTTTTTGCACTGCTGTTCTTAAGAATTTCATACCAGGTGCTTGAATCGCTCTGAGATCATTTTATTCAGTGTATGCTTACATTTTTCTAGACTGAACGTTAGAATGGGCTAGGATTATTATGTGTTGAACATTGTTGATTTGGATTTTTTGGTTTTTTATCATTTCAAACTCAAAATTCCTTTATTTTAACAATTTCAGAACAAGTGCATAACAGCATCACAGTCAACTACAAACTGAAAAGAATATCCATACACATCAAATGTTACAAATTCACAGGTTGCAATAATTATGAGTCTATTTACTATTCCTCAGAAGAGGGGATCCGAGCCTCAGGAATTAGACGGGTGGACAGCTGCAAATAAGGGGTAACCCGAATAAGCAGTCCCGGACCGAGGCGGCAGAATCAAGAGGGAGTGGCGAGGGTGACTAGTGGAGTGGTCACACTCATTAAAAACCCAGATTCCGATGATGATACTGTGTCATTGCGAGTATGTGCCGCCATAAAAATAAGCACTGCCTGTACTGTCTTGTATGATAAGGTTGTTTCCTGAAAGACTAGGAGAAGGTAACTTCAAGATAAAACCAAGGATAGATCAAGTTCTGAACTGCGGTGGAAGCAATTGATCTAAGAGAAGAGGACTCTGAAAATAAACTCCTCCTGGTTGAGGGTTGGCAACAGGCTATCAACCTGTTCAAAAAAAAAAGGAAATGTACAAGCGTTACTACTAGGTCTCGGAATGGACGAAATTTTGGAAGTGGACTGAACTAAGAAAACAGAAGAATAATGAATGACAAAACATTTAGCTTTAATTGACATAAAACTATACATAACCAAGATAATCGAACAATCAAAGCAAGGCCCAGTAATTCATTTAAAAACAACAATAATAAAGTAAAAATAATAAACATATGTTTTTTTTAAAGTACTCTTCAATTAAAACACAGATTCATATCATTTTCCCCCTCTCAACGATGAAGACACGTAATCTTTTAAATAGTTAGGGGGCCTTCTAATTCTTTGAGGTCGCTGACTATCATATGAAGATCGCAGACTTCCATCTGGGAAACCATCTTCTAAATTGTTTTGAGAACTACTTGGCGACAGACGATCATCTTCTTCCTGTTGCGTATTTAGCGATTGAGATTGCAGTAGTTTATCATCCCTTAAAGGTGGTGATACATTACTATTTTCTAAAACAGAATAGTCTTCTGTTCCCCTTGAAGGTGGTGATACATTACTATTTTCTAAAACAGAATAGTCTTCTGTTCCTCGAGGAGCCAAGTATCTCAAAGATACTGTGGTTTCCGTCCCATCAGGAAGCTGAACAAAGGCGTAGTTGGGATTAACCTCTAACAGTGACACTTCTTGAACTTGCGGATCATATTTTGAAGAGTTGGCATGTCTTTTCATCAATACATGCCCTGGTACAGACAGCCATGAAGGTAAAGATGAACCATAAGAACTTCGTCTTTGGTGTTTAAACATTCTTTCATGGGGTGTTTCATTTGTTGAAGTGCAAAGCAATGAACGTATGGCATGTAAAGCTTCGCCTAGGACACATTCCCACCGATTAACTTCTAGGTTTTTAGACTTGAGTGCTAGCATAATTGTTTTCCAAATTACTCCATTGTATCTTTCAGTTTGTCCATTGCCTTGTGGGTTGTAGGCAGTTGTGTGACTTGAAGCTGTTCCAATTGAAGTTAGAAAAGTTTTAAGCTCTGCACTCATGAAAGATGAACCTCGATCAGAATGAATATATGAAGGTGTGCCGAAAATATAGAAAAGACGTTTCAAATTTTCTATTATTGTAGCTGAGGATAGATCTGCACATGGTATCGCAAAAGGGAATCTTGAATATTCATCAATTATTGTCAGGAAGTATCGATTTCTTGAGGAAGAAGGTATAGGGCCTTTAAAATCTAGATTTAACCTCTCAAAAGGTGCAGTGGCTTTAATGAGCTTTCCTTCAGTCTTCAAATAGTTAGGTTTGATTTCGCAACAAATCTTACAATTTCTTGTCATCTCCCTGACCTCATTGATTGAAAATGGCAAATTCTTGCATCGTATCCAATGAAACATTCTTGTAACGCCTGGATGACACATATGCGTATGCAGCTGACTAAGAGTAGGACTTGAGATTTCATTTACAGAGGCACATATTCTAGAAAAGGCATCGGCAGCAGCATTACTTTTGCCAGGCCTGTAGACAATATCGAAGTGATAGGTAGATAGTTCCAAACGCCATCGGAGAATCTTTTCATTTTTAATTCGATTTGATTGTTTTTGGTTTAGCATAAAAGAAACTGACTGTTGATCTGTTATAAGTTTAAAATGCTTTCCAACAAGAAAATGTTTCCATTTTCAGAGTGATTCAACAATAGCGTAGGCCTCACGTTCTACAGCACAATGCCGTCGCTCTGTTTGTGACAGTGTCCTAGAAAAGAATGCGACCGGTCTACCAGCCTGTGATAAAGTTGCTCCTATGGCTTGATCAGACGCATCTGTTTCAACCTCAAAACTAGCATTTTCATCAATTGAATAAACAGCTGATTTAACAATCATTGATTTGATCTTATTGAAAGCATCAACAGCTCGTGTATCTAAAGGAAACCTTTTAGATTCAACAAGAGGCCGCAATTCGTTTGAAAAGTTAGGAATCCACTTAGAATAGTGGGCGAACATTCCCATCACCCTGCGTAAAGCTGCCAAGTTGTTTGGAATAGGAAAGTCTAGAAGAGGTTGAAGCCTAGTTGGATCTGGACGAATGATATGATCAGAAATCGTATTGCCTAGCAAGTTTATGGATCCTTTTGAAAAAGTACTCTTTTCTTTATTGATTGTTAAATTGTATTTCTCCACGGCTTCCATGAACTTCTGTATATTTGCATCGTGTTCTTCTTGATTATTTCCGCAAATGGTAACATCATCTAAATAAGCGAAAGTACCTTGCAGCTCTTCAGTTTTAATTATCTCATCAATAAACCTCTGAAAACATGGAACCCCATTCGTTACACCAAAGGGAATCCTACAAAATTCGTATAGTTTGCCATTTGCTTCGAAAGCGGTGTACGGTCTATCTTTCAAACTGATTGGAACTTGGTGATAAGCACTACTCAGATCAATAGTGCTGAATATAGAATACTGGGCTACTTTATTGATAATATCATTAACCCGAGGAAGAGGATAAGCATCCAGTTGAGTAAATTTATTTATGGTTTGTGAGTAGTCAACACACATACGTTTCTTATGATTTTCATTAGCAACGACGACAACTTGGGCTCTCCATGGTGATTTACTTTCTATAATTATACCTTCTTTTAAAAGGCGTTTGATCTCCATATCAATAAACTGTCTGTCTGGCAAAGAAAAACTCCTGCTTTTAGTAGCGATTGGTTTACAATCTGGAGTTAAGTTTTCAAACAACTTAGCCTCAGGGACATTTGCAACAGCTAAGTTACATATTTCCAAAGAGGGCTTGGAACCTTTAAACTCAATTACAACTTTTTCATATTGTTGCAGTATGTCATGGCCTATTATGAAATCAACACAAGAATTTGGTAATACTGAAACTGGAAAATGTTTGAAATAGGTACTGATCTTTTAGTTTCAAGTTTACATTACAGGTATACTTAATTGTGCATGATAATGACTTGGAAGCCATTGATATTTTATTAGATTGAGGTTTCAGAACTAAACTTAGATCTTTTGCAAATTGTTCGTCTATGTAACTTGAAGAGCTCCCACTATCTACTAAAGCTTTGGCATTCACTCCATTAACAGTTAAATCAACCAGTGTTTTAGACAAACATGCAGGAGCAATTACTGAAATTACATTACCTTCAGCAAAATCGTCCGTTGATTTGACGCCTGAGGAAGAAGCAGCTATTTTTGATTTGTTAGATTTTGAACGGCACACTATTGCAAAATGACCTATTTTGTTGCAGTAATGACATGTAGCTTCTTTTGCTGGACACTTAATTCTGGCATGTTTTGGTCTTCCACAGAAGTAACATTTTTGATTTGTGGCAACAGCTAAAGTCTCTGTACATGAATTGCATCCAGTCTCATTAGCTAAAACAGTGACATGTTTGTTCAGTGTTGGAAGAGCATTTACAAATTTGTCTGTATTCAAATAAGAACTTGATTGTGTCTTTGCCATTTCAAAAGCTAAAGCTTGTTCATAAGCTTGTTCCAATGTGAGAGAGTGGTTTTCAAGTAGTCGTATTCGAGTTTCTTGTGAATGTAATCCTCGTATGAAGGCGTCTAATATATGAGCTTCTTTATTTTCTCGAGCAGATACTGATTTAAATTCACAATCTTGACTTAACTGTTGTAAAATTGTGAAATATTGTGACACTGACTCATGTGGTGCCTGGCTTCTAGTTGCTAATTTATGACGAGAGAAAACTTCATTTTTAGGCTTCACATAGGCAGCTGTCAATTTTCCAATAGCATCTGAATACTTGTCACAATCATTGAACAATGTGTAGACTGTTGGTGATACATAGTTTACTAAAAGAGAAAACTTACCTTTGTCATCAATGTTTTCTACACCAGATATAAAGTTGTCAAAAGTACATTTCCAATGAAGCCATTCATAGGTAGAATTGTGTGAGTTAGGGTCTGTAATAAGTTTATCTGGACGAAGAAGTTTATCCATAGTATTTAATGAATATAGGCAACCCAATAGACTACGATTTGGATTACAATTGGGATTTTGGAATGTTAGAAGTTCATATCAACCTGGTGCCCTGCTGAGTATGACCAGAGAAATAGAAAAATATGGTCAAGATATAGTAGCATTACAGGAAATTAGGTGGACAAAAACTAACAACTAGCTCAATAGAAGTGGAAAATTCAGTTTTACTTTATGGAGCATCGAATGAGAATCACACATTAGGGACAGGTTTCATACTAAGGAAAAGTTTAGCAAATATCATCAAGGACTTTAAGTCTTTAAACCCGAAACTTTAAACCCAAGAATGTCACTATTAATCATGGAATTTCAAGAAAAGAGGTTAGCATTCATTAATTGCCATGCGCCAACTGAGTATAGTGATGATGAAATTAAAAACCTATTTTATGAGAAATTGGAGACATTGAAAGATGGAATGTCACCAGACTGCTCAAAATTATTTTAGGTGACCTTAATGCAAAGTTGGGAAAAGAAGATTTTTTTCGGTAGAACAATTGGAAAACATAATTTACTCAATAATAGTTATGACAACGGAGTATGATTTAAACATTTCTGCACTTTAAAAGATTTGTTTGATTAGCAGTACAAACTTTGATGGTAAAGACATCTACAAAGGCACATGGGTATCGCCAGATGGCAGAACTGTGAATCATATAGATCACGAAGCAGTAGAAAAGCGTTGTAAAAATTGGGTAGAAAATGTGAAAACAGTGAGAGGGGCAGAATGTGGTTCAGACCACTTTCTGGTTAGAGTATCTTTAAAAATACAATGGAAACCAAATATATTTAAGAAATTAAATAAAGTTACCACTTTTGACTGTGATAAGTTGGTGGATAGCGTTACCAAAGATAGTTTCAAATTAAGTCTAGCTAATCGTTTCGAGTTATTCAGTAACGGAAAGGAGGAAGAGAAGAATTTAGACGACAATTGGAAGGTAATAAGAGATAACGACAAAGAGGTCGCTCAAGAAATACATCCTAAACGACCTAAGAGAAGAAAGGTATGGTTTAATGATGAATGTGAAGATGCACTCCTAGAAAGAAAAGAGGCAAAGTTGGCATGGACAAGGGGAAAACTATGAGGTTGGAAAGAGAATTTTTGATCAACTCCATAGAAGAACACAGCCAGGTATAAGAAAAGTAAAAAGAGATTACCTCAAAAACATTATGGAGGAAGCACAAGAACATTTCCATGGAAACAGAGTCAAAGATAAATAGAAAAATAAAATCGTTTACGTACAATGATAAACAAACATGTAAGTTCATTAAAGACACGCATGCGCAAGTTTTGACGAATGAAAAAAAATTGCAAGGCGATGGCGGGAATACTTCAACTCATTGCTAAATTGTGATGACCCATCTGACCTTTTAGAATTTGATGAGATAACAACAGTAGACCAAGAAATTTCTCATCCCACCCTTGAATAAAAGATGAACTGCGATAACTACAGAGGCATAGCCCTCAGCCCTACTAAATATTTGCTATAACATTTTTTCAAAGTGCATATTAAGTAAAATAAAACCTTTCATAGACAATATACCAAGGCGAAATACCAAGGAGGTTTTCAACAAGGGAAATCTACCACTGATGATATATTTATAAAAAATCAATTATGTGAAAAAATTTATGAGTACAATTGTAGCCTGCATCTTTTATTTGTGGATTTTCAGAAAGCATACAACAGTGTACATAGAGGAAGTTTGATTAAGATACTAACTGAGTTCGGCATACCAAAGAAACTTGTGAGTCTGGTAGAGATTTGTCTCAATGAAGCAGGAGCCAAAATTAAGCTGGGAAATAAAGTTCTACAATTAGGACTGGATTGAGACGGGGGATGGACTATCTTTGATCTTATTTAATCTAATTATAGAGAAAATCAAGAGGGAAATTGACAAGCACAATTTTGAAAGTGTGCTGATTAATGGAAGGAGATTGTATTTTTTAGCATATGCAGA